>JAIUZE010069947.1:0-449151 GCA_022085475.1 Heliosperma pusillum | reverse complement strand
ATTACCCATTGTTTGCATTATAACTCCTTGTGTGAACAATGAACCTTCCTTGCTTCATTACCCATTGTTGCATTGTAACTCCTTGTGTGAACAATGAGTCTTCCTTGCGTCATTACCCATTGTTTGCATTGTAACTCTTTGTGTGAACAATGAGTCTTCCTTGCTTCAATACCCATTGTTGCATTGTAACTCCATGTGTGAACAATGAGTCTTCCATGGTTCATTACCCACTGTTACATTGTAACTCCTTGTGTGAACAATGTGTCTTCCTTGCTTCATTACCCATTGTTTGCATTGTAACTCCTTGTGTGAACAAGAGTCTTCCTTGCTTCATTACCCATTGTTTGCATTGTAACTCCTTGTGTTGAAAATTGAGTCTTCCTTGCTTCATTAACCCATTGTTTGGCATAATAACTGGGTCCTTGTCTGAACAATGTTGTCTTTCTTGTCTGTCATTCCACTTGTTTGCATTGTAACTCCTTGTGTGAACAATAAGTCTTCCTTGTTTCATTACCCATTGTTTGCATTGTAACTCTTTGTGTGAACAATGAGTCTTCCTTGCTTCAATACCCATTGTTGCATTGTAACTCCATGTGTGAACAATGAGTCTTCCATGCTTCATTACCCATTGTTACATTGTAACTCCTTGTGTGAACAATGAGTCTTCCTTGCTTCATTACCCCTTGTTGCATTGTAACTCCTTGTGTGAACAATGAGTCTTCCTTGCTTCATTACCCATTGTTGCATTGTAACTCCTTGTGTGAACAATGAGTCTTCCTTGCTTCATTACCCATAGTTACATTGTAACTCCTTGTTATGAACAATGAGTCTTCCTTGCTTCATTACCCATTGTTGCATTTTAACTCCTTGTGTGAACAATGAGTCTTCCTTGCTTCATTACCCATTGTTTGCATTGTAACTCCTTGAGTGAACCATGAGTCTTCCTTGCTTTATAACCCAATGTTTGAATTGTAACTCGTTGTGTGAACAATGAGTCTTCCTTGCTTCATTACCCATTGTTGCATTGTAACTACTTGTGTGAACAATGAGTCTTCCTTGCTTCCTTACCCATTGTTGCATTGTAACTACTTGTGTTAACAATGAGTCTTCCTTGCTTTATTACCCATTGTTACATTGTAACTGTTTGTGTGAACAATGAGTCTTCCTTGCTTCCTTACCCATTGTTTGCATTGTAACTCCTTGTAGTGAAAAGGGGGGGGGGGGTAGTATCCTTTTTGGAAGAGGCTCTTATTTTTGAAGAAACAAGTACCATGACTGAAAATGGGTGGCTAGTTAATTAAGTCTTTACAAGGGCTAATGGTGATCACAAATCCAAAGATTCCAAGGACAAGCAACATCACATGGTCCCTCTTATGTCTCATAAAGATGCCAAGCCAAGAGGAAGGACAAGGACAAGGATTGGCAGCCAAGACAAGGACATGGCAGTCCCTTGTCTCAGCCCCAACAATCCGTGACAATGACAAGACCATAGCAAGACAAGGACACGGCCCCATGACAAGGACATGGCAGCATCTTGGCAAGACCAAGACACGGCCATGACAAGGCCATGGCAGCCCTAGGAGGACCAAGACACGAGCCAAGACAAGCAGCAAGACAAGGACATGGCTGTCCATTTGTCTCGGTCATGACAAGGACATGCCTGTCCATTTGTCTCGGTCAAGACAAGAGCATAGCAGCCCCACTTGTCTTGGTCAAGACAAGGACATGCCCATCACATGCCAGCCACATTGCCCAAGCCAAGACAAGTCCAAAGACAAGGACATGGCTAGTCATGACAAGGACATGGCTAGTCATGACAAGGACAAGGGTCCCTGCCATGGGCAGCAATTGTTGGACCGGTTTCAACAGTCCCTTGGACTGTTTAGACTAGTTGTTATTATGTCCTTTTGTTTGTAATGCTTTATCATATTGTCCTCTTGCTCCTTTCAATTGTAGCCATTAGATGTAGCTTTTTAGATGGATGGATAGGATGTAATGTGAGCCCCTATATAAGGAACTCACCACCCAATGTAACATTCAGTTTTTGATAATGAATTAAAAGGAGTTGTGTCAAACACAAACTTGAGGGTTAGCTCAAGGAGCGCCTCGTCACAACCAATAGTGGCCATGCCTTTCTTGGTTGTTCGATTAAGGGAGGTTAACCTGTGCTAGGCTGTGGTTAAGCTCTCCTAATCGGCCAGGCCTGGTGGTCGCCCTGTGCTAGGCTGTGGGTGATCGACCTACGTCTGTTAGTGAGGTTAGTTTGGTTCTGTGCTAGGCTGTGAGCTAAGCTAAACTTGCTGTCCAGGTTGAGGTCCAAACTTGTGCTTGTCTGTAGTTTGGGTCTTGATCATATCGAGCTTGTGTTAGGGAGGTGGACTTGTGTGGTTCAACTCCTTGGCTCGAGTAGGTTGTGGGTCGAGCCATGAGCCGGTCTTGTGGCCCTTGGTTCACAACCATATCTTTCATGTTTTTCATAGGCTTAGGACACAAATAAACCCCCATAAGTCCCCCTTTTTGTTGCTGCCACTTTGGGGCAGCCCCTTGGTCGTCATTCGGACTTTGGGCCGTTCATAGGGTCCTCCACAAAAACGCATAGACCCCCCTAAATTCGCTGCAAAGTGGTATCAGAGCTTAGGCTCTTGTGTTTTCTCAAACCAAGACGATCTTGGAAGATTTGGGGTCATGGATGTGCAAAGGAGTCGTCCTTCAAACCTGTGCAAGGCTGTGGTTTGTAGGTTCTAGTTTGATAACCTGTTAAGGACACTTGTGCTAGGCTGTCGTGTCTTGGGTCAAGCTAGGCAACGAAAGGATCCTAAACCTGTGCTAGGCTGTGGTTAGGAGTCCTCTTGTTGTGCCTTCTTCATCATACATGTTTCTAGTTTTCTGAAATTGTGTTGTTGTGAGTCACAGTCTAAGTTACTGTTGCGTTGTTGTTTACTACCTCTTATTTCTTTTCACACAAAATTTGAGGACAAATTTTCTTTAACAAAGGGAGTTTGTAGTGAAAAGGGGGGGGGGGGTAGTATCCTTTTTGGAAGAGGCTCTTATTTTTGAAGAAACAAGTACCATGACTGAAAATGGGTGGCTAGTTAATTAAGTCTTTACAAGGGCTAATGGTGATCACAAATCCAAAGATTCCAAGGACAAGCAACATCACATGGGCCCTCTTATGTCTCATAAAGATGCCAAGCCAAGAGGAAGGACAAGGACAAGGATTGGCAGCCAAGACAAGGACATGGCAGTCCCTTGTCTCAGCCCCAACAATCCGTGACAATGACAAGGCCATGGCAAGACAAGGACACGGCCCCATGACAAGGACATGGCAGCATCTTGGCAAGCCAAGACACGGCCATGACAAGGCCATGACAGCCCTAGGAGGACCAAGACACGAGCAAAGACAAGCAGCAAGACAAGGACATGGCTGTCCATTTGTCTCGGTCATGACAAGGACATGCCTGTCCATTTGTCTCGGTCAAGACAAGAGCATAGCAGCCCCACTTGTCTCGGTCAAGACAAGGACATGCCCAACACATGCCAGCCACATTGCCCAAGCCAAGACAAGCCCAAAGACAAGGACATGGCTAGTCATGACAAGGACATGGCTAGTCATGACAAGGACAAGGGCCCCTGCCATGGGCAGCAATTGTTGGACCGGTTTCAACAGTCCCTTGGACTGTTTAGACTAGTTTTTATTATGTCCTTTTGTTTGTATTGCTTTATCATATTGTCCTCTTGCTCCTTTTAATTGTAACCATTAGATGTAGCTTTTAGATGGATGGATAGGATGTAATGTGAGCCCCTATATAAGGAACTCACCACCCCTTGTAATATTCAGTTTTTGATAATGAATTAAAAAGAGTTGTGTCAAACACAAACTTGAGGGTTAGCTCAAGGAGCACCTCGTCACAACCAATAGTGGCCATGCCTTTCTTGGTTGTTCGCTTAAGGGAGGTTAACCTGTGCTAGGCTGTGGTTAAGCTCTCCTAATCGGCCAGGCCTGGTGGTCGCCCTGTGCTAGGCTGTGGGTGATCGACCTACGTCTGTTAGTGAGGTTAGTTTGGTTCTGTGCTAGGCTGTGAGCCAAGCTAAACTTGCTGTCCAGGTTGAGGTCCAAACTTGTGCTTGTCTGTAGTTTGGCTCTTGATCATATCGAGCTTGTGTTAGGGAGGTGGACTTGTGTGGTTCAACTCCTTGGCTCGAGTAGGTTGTGGGTCGAGCCATGAGCCGGTCTTGTGGCCCTTGGTTCACAACCATATCTTTCATGTTTTCATAGGCTTAGGACACAAATAAACCCCCATAAGTCCCCCTTTGTTGCTGCCACTTTTGGGGCAGCCCTTTGGTTGTCATTCGGACTTTGGGCCGTTCATAGGGTCCTCCACAAAAACGCATAGACCCCCCTAATTACGCTGCAACAAGACTCAACATCAAGACATCAACACCATTCAAGACAACAACATCCTTTCAGACAACACCATGACCAGTTATGACAATGTCCTATTCAGTCCAAGCCACAACCACTTCAAGCCTGCTAAAAAAACACCCCCACAACCAGAACAAAGTCTAGCCATCCACTTCCCAAGACTAAGCCACAACAAGGCACTGCCAACAGCCCAACAAACCCTACACAACAAAAACGGCCCTCAGCCAAAAACTGCCTATCACAGCCTTTCTAAACAGGGTCCATGGGGGCCTCACACAATCAAACAAGCCTAACCAACCCTCAAACCTATGTCTTGGGAAGGTCCTCTACAACTTTGCCCAGGACTTCCCTTCCAAGAAACAAACACACAAAGAGTTAGCTTAGGGACAACTTCAGACTGTCCAGATTTCAGCCTTTTGTGCAGTAGTTAATATGTCACTGTCAACCTTCCTCTTTTGAACAAGGAATGCGTGAGAGACCTTCAGCACATCTTTGGGAGCCTTCCTACTTCAGTTTGGCTCACAAACCCAAACTTGAAAGTCCACTCTTCACCCAAGACACACCTGATCAAAACAATTAAGGAAGATTGTCTCTTTAGAAACTGTTTTTCTGCTTTATCTACTTTATGTCAGTATTCTGAAAGTTTGTAGCTGTTATTTTGTTTCATGTTGTAAGAATTTGTGGCCCTAGATGTATCCTAACGTCTGAGATGTATCCTTACTGCCTATATAAGGCCTTCACCTAATGAAATACAAATCAGATTTGAAGTAAAACATAAAACTGAAACCTTGTTTCTGTTGCATCTCTTGGCTGTGTGCTTGAGACAACTTCCTTTTCTTTGTGCTTGGAAGTGAGCTTGGGTCCTTAGCTGTGTGCTGGGATCAAAGTTCAACCCTCAATCATTGGCTTTGTGCTTTGGTTAAGGTCCTATCTTAGTTCTTTGTCAATCAGTCCAAACAGAAAACAGAGTATTTGCAAGTGTCTGAATCTCAATCAAATTGTCATTGTTTTAGTTGTCTTTCTGAATAGTTTCAGTGCAAATTGGTTATCAGAGCTTTGGTTTGTGAGTTCATCTACCTAACTACATTAAAAACACAAAAATACAACCATGAGTGAAGAGAGAATCACAGGTCTTGAAAACACAGTTCAAGGTCTTGTCAGAACTGTAATGGAGGTCTCTAGATCTGTCAATGAACTCCTTGAAGGCCAACAGAACAATGATACAAGGGGAGGCAGAGGTCGAGGAAGAGGAGCACCTTTCCCACAAGGTGGAGGAAGGAGGAGACAACCTGTAGATCAGTTTGAAATGTCAGATTCAGAGGGCTCAGATCACAGCCTTCTCAGACACCAAGACAAAGATATCAAGGTAGAGATTCCTGACTTTCTAGGTAGCTTGAACCCTGATGATTTCTTAGATTGGCTAAGGTCTGTAGAAAGAGTCTTGAGTTTAAAGGATACACTGATAGAAAGGCTTTTAAGGTTGCTATCATGAAACTAAAAGGCTATGCCTCACTTTGGTATGAAAACATGAAAACCTTGAGGGTTAGAGAAGGGAAAGAACCTGTAAAGTCATGGCTCAAACTGGAAAAGAAAATGAGAGCTAAGTTTGTCTCTAGGGACTACACTCAAGACATGTTCATTAAGCTTACTCACCTAAAGCAAGACCAAAGACCTTTAGAGTCCTACCTAAGAGACTTTGAACAACTCACTTTGCAAGGTGAGGTTGTTGAGAAATCTGAACAAAAGATAGCAAGGTTCTTAGAGGGGTTGGATGAAAGGATAGCTAGTAAAGTCAGGCTACAAAATATATACTCATTTGAGGAAGCTGTCAACTTGTCTTTGAGGGTAGAAAAATTTGGAAAAGGAAAGGCCAGTGCTTCTAAGACACCTTCCAGAACCCCCACCTTCAAGCCTTTTGTAGGAGTCAAGATAGGAGAACCTGTGGTTCCTGTTAAGACCCCTTTCAACCTTGATAAAGGCAAGGCTGTTGAGGCAGGCCAAAGGAAGACTACGCCTCTCAAAAAGTGCTTTCAATGTCAAGGGTATGGACATTTTGCTAGAGAATATCCATCTAAAAGGGCTCTGAGTACCCTAGAAGTAATCCATTGGGGAGATGATGAAGTGTTGGTCTGTGATGAAGAGATGGAAGAGCCTGAGGTAGAGGCTAGTGAGGAGTTGATAGAGCCTGATGCAGGTTAAGTTTGGTAACATGGAGAGTAATGCATACTCAACCACAACCTTTGGAAGAGGACCAAAGACACCAGATCTTTAGGACCAGATGTACCATCAAGGGTAGAGTATGTAATCTCATTATTGATGGGGGAAGCTGCACTAATGTGGCCTCCAAAACACTGATAGACAAGCTAGCTCTACCCACCAAAGACCACCCCCTACCTTACAAACTCAGATGGCTAAACAAAGGGGCTGAGATCAAGGTGGATAAACAATGTGTTGTACCTTTCTCAATTGGTAAAGGGTATGTGGATGAGAGTCTTTGTGATGTTCTACCTATGGATGCATGTCACCTTCTGCTGGGGAGACCATGGGAGTTTGATAGGGATGCCATACACCATGGGAGAGACAACACTACACCTTCAAGTATGGGAAGAAGAAGATCACCCTAGCACCTTTACCACCTGCTTTAAAGATCAACCCAAACCCCATGAGTGAGGCTTCCAAAGAAGTCATGTTGATAAGTGAGTCAGAAATAGCACAAGAGCTAAGTGAGCTACAACCAGTATACATATTGCTTGCCAAGGAGACTGGGATGAGTATCATTGATATCCCTGAAGAGGTCAAATCTATCCTAGAAAGTTATGGTGATGTCTTCCCTACTGAGCTTCCTAGTGGACTGCCACCACTTAGAGGGATAGAGCACCATATTGACCTAGTGCCTGGAGCTATCTTACCCAACAAGCCAGCCTACATGAGTGACCCTTAGGCTACACAAGAGCTCCAACTTCAAGTAGGTGAACTACTCAACAAGGGCTATGTCAGAGAGTCCCTCAGTCCTTGTGCTGTACCAGCCTTGCTTGTGCCAAAGAAGGATGGGACTTGGCGTATGTGCATTGACAGTAGGGCCATCAACAACATTACCATCAAGTATAGGTTTCCCATACCTAGACTTAATGATATTCTGGATGAGCTAAGTGGGGCTCAAGTGTTCACTAAGATTGATCTGAGGCAGGGCTACCACCAAGTGAGGATAAGAGCAGGGGATGAATGGAAGACAGCTTTCAAGACTAAACATGGGCTCTATGAATGGTTGGTGATGCCTTTTGGGTTGTCTAATGCCCCTAGCACCTTCATGAGGTTGATGACAGAAGTCCTAAGGCCTTACTTAGGCAAATGTGTAGTGGTTTACTTTGATGATATTCTTATTTACAGTTCAACTAAGGGAGAACATTTGCAACATCTGAAGTTGTTGTTTGAGGTCCTAAGAGAAAACAAGTTGTATGGCAAGCTAGAGAAGTGCACCTTCATGCAGCCTGAGGTTTACTTCCTTGGGTTCATCATCTCTAAGAAAGGAGTAGCAGTTGATCCTGAGAAGGTGCAAGCAATCAAGGAATGGCCCATTCCCCAAACTGTTACTGATGTTAGAAGTTTCCATGGGTTGGCATCTTTCTATAGGAGGTTCATACAAGGGTTTAGTTCAATCATGGCCCCTATTACTGAGTGCATGAAGAAGGGAGAGTTCAAGTGGAATGAGAAGGCTGAAAGGTCCTTCAATCTGATCAAAGAGCTATTGTGTAAGTCTCCAATATTGGTTCTACCAGATTTTAACAAACTCTTTGAGGTAGAGTGTGATGCCAGTGGCCTTGGCATAGGAGCTGTGCTTACTCAAGAAAAGAAACCTGTGGCATACTTCAGTGAGAAGCTAAATGGGGCCAAGCTTAACTACTCCACATATGACAAGGAATTCTATGCCATTGTGAGGGCATTGAATCATTGGGGACACTACTTGAAGCCTAAGCCTTTTGTGCTTCATTCTGATCATGAGGCTCTCAAATACATCAATGGACAGCACAAACTCAACCCCAGGCATGCCAAATGGGTAGAGTTCTTGCAATCCTTCTCATTCTCCAGCAAGTATATAGAGGGTAAGAACAATGTTGTAGCTGATGCATTGTCTAGAAGGTCTGTAATGTTGACCTTCATGGAGCAAAGGGTGTTGGGGTTTGAATTTATGAAAGAGCTCTATCAAGAAGACCCAGACTTCAAGCATGAATGGGAGGTATATCAAGAAGGGCAAGTCAAGAAAGGGAGCAAATACACAGCTCAGGAAGGATACTTATTCTATGGGAACAAACTGTGTGTGCCTAAGGGACCTTATAGGGGACTACTGGTCAAAGAGGTTCACTCAAATGGCCTTGCTGGTCACTTTGGGGTACAGAAGACCTATGACATATTACAAGATCAGTTCTATTGGCCTAAGATGCTAAGTGATGTACAAGATGCCCTCAAGAGATGCAGGTCTTGTCAACTAGCCAAGGCACATTTTCAAGCAGGTCCTTACACACCACTTCCAGTGCCAAACAAGCCATGGGAAGACCTCAGTATGGACTTCATTGTAGCCTTACCTAGAACTCAAAGGGGAAAGGATTCAATCATGGTGGTTGTAGATAGGTTCAGCAAGATGGCACATTTCATTGCTTGTAAGAAGACTGAGGATGCCTTGGGGGTAGCTGAACTATACTTTAGGGAGGTTGTCAAGTTACATGGGGTCCCTAGAAGCATTGTCTCAGATAGAGACACAAAGTTTATGAGCCACTTCTGGAGAACCTTGTGGAAGCTACTGAAGACCAGGTTATTGTTTAGTACTTCTCACCATCCCCAAACTGATGGGCAGACAGAAGTCACTAACAGGACACTAGGAAAGATCTTAAGGAGCATTGTTTCTAAGTCATTGAAAGATTGGGACCTCAGGCTAGCACAAGCTGAGTTTGCCTTCAACAGAGCTCCCTCCAGCAACACAGGTAAAAGTCCTTTTGAAACAGTTTATGCCACTAATCCTCTCATGCCTACAGACCTAGCACCAGTCAAAGGAAACAAAGCAAGCTATGATGCAAAGAAAAGAGTTGAGCAAATGATACAGATTCATGAGCAAGTCAAGAAGCAGATTGAAAGGTCCAATGAGTTGTACAAGGCTAGGTCCAAGGGGCCTAAGAAAGCAAAGGAATTCAAGGCAGGGGATCTTGTATGGTTGCATTTAAGAAAAGAGAGATTTCCAGACAAGAGGAGAAACAAGCTCATGCCAAGAGCTGATGGACCATTTGAGATATTGGAGAAGATAGGCCCCAATGCTTACAAGGTGGATCTACCAGGAAGCTATGGTGTACATGGTACTTTCAATGTTGGAGACCTGAGTCCTTACCATGGTGAATCAGATGATGAAGGTGAGGAAGATTTGAGGGCAAATCCTTTTCAAGAAAAGGAGGTTGCAACAGGAGTATGTGACCAAGCCAAGACACGAGCTCAAGACAAGACTCAACATCAAGACATCAACACCATTCAAGACAACAACATCCTTTCAGGCAACACCATGACCAGTTATGACAATGTCCTATTCAGTCCAAGCCACAACCACTTCAAGCCTGCTAAAACAACACCCCCACAACCAGAACAAAGCCTAGCCATCCACTTCCCAAGACTAAGCCACAACAAGGCACAGCCAACAGCCCAACAAACCCAACACAACAAAAACAGCCTATCACAGCCTTTCTAAACAGGGTCCATGGGGGCCTCACACAATCAAACAAGCCTAACCAACCCTCAAACCTATGTCTTGGGAAGGTCCTCTACAACTTTCCCCAGGACTTCCCTTCCAAGAAACAAACACACAAAGAGTTAGCTTAGGGACAACTTCAGACTGTCCAGATTTCAGCCTTTTGTGCAGTAGTTAATATGTCACTGTCAACCTTCCTCTTTTGAACAAGCAATGCGTGAGGGACCTTCAGCACATCTTTGGGAGCCATTCCTACTTCAGTTTGGCTCACAAACCCAAACTTGAAAGTCCACTCTTCACCCAAGACACACCTGATCAAAACAATTAAGGAAGATTGTCTCTTTAGAAACTGCTTTTCTGCTTTATCTACTTTATGTCAGTATTCTGCAAGTTTGTAGCTGTTATTTTGTTTCATGTTGTAAGCCTTTGTGGCCCTAGATGTATCCTAACGTCTGAGATGTATCCTTGCTGCCTATATAAGGCCTTCACCTAATGAAATACAAATCAGATTTGAAGTAAAACATAAAAACTGAAACCTTGTTTCTGTTGCATCTCTTGGCTGTGTGCTTGAGACAACTTCCTTTGCTTTGTGCTTGGAAGTGAGCTTGGGTCCTTAGCTGTGGGCTGGGATCAAAGTTCAACCCTCAATCATTGGCTTTGTGCTTTGGTTAAGGTCCTATCTTAGTTCTTGTCAATCAGTCCAAACAGAAACAGAGTATTTGCAAAGTGTCTGAACCTCAATCAAATTGTCATTGTTTAGTTGTCTTTCTGAATAGTTTCAGTGCAGATTGATGTGGTTATAGTTTAATATTTTCGTTCTTGCCTTTTTGTTTGACGTTCTTTTGTAAATTTCTAGTTTCGAGAAACTTCTATAAAATAACTGCTCTCACTCTATACATTAACTAGTGTAACATATAAAATAACTACTCTTACTCTATACCATAAATAGTATTACAATATACAAAAACTATTATTAAACTATTAAATAACTACTCTTATTCTATACAAGTTTTATTATTACATATCTTTTATCATAACAAGTAACAATCATTGAATTCTCAAATGAAATAGGCTATAGGGGATTTGAACCCATACGTAAGTGCAAAATTTGCACATCGCTCTCCCATTTGAGTTAATAGACTTTAAAATATGTCGAACAAAGATTAATAATTGGTATATCATAATAGCGAATTGCTTCTAAGCTTCATTTATCAAGAACTTGCCACTGATAGCAATTGTCATTCTAAAAGCCTTTCTTATAGTAAACTAGTGATTGATAAAAGTGTATTGATTAAAGGAATTATGATAACTTGCAGTGGTAATGAGATCATAAAGATACAAAAACTATTATTGCCTTAATTTGGTGAAAAACATTATGGAGTATGCATAGTATGCATTATGATGTACTTTGTAGGTCAAGTGTGAGTTTACTTTTCAAAAGGATTGCACAATTAATCCAAGAGATCTATTTATCTATGATTTCAACCAAGTACATGAATCATAAGACTGTGTTAAAGTTTACTATGTACAAGAACAACAAACTAAAGTAACACAAAAAACTCCAAAAATTAGTCGTTTGTGCATAATCCGTATATACCAGACTAAAGTCAGTTAATCAGACCGCCCATGTGACACCCCGAGATTTCGTAATAATTTAAACACATAGATTTGCAGCGGAGAACACGAGATTTTAAAAACTTTAGAAGCAAAATCGCGGATTTCACTATATTATAAAAACAAAGCTTAGTTTATTAAATCGTTTATACAAAATGTAACTTAAATAAACACAAGGGATCTCGTTCCTTTAATAAAAACACAAATAAGATAATAAAACTAATATAAACTTGAACGCTAAGGGTGAATCGATGTAAGTACAACGCTCGCTAGCTCACTCGTCAAAATCCCATGCAACACTGACTTGTAACCTGTTCGTTCGTGAAACATGAATGCCAAAGTCAATGGGGAGTAACTCGGGTTTCTCCCAGCTATATCACATGAACACAAACATGGTTAAGGCATATAAATATTCGTTATCATACATTTATAAGTTTCATGCATATTCTAATTAAAACATCTCATATTAGCGTCATAAGCATGTGAGAATCAATACAACATATTCATCATATTATCGAGACTAGGGAAGACTCATCTTGACAACTATATTGCTACTAACGGCTTACATCTCACCGCTAGCAACCACATAATCGAAGAGGTTGGAGACATGACACACAAGGCAATACGAGACATCCAACCATCCAAAAGACATCCAACAAACCATCATGTGATACAAACATAATCTCACGGAAAATGAAATGCACTAGCGATATAGTTCATTTTTCAGATGCTGTCAAATGTTGTATCCTTGCGAGGTGGTGTCATTGCACTTAGCGTACTAGCTTGACCTTTTTTTGATGTCCCATATCTGTTGGCTATACTGCCGGAGTATGGGTACTTATTATTGTAACAACCTTTCTCGTTGGCCGTATTGCCGGGATTGGTATACTCATTCTCTGTCCGCCTCTACCGTACCACCTCTACCATCATGTGATACACGTCTTGACAGCTCTAGACTTTAAATCCTCTCGGTAGGACTACAATATTAATATGGTCCTAGTCTTAATGTGGCCAGACTCGCGGGACAAGACGTGTACCCAATTTGGCTTCTGGCTAGACATGCACACAATCAAGACTCACCTAACAGAACGCAAGCCGAGTACCCCAAATCCGGCAGTACGACCAATGGTAGAGGCGGACAGAGAATTAGTATACCAATCTTGGCAATACGACCAACAACAAAGGTTGTCACAATAATAAATACCCATATCCGGCAGTACGACCAACGGATATGGGACATCAAAAAAAGGTCAAGCTAGTATGATACATGCAATGACACCACCTCGCAAGGATACAACATTTGACGGCCGGGTCTCTAATACTCCGTATTTCTGGCTAGCTTGTACTAAGTCGAGTAAGGGTCAATCGACCGAGTGGTGTGGGTACTCAGCCGAGTAGGGTGCTTTTGGCCGAGTAATGTTGGTGTGTCAGTTAGGCAACATTCTGCCTATTTGGCACTCGACCGAGTGTAGTGTGAACTCAGCCGAGTGCGGTTTACTCAACCAAGTGCTTCTTGCACTCGATCGAATGCACTGGTCTGTCGGGTTTTGCGAACGGTTTTTGGATTAAGAGAATTATGTGATTATATATATTCTGTCAGTTCTTAAAACACTTTAAAAACCCTAATCTTTCTCTAAACTCTCTTAATCACCTTAATCCATTGCCAAGGTTGAATATTGTGTCTTTGCTACTCCGTCCTTGTTTTTTTCTTGAATCCATCGTATGTTCTAAATCCCTAATCTTTGATGTTGTCTTTTGGGTAGGATCTTTTAAACCCTAATGTGAAATTAGAATCGAGTTTGGGTAATTATGATTGATTGTTGATCATAGACTTATTAAAGATTGTTTAGGAGGAGACTTCGTAGAGGAACACTTTTGATTGTAATTGAATCTTGGTTGCAGAGTTGCTTACAGGTAGGATTTCCTGCTCAGTGTTTTATATGTTAATCTTTGTCATGAGATGTGTGACTTGTTGATGATGGTATTTGTTAATATTGTGATGATGATGATGGTTACTATGGTGATGATAATGGTGTTTGGGTTGGAATTGGAGTTGTGATACTTGGTTACTATTTGGTAGGCCGCCGGGAGACGGACAACACCCCGAGTTTGCCTCTCGCAGCTCTCATGTTGCGAGAGGGATGTGCACATTAATATTACGGGAATCTCACTATGGTGAGACGGAATTTCAATGTCAAGTGTTGCGTTCTGGAATCAATAGGTGGTTTGCACGTCAAGGGTGGTAACCTGATGCTGCTGAGGTAACCGCTGCGGTAGGCCTCTGGTTTCTGCAGGTCAGGGGTGGTAACCTGATACTGCTTAGGTGACCGCTGCGATGGGCCTACGGTTTCTGTTACTTGGATGTTTACTTTATTGTCTTGTACATTCATCGACGTATATTGTTACTGACCGTGTTAATGTTTTCAAAACTGTTGTGATCTATTGGGGGAATGATGAGCAGGTGACCAGCAGGTAGTTCCTTGATCTTACGTTAAGGGAACTTGAGGGGATCGCCGCTGATGATTCATAGCTTCCGCAGTCCTTAGTTGTCATAGACATTTACTTTATTTTGATTAGTTCGGATTATTATTTATGACGGTGTGTCGTCAGTAATTTGGAATAAGATAACTTTGGTTAAACGGTTTATTAATAAGTATTCTTCTATTATGCTCTATTTAATATGTCATACCTCAGGTAACCGAGATGGTAGCATCCCAATGTACTAAGGAGGTGTTGTAAGGTTGTTTTGGTAGATGGGGATGTTACAGGTTCGATCAACGCATTGTGTTCGGTTCTCAACAATATCGTCATATCACCACTAACATACAAGGGATGTACCTCTATCGCTCCGATATAAAGTTTAACGAGAATAAGGCTACATATGGGAAATGAGAGTTCAATATCATCAAATCAACCAAGCCTCAACCGACTACTCAAGGCATAAATGACCTAAATGAGTTAGACATCCAAAACCGTCACCAAATATGTGAAATAAATCATGTGGGATAAAATATAGTCCTTATATAAATATTTAAGGTCATTTCATAAGTTTATAACGGAAACTAACGGCAGAAACCGTAACATATGAGTTTATATGAGAAAAGCAAAATAAGGGCTACAAGGGGTTCTTCGCCTGTCGGCCGGCTAAGCACCACTCACAGTTCAAAAAATCAAAGAGATGAGGGGTCCCCATCCGGTCAGTCGGCTGGGAGACCGCCTCAAATTCGGTTCCCACGCGAAAGAAGACAAGATAGGGTTCCCAGCCGGTCGGCCGACTAGGAGCCACGACACACAATTTGCACCAATTTGATACAACGGGATCTTAGCCGGTCGGCTAGTGCGGCAGCTGGTCGGCCGGCTAAAAGCCATTGTGTCCGGTTTTCGCCAATTTCTCTACTTAAATCCTCAAAAACTCAAACTTAATTACAAACATCAACCTAAACCATCACTAATCCACATTTCATATAACATACGAGCTACAATACAACTTACATACATGAGTTAAACCTTCATTAGTGTCTTTAACGCATTTTCATACAATTAAGAGGAGAATTAGTATAACAAACACAAACTTTCACCCTAAGAAGATATATGAGGCAAAATTCAATATTCCAACATGTAAAAGCTTCAATTCATGTCAATAGCTACCAAATAACCCGTCTTTCTCATACATACTCCCCTAAAACACATAGAAAACACATAAAAATGTGATACCCAGTAACCTGTCAATATTACCTCTTTAGACGCTCTAAATAAGCTATCCTCAAGCAAACTAACGATATCTTTACCCAAATCTTCAAAATCCACCTTTTACAGACAAATAACATGATAAGAACTCAATCCGAAAATTCTGGAAAATTGGTCTTAAAAGAAAGTTAAAAGTTTCAATCTTTTCTTACCTAGAAAGAAGGAGGACGGTTTGAGGATTCCGAAACACTAAACGGAATAAAATTCCGTTAAGAAACGAAGAAGCTATGCCCGTCTTAAGATTAGATCTAAAATATGGGTTTTATAAAAAGTTGGAGGATGGTGATATTTTATGGTATGAAAAGGAAGAGGAGAATGCGAGGTGAATAATGGTGTATAAATCATGAAGTTTTGCTGAAAGACGAAGAAATGACATCCGTCTTAACATTTTGAGTTATGGAGGTTTAATAGAGTTTTTGGTGTTGAGGAAGATTGAGATGATGTTGAATTGTGAGGAGGGAAGTTGAGATTTGTGGTGAATTTGTTTTGAGAAGACGAGTAGTAATAGGCCTAATATTGAAAGTGGGTAATTACCCACTCGGAATTTCGAGTACAGTCAGCTTATGGGCTCATAGCGGACTGAAATGCGACGGTTTCTATCCATCTAAACTAAATTCAATTTAACATTAACTTAAAGACACGAAATCTTAAATTATCGATTTAAAATATTTTAACCAATAAAAGTGAAAGAGAATTTTATAAAATTAACGACGTTAGTAAATACCCATTATTATAAAATCGGGGGTGTTACAGCCCACCATTATCATTATGGATACCCCTCCGCGAATGCTTCACGAGGATCAGACAGGGCATATCGACCTGTGGTTCAACCCGAATCTAATTATGATTGATAGGAGTCACACCATGTTTTGTGCGAACTTGGAACCGTTAAGTCAACTTTACACCTTTCATCGAAAGCAAAGTGCAAATCGACTACGTGTGATTAAAGCTTAGAGACTTATCTCCCTAAATCACTCGATTGAATGACTCTCGTGATCAAATGGATTCGGACATCCGAAAACCATTTATTTTGAGTAACGGGTGAAGGTACGTATTAAGAAGTTCATTATTAGAACACCTAACCCCGCTCGTTTCAAAAACGACATCTACTAATCAAGTAATGATATTTAAAGAAATGCGTAGCTACGATGATCATGAAATGCAACCATCGTTTTACATAAAATAATCTCCACATGTAATTTCCGTTCCACGTGGTTTGATGCATGATTGACTTCGTCGAAGTTGTTTTAGCATGTAAATTTGTTTATTCAAATGTTTAATAAACGTAGGACTAACCTATTACTAACCATGGATCTCACCACAAAACCAACTCAAAAATACAAACTAAAGTGTACAACTGGATTCTATATACAACATGCAACAAAATTTGTTGCATTGTGACTCATTTTTGCTCTAGTAGAATAGTCCATGAGACTGTACAAGTAAACTCCTCAAATGAATGGAATTTAGAGGAAGACAATGACATTTTGAAGCCTTCATTATCGCAAGCCTGACTTTCATGCGTGACAAATCAAGTTCTACTCATGCAAATCCTTTGATTATTTAGTCATTGGAAAGTTTAAGGTCTTAGCTAAGGGGAGGATTTTGAATCACAGTCATTCCTTCCCTAGATCTTTAGATATGGAGTAAGCAATGAGGCTGCTATAGAATGTTGTCCAGGCTGCTGAAAATGACCTATCGGGACTCAAAGAGGAATAAATCATAACGTGCTCAATGTTTAAGGGTGATTCTTCTTGGAGGTGAAAGCTAACATCTTTAGCTTTCATTGGATCTATCATGGGCATGCTAAGGCAATCTGAGCAAGGAGATATGATTTTTGTAAGTTCCTGCTACTGCACAGGAAAACGACTGGACCTTCAATTCGGGCCTATGCTTACTTAAAGTTCTATATCTCAAGTTCTAGGCATTATATTTGCATTATTCCAAATGGCCAAGATAGCTACCTCATTTAGCTTTCATATGATACCTTGATGGCACCCTAACTCTTTGGGAGCTAAGAGTTATCCTATATACAAGATGGGTCAGATTCTATGATAAGTTCCTGGAGTCAGTTGGGACACTTGTTTTTCAGCAAAGTCTTTGTGTCCTTCTAAATGCATTTGTACAACGTCCAATAGTTCTAAGTGATCCCCTCAATGTGCAAGAAGAGTGATTCCATGAGTGTCTCGTTCTACAACAGGAATTATGTAATAGGAGTTGATCCCTCAGTAGGAACACAGAGCAGTTCCTCAGCAGGAACACAGAGCAGTCCCACAGCAGGAACATAGAGTTGACTACTTGCAATACACCCAAACAAGAGTCCCACAGCAGGAACACAGAGTTCACTAACTCCCATATACCCACCCTTTAGTCAATGACAAGTCCCTACTCAAGCATGTACCTCAACAACAAGAACAACCAGAGCAAGTACAACCCCTCAGAAAATAGTCCAGACTAGGTCCAGTTTCAGGCCAGATATCATGACGCACCTATCCATTCAAGGCCTCCAACTTATTTTCCCCTCAAGTTAAGGTCCTTATCAAGATAAAAGTGTAGGACAAGTTTTCCAAATAAGTTCTGGAAGTCCACCTAAAACAGCCTACCATATGGAAGGTCATATTGAGGAGTTAGCTGGTACCAAGTCCAACAAATCTGTCCAAGGCTTCTTATTTTTGTGTGATCAACATTAGTTTAAGTTAGTATGTTGGGAAGGTCGTATGTGAAGCCTATCTCAAGCCCCACAGCAGCAGGAACAAGCCAAGCAAAGTCTTCCCAAGACAATGAGCAGTATTACCACTTCAGGAAAGGGACAAACAAGCTTTTTTTCAGTCTTCTTTTTCTGTATTGTTGCAGCCTGTTTTGGCTTGTCCTTATTAGCTGACTTTGTATCTTTTATTTCAGTAGTTGTAAGGCTCTTCAAGCCCTTAGATGTCATTGTTTCAAGGGTCTAGATCTTTTGTAATTGCCTATATAAGCAAGGCATTGTGAAATGTAATAATCAGATTATGATGAATTGAAAAACTGAACTTTGTTCAAACACAAAACTCTTAGCATAGGCTTGAGTCTTGTTTGTGTCTTTAACTTACTTGTGTGTGGGTTAAATACATGGTGTCTAAGGTTTATTGCTTGTGTGCTTGAGCCTTAAACACAACCCTTGTGTCGGTGCTTGTGTGCTAAGACACAAGGTTCTATCTGTTCTGCCTGGCCTAGTGCAGGTTCCTGTTATGTTCCACCTGGCCTTGTGCAGGTTTTGAGCGTGTTCTTTGAGTCTTTAAGTGCCATTGTGAGGGAGTGTTCTTCCTAGCTTAAATAGCCTCTGAAAAGCTCTATTTTTGTACAGATTTCAGTTCACAACACTACAAGAAATCCGGTTTCAGGCGACTATATTAAAGCGAGTGATCGTAGTAGTCGCCACTTTGGCGACTGAAAATTGACTCGGGCGACTAAAAGTAGTCGCCAAATTGGCGACTGAAGCAGTCTTCGAAATTTTCTGAAAAAATCTCGGGCGACCGATAGTGGTCGCCAAATTGGCGACTGAAAAGCCGAATTGGCGACCGATTTCAGTCGCCAATTTGGCGACTACCTATATCAGTCGCCAAAATCTTTTATACAACACGGAATGAATTCAATCCTATCTTCACCGCAATCAATTCCTTCGCAAAAAAAAAAAACAGTAGACCGACGACGAGCACGGCGACGACGACTCTTATTCTATTTCCGACCACCGATATCACCACTGTCTTCACCAACAAACTCCGACTCTTATTCTATTTCCCTCACTTTTCCTTAATTAGGTGCGTCTTTTGCTCTCCTAAATTTAATTCCTTAGCTTAATTTTTGTTTTGTTTGTTTATTTTATGATTGCAATTAGTATTATGATGTTTATGTATAGTTTGTGATGCTTACAAATTTCTAATGGTTAGTTAGTTAGGGTTTGTGTAGATTGATGTTTAAGGTTTATATAAATTGGGGGTTTTGTGAAATTGTTAACATTATGTTAATCGAGGTTGTAATTGACAATGTATTGGTGTTTTTGATGATGTTAGGATTGTTGATTGACTAAATTAGTATAAATGGGAGTATTATTGATGGTAGAAAGTTAGTACCCCCTCCGTCTTATTCATTTTTTTGCCCTTTAAATTATTTTTTATGGTTGTTTTAATCAAAAGGCAAATAAATAATTGTGATGGAGGGAGTATAATGTTAGGATTTTATAATTAAAGTGTGTATGTATTATGTTATTATTGCATCGTATGTCAAACTTATTGATTTAATTAGTAAAATGTCAAGTATTGTGTAATGTTAGTATATTGTTGATAACAAATATCCATGTTGATAATATTAGTTTGATAGTTGTTTAGTATCCATGTTGATAATGTTATTAATTAGAATGATAGTAGTTTAATTAGTGATATGTTAATTTTAGTATAGTTAGTATCCATGTTAACAATATTGTTTTTTGGTTTATTATGGATAATAGAGATGTTACTAGAGGTAGTAATAATTGATAATCAATATTGTTGTTTGGATTACTTGTAATTATTGTTGTGTGGGTTAATGTTTAGATTAAAATGAAGAGGTTGGAACGTACATGGATGTACGAAGAAAGACTTGATAAGAAAAGACGTCCTACCGCTAGATTTATAAAGGGGGTTGCCGAGTTTATTGAATTTGCTAAACAACAAGACGAGTATGATTTAGTAGTAAAGAAACTTAGGTGTCCTTGTATTAAATGCAAAAACATGAAATATCTACATGACATTGAGGTTCAAGAACATCTTTATACAAACGGGTTTTGTCCAAACTACTACAATTGGATTTCTCATGGAGAATCTTATTTTTCACTTCCCGAACAATCTCAAATCCCACAAAATGAGAACCCATATAGAGATATGGTAGTTTATGCCTTTGAGTATAATATTTTCAATAATGATCATATACCAATGAATGAAGAAGAACCACACCCACAAGCAAAAGCCTTTTTTGATATGTTAAAGGCGAGTGAAAAACCATTATATGAAGGGAGCAAAATGTCATTGTTAGAAGTCGCCTCTAGGATAGTAACTTTGAAATGTGAGTACAATTTGCATTTACTTGTGTTGATGGCATTGCTTCTTTGATTGAGGATGTTATCCCCGGTAATAATGTCATGACCCGATCATTCTACAATACCAAAAAAGTAGTGAAAGGTCTACAACTTCCGCATTACAAGATTGATGCATGTAAGGATGGATGTATGCTCTTTTGGAAGGATGATGCTTTACTTGACAAGTGTAGTAAATGTCAAAAGGCTAGATATAAGACAATTGAGGGAAGTATTGTCTTGAAGGGTAAAAAAGGAAATAATGAAAAAAAAAAGAGGTGAAAAGAGTAAGAAACCAATACCCGAAAATCCCGTAACTTACTTTCCTCTAGCTCCTAGACTTCAAAGAATGTTTGCTACCAAAAACATTGCCGAGCAAATGAGATGGCACAAGGAAAATCCTCGTACTCCGGGAAAGATGTGTCATCCGAGTGATGGAGAGGAATGGAAGCGGTTTGATATGCTTTACCCCGACTTTGCTGAAGAACCCCGTAATGTGCGACTTGGCCTTTGTACGGATGGTTTTGCTCCATTTGGCCAGTTTGGTAGAAAGTACTCTTCTTGGCCCGTAATAGTCACTCCATACAACTTACCACCTTGGTTATGTATGAAAAAACAATTCATCTTCTTGTCACTAATTATTCCTGGTCCTGATAATCCAAAACCCGCCTTAGATGTTTATTTGCAACCTTTGGTGGAAGAATTGAAACAATTGTGGGAAGTAGGTGTGCAAACATATGATGTGTCTTTAAAGAAAAAATTTCAACTAAGAGCTTCATTGTTGTGGACCATTAATGATTTTCCCGCCTACGGTATGCTAACTGGATGGTCTACTGCGGGAAAAAAGGCATGTCCTTGTTGCATGTACCAAAGCAAAGCATTTTCGCTTCCTTGTTCCCACAAAGTGAGTTGGTTTGATTGTCATAGACAATTCTTACCGGAGGGGCATTGCACTGAAACTATTCAGAAAGACAACTAAACAATGACAATTTGATTGAAGTTCAGACACTTTGCAAATACTCTGTTTCTGTTTGGACTAATTGACAAAGAACTAAGATAGGACCTTAATCAAAGCACAAAGCCAATGATTGAGGGTTGAACTTGATCCCAGCACACAGCTAAGGACCCAAGCTCACTTCCAAGCACAAAGCAAAGGAAGTTGTCTCAAGCACACAGCCAAGAGATGCAACAGAAACAAGGTTTCAGTTTTATGTTTTACTTCAAATCTGGTTTGCATTTCATTAGGTAAAGGCCTTATATAGGCAACAAGAATACAACTCAGACGTTTAGGAGATATCTAGGGCCACAAAGGCTTACAACATGGAACAAAATAACAGCTACAAACTTGCAGAATTCTGACATAAAGTAAATAAAGTAGAAAGTAGTTTCTAAAGAGACAATCTTCCTTAATTGTTTGATCAGGTGTGTCTTGGGTGAAGAGTGGACTTTCAGGCTTGGGTTTGTGAACCAAACTGAAGTAGGAAGGCTCCCAAAGATGTGCTGAAAGTACCTCACGCATTGCTTGTTCAAAAGGGGAAGGGTTGACAGTGACATGTTAACTACTACACAAAGGCTGAAATCTGGACAGTTTGAAGTTGTCCCTAAGCTAACTCTTTGTGTGTTTGTTTCTTGGCAAGGAAGTCCTGGGGAAAGTTGTAGAGGACCTTCCCAAGACATAGGTTTGGGGATTGGTTAGGTTTGTTTGATTGGCTAAAAGAGGAAGGTTTGGCAAAACAGCTAAGCTGCTACATGTAAGGCTGTAACTGGACTGGTTTACTTGGGTTGTGTTTTGAGGGGTGTTCTTGACGTTTTCTGAGGAAGGTTTCCTGGACAAAAAGATAGTAGACCCTCCCTAGTACCATGCCCCATAGTTGGTTTGGAGTCCCTAAGCTTGGAAGTTGCCCTGAGACCCTCCCCAAGGCACTGCTGCTGGCTGAGTTTCCAAAGGTTTTGTTGGCTTGTTTTGTGAGTCTGTTTTGTGGCTTGTTTGGTCTTGGCTCGTGTCATGGCTACCACTGGCTCGTGTCTTTGTGTGGTGGCTTGGACCTGGGCTGTACAAAGCATTAAGGTAGCTTTTGACATAGGGTAGGTTTGGCATTGAATCCTGGCTAGGCTGATCAGAGGTTGATTGGTCTTGTCTTTGAACATGGCATTGAACTCCTGTTGCAACCCCTCCTTCTTGAAAAAGATTTGTCCTCAAATCCTCTTCATCCTCAGAGTCTTCTTGATAATGACTTAGGTCTCCCACATTGAATGTCCCATGTACCCCATAATCCCCTGGTAAATCTATCTTGTAAGCATTAGGTCCTACCCTTTCAAGCACTTCAAAAGGACCATCAGCCCTTGGCATGAGTTTGTTTTTCCTCTTCTCTGGGAATCTTTCTTTCCTTAAGTGCAGCCACACCATGTCTCCTGCCTTGAACTCTCTAGCTTTCTTTGGACCTTTGGCTCTTGACTTATACATTTCATTTGTTCTCTCAATCTGTTTCTTGACTTGACTGTGAATCTGCATCATCTGTTGTACTCTTTCTTTGGCATCATAGTTGACTTCTTTCCTTATCACTGGTGCTAGGTCTGTAGGCATTAGAGGATTAGCACCATAAACAACTTCAAAAGGGGTCTTACCTGTGCTGTGTGAGGGAGCTCTATTGAATGCAAACTCAGCTTGTGACAGTTTGATATCCCAATCCTTTAATGACTTAGCAATGATACATCTCAAGATTCTTCCTAGAGTTTTGTTAGTAACCTCTGTCTGCCCATCTGTTTGGGGATGGTATGCTGTGCTGAAGAGTAACCTTGAACCTAGGAGCCTCCAGAGTGACCTCCAAAAGTGGCTCATAAACTTAGTATCCCTATCAGACACAATGCTTCTTGGTACCCCATGCAACTTTACTATTTCCTTGAAGTAGAGTTCTGCTACCCCCATGGCATCTTCTGTCTTCTTACAAGCAACAAAATGGGCCATTTTGCTGAACCTATCCACTACCACCATTACTGAGTCTTTGCCCCTTTGTGTCCTAGGCAATGCCACTATGAAATCCATACTGATGTCCTCCCAAGGTTTGTTTGGTACAGGTAGTGGGGTGTAGGGACCTGCATGGAACTGTGACTTGGCTAGTTGACAGGGTTTGCACCTTTTATGGTGTCCTGCACATCACCTAGCATCTTGGGCCAATAGAACTGCTCATGCAATATCTCATAGGTCTTTTGTACCCCAAAGTGCCCTGCAAGTCCATTGCAATGGACCTCCTTGACTAGTAATCCTCTGTAAGGACCTCTAGGTATGCATAGTTTGTTTCCTTGGAAGAGGAATCCATTCTGTGTCAAGTACTTGCTCCCCTTCTTGAGTTTTCCCTCTGCATACACTTCCCATTCCTCCTTGAAGTCTGGATCTTCCATGTAGAGTTCCTTCATGAATTCAAAGCCTAGGACCCTTTGCTCCATGAATGACAACATCACAGATCTCCTAGAAAGAGCATCAGCTACTACATTGTTCTTGCCTTCTATGTACTTGCTTGAAAAGGAGAAAGATTGCAGGAATTCTACCCATTTAGCATGCCTGGGGTTGAGTTTGTGTTGACCATTGATGAACTTTAAAGCCTCATGGTCTGAATGTAGCACAAAAGGCTTAGGTTTTAGGTAATGCCCCCAATGATTCAGAGCTCTCACTATGGCATAAAACTCTTTGTCATAGGTAGAGTAATTCAACCTTGCTCCACTTAGCTTCTCACTGAAATAGGCTATGGGCCTCTTCTCTTGAACCAGTACTGCCCCAACTCCTAACCCACTTGCATCACATTCTACTTCAAACAGTTTGTTAAAGTCAGGTAAGCCTAGTATAGGGGATCTACACAACAGATCCTTAATGGTTTTGAAGGACTTCTCTGCCTTTTCTCCCCAAGTAAACTCTCCTTTCTTCATGCATTCTGTGATAGGAGCCATGATAGAACTGAACCCCTGAATGAACCTTCTATAGAAGGATGCCAACCCATGGAAACTCCTGACCTCTGTTACTGTCTTAGGTGTGGGCCAATCCCTGATTGCCTTAACCTTCTCAGGATCAACAGCTACCCCATCCTTTGATATGATGAACCCAAGGAAGTGAACCTCAGGCTGCATGAAAGTGCACTTCTCTAGCTTACCATATAGCTTATTCTTCCTGAGAACCTCACAAAGCAAGTTCAGATGTTGTAGGTGTTCCTTCTTGCTTGAACTGTAGACTAGAATGTCATCAAAGTATACCACAATGAAATTTCCCAAGTAAGGCCTTAAGACTTCTGTCATGAGCCTCATGAAGGTGCTAGGGGCATTGGAGAGCCCAAATGGCATCACTAACCATTCATACAGCCCATGCTTGGTCTTGAAAGCAGTCTTCCACTCATCTCCAGCTCTTATCCTTACTTGATGATACCCTTGCCTTAGATCAATCTTAGTGAACACTTGAGCCCCACTGAGTTCATCCAGAATGTCATTGAGTCTAGGTATAGGGAACCTATACTTAATGGTGATATTGTTAATTGCTCTGCTATCTATACACATCCTCCAAGTTCCATCCTTCTTAGGCACTAGCAGTGCTGGTACAGCACAAGGACTAAGAGACTCCCTGACATACCCTTTGCTAAGCAATTCTCCCACCTGAGATTGCAGCTCTTGTGTTGCCCTGGGGTCACTTCTATAGGCTGGCTTGTTTGGAAGGACAGCCCCAGGTACTAGATCAATGTGGTGCTCAATTCCCCTTAGTGGGGGTAATCCACTAGGTAGTTCAGCAGGGAAAACATCCTCATAGGTTTTCAGCAAGGCTTGTACTTCCTTAGGCACTTGGTTAGACCCTTCCCCTACCTCCTTGGTGAGGAGGACATAGACTGGCCTAAGATCATTTAACTCTTGCTCCATCTCTGCTTCACTTAACAGCAGAACTTCCTTAGCAGCTTCAGTTAAGAGTGGAGGGTTCCCTTTCAGGATAGGGGGTAAAGGAGCTAAGATGATTTTCTTCTTCCCAAACCTAAAAGAGTAAGTATTGTCCCTTCCCTGATGGACAGCATCCCTATCAAACTCCCATGGCCTCCCTAATAGAAGGTGACAAGCATCCATAGGCAATACATCACACAAGGCCTCATCAGCATATCCTTTCCCAATAGAAAATGGAACAACACATTGTTGATCTACTCTAACTTCAGCCCCCTTGTTCAGCCACCTAAGCTTGTAAGGTTGAGGGTGGTCTTTGGTGGTCAATGTTAGTTTATCCACCATTGTCTTAGAGGCTACATTGGTGCAACTCCCTCCATCCACAATCAGATTACACACCCTCCCTTTTATGGTGCACCTAGTTCTAAAGATCTGGTGTCTTTGATCTTCTTCTAAGGGTTGGGGTTGTGTGTGCATCACCCTCCAAGTCACCAGACTTAACCCAGCATCAGGTTCTATCAACTCCTCACTAGCCTCTATCTCAGGCTCTTCCATCTCCTCATCACAGACCAACACCTCATCATCTCCCCAATGGATTACTTCTAGGGTACTCAGAGCCCTTTTAGATGGGCATTCTCTAGCAAAATGCCCATACCCTTGACATTGAAAGCACTTTTTGAGAGGGGTAGTCTTCCTTTGGCCTGCCTCAACAGCCTTGCCTTTATCAAGGTTGAAAGGAGTCTTAACAGGAACCACAGGTTCTCCTATCTTAACTCCTACAAAAGGTTTGAAGGTGGGGGTTCTGGAAGGTGTCTTAGAAGCACTGGCCTTTCCTTTTCCCAATTTTTCTACCCTTAAAGACAAGTTGACAGCTTCCTCAAAGGAGTATATGTTTTGTAGCCTGACTTTGCTAGCTATCCTTTCATCCAACCCCTCTAAGAACCTTGCTATCTTTTGTTCAGATTTCTCAACAACCTCACATTGCAAAGTGAGTTGTTCAAAGTCTCTTAGGTAGGACTCTAAAGGTCTTTGGTCTTGCTTTAGGTGAGTAAGCTTAATGAACATGTCTTGAGTGTAGTCCCTAGAGACAAACTTAGCTCTCATTTTCTTTTTCAGTTTGAGCCATGACTTTACAGGTTCTTTCCCTTCTCTAACCCTCAAGGTTTTCATGTTTTCATACCAAAGTGAGGCATAGCCTTTTAGTTTCATGATAGCAACCTTAAAAGCCTTTCTATCAGTGTATCCTTTAAACTCAAAGACTCTTTCTACAGACCTTAGCCAATCTAAGAAATCATCAGGGTTCAAGCTACCTAGAAAGTCAGGAATCTCTACCTTGATATCTTTGTCTTGGTGTCTGAGAAGGCTGTGATCTGAGCCATCTGAATCTGACATTTCAAACTGATCTACAGGTTGTCTCCTCCTTACTCCACCTTGTGGGAAAGGTGCTCCTCTTCCTCGACCTCTGCCTCCCCTTGTATCATTGTTCTGTTGGCCCTCAAGGAGTTCATTGACAGATCTAGAGACCTCCATTACAGTTCTGACAAGATCTTGAACTGTGTTTTCAAGACCTGTGATTCTCTCTTCACTCATGGTTGTATTTTGTGTTTTTAATGTAGTTAGGTAGATGAACTCACAAACCAAAGCTCTGATAACCAATTTGCACTGAAACTATTCAGAAAGACAACTAAACAATGACAATTTGATTGAAGTTCAGACACTTTGCAAATACTCTGTTTCTGTTTGGACTAATTGACAAAGAACTAAGATAGGACCTTAATCAAAGCACAAAGCCAATGATTGAGGGTTGAACTGTGATCCCAGCACACAGCTAAGGACCCAAGCTCACTTCCAAGCACAAAGCAAAGGAAGTTGTCTCAAGCACACAGCCAAGAGATGCAACAGAAACAAGGTTTCAGTTTTATGTTTTACTTCAAATCTGGTTTGCATTTCATTAGGTAAAGGCCTTATATAGGCAACAAGAATACAACTCAGACGTTTAGGAGATATCTAGGGCCACAAAGGCTTACAACATGGAACAAAATAACAGCTACAAACTTGCAGAATTCTGACATAAAGTAAATAAAGTAGAAAGTAGTTTCTAAAGAGACAATCTTCCTTAATTGTTTGATCAGGTGTGTCTTGGGTGAAGAGTGGACTTTCAGGCTTGGGTTTGTGAACCAAACTGAAGTAGGAAGGCTTCCAAAGATGTGCTGAAAGTACCTCACGCATTGCTTGTTCAAAAGGGGAAGGTTTGACAGTGACATGTTAACTACTACACAAAGGCTGAAATCTGGACAGTTTGAAGTTGTCCCTAAGCTAACTCTTTGTGTGTTTGTTTCTTGGCAAGGAAGTCCTGGGGAAAGTTGTAGAGGACCTTCCCAAGACATAGGTTTGGGGATTGGTTAGGTTTGTTTGATTGGCTAAAAGAGGAAGGTTTGGCAAAAACAGCTAAGCTGCTACATGTAAGGCTGTAACTGGACTGGTTTACTTGGGTTGTGTTTTGAGGGGTGTTCTTGACGTTTTCTGAGGAAGGTTTCCTGGACAAAAAGATAGTAGACCCTCCCTAGTACCATGCCCCATAGTTGGTTTGGAGTCCCTAAGCTTGGAAGTTGCCCTGAGACCCTCCCCAAGGCACTGCTGCTGGCTGAGTTTCCAAAGGTTTTGTTGGCTTGTTTTGTGAGTCTGTTTTGTGGCTTGTTTGGTCTTGGCTCGTGTCATGGCTACCACTGGCTCGTGTCTTTGTGTGGTGGCTTGGACCTGGGCTGTACAAAGCATTAAGGTAGCTTTTGACATAGGGTAGGTTTGGCATTGAATCCTGGCTAGGCTGATCAGAGGTTGATTGGTCTTGTCTTTGAACATGGCATTGAACTCCTGTTGCAGGCATGCCTTTAGGAGCAACAAAAAAGCTTTCAGAAAAGGTAAAGTGGAGCGGAATCATGCTTTAGATCGACTTCCGGGGGATAAGGTGTAGGATATGGTTTGTGATTTGTCACGTACTATTGATTGTACTAAAGCAGAGACGATGAGCTGAAAAAGAAGAAAATTGGTTGGTTTAAAAGAAGCATTTTTTGGGATCTTCCTTATTGGAAGACGATGTTAATTAGGCACAATTTGGATGTAATGCATATAGAAAAGAATTTCTTTGAGCAACTGATTCACACGATTATGGATGTAAAGGGAAAGACTTGTGATACTGTTAAATCACGAGAAGATTTGAAGACAATTTGTCATCGTCCCAAACTTCACATTCGTAGCGATGAGTCTAAGCCAAAATCTATTTTTACACTTGACAAAGCTCAAAGGAAGGTATTATGTGAGTGGTTAAGAAAGTTAAAATTTCCTGACGGATATGCATCCGATTTTAGTCGATGTGTTGATATGAAGGAGCTAAAGTTGCAAGGCTTGAAAAGTCATGATTGTCATATCTTCATGGAACGATTATTACCTGTATCTTTGAGACATCTCCTCCCCACTCCCGTGTGGAATGCAGTTGTTGAGATAAGTCAATTTTTTCGAGATTTATGTTCGTCTTCAATATGTGTTGTTGACATGATTCGTCTTGAGGAGCAAATACCAGAGATATTGTGTAAGTTCGAGATGATATTTCCTCCCATCATTTTTTAATTCCATAGAGCATGTACCGATACATTTGCCTTACGAAGCCAAAGTTGGAGGCCCCGTCCAATATAGGTGGATGTATCCATTTGAATGGTAAGATCGCTAAGTAGTAATTAAATTATAATTATTATCGTACTATATATAATTGATTTAATATTTATATACTAGTCTTAACAACTATTAATCCCATCAATTATTGAATATGTTTCTTAATCACGTGAAGAAGAAAATTGGTAACAAAGCTCGGGTTGAAGGTTCTATATGCAATGCGTATTTAACGGAAGAGATTGCAAATTTTTGCTCTCTTTACTTTGAAAAACATATAGACACCAAAGCAAAAAACTTGAATGTTGATAAAGCAGATGAACTTGAGACAAGTTTACCCGAGTTTTTCCAAATGCATGATGATGAGGGTTGTTCATCAATTGGGAGAACAAGATATTTGGATGACAAAGAATATGATCGTGCTCACCTTTACGTTCTTTCTAATTGTGAGATTTTGGAATCATATGAAACGGAGTTTGTGAATGATTTCATTAAAGCACATCCTAATGTGCATATAGATGATGTTTGGAGTAACCATGAGGATCAATTTGCACCATGGTTTCGGAACCATGTAATTGAGTTAAATATCTAAGATGATTTGATAAGGACTTTGGCCTTTGGTCCTTCACGAATGGTTAAAACGTGGAATCGTTACTCGGTCAACGGATTTAATTTCCATACATTCAACTACGGTAAGAATAAGGCTAGGTGCAATTATGGTGTTACTATTTCTTCTCTTGATGACAACGAATACTATGGTATAGTTGAGGATATCTTTGAGTTGAGCTATAATGGGCGTGAGCGTTCTTATAATACTGTCTTATTTAAGTGTGAATGGAAGGATAACTCTGTTGCCGGTATGCAAGTTCATGAATGTTATAAACTCGTCGAAGTGAATCCTACCCGGACATACTCAAAGTATGATCCATTTATACTCGCACATCAAGCCAATCAAGTATATTTCGCTTCTTATCCAAGCACGAAGAATGATCGAAATCAAAAGTAGTGGTGTGCAATCTTTAAGACAAAAGCACGCTCACAAGTAGATACAACTTATTTTCAAGAAGGAATAGTATCTAGCGGGTTTATGTTGTCTCCACCTGATGAGGACATTTATGAGAATGGAAATGAAGAGGGTGAGGATTTAGAAAACGAGGACGGTGATGGTCAAGTTGACGGTGATGGTGGTGGTGATAGTGATAATGATAATGAATCAAATGGTGATGATGATGATGACGAATTTGATGATGTTAATGATTAATTGGGTAAAGATATATTTATATATATTTTAAATAAGTTTTTTTATGTTATTTGATGTTTTTTTTATGTTATTAACAGTTTATGTTTATGGTTTTTTTTTATGTTATTAACCGTTTCTAACAATTTGAATATTTGTGTAATTGTAGATGGCAGGAGGTCGAGGTAGACAACGTGGCGGCGGTTCAAATAGACGCCATAGTACTTCTTCAGTCGACGAGGAGGAGATGGAGGTTATTGATCAGCAGAGTCCGGTGGTCGAGGAATCGACCAATGACGATGAGTCCTGGGATCAGACATCGGAGATCCAGTTCACCCCGGAAGGGAAGATGATACTTGATCCCGCGGGTTTTTGGTAAGACAACGACCAATGTCTTTAATTTATTATTTTATAATTATATTACATTATTTAACATAAATGCATACTATTTCATAATTTATTTTTCAGGTTTTCGTCTCAAAAGGTTGTACGAGGTTGTACTCAAAGTACAAAGATGAAGATGACGGGGGTTGCTCCTACTTGTTGGACAAAGGCTACCTCCACTCAAAAAGAGGAATGGTTCAATAATTTTAGGGTATATTATTTTTGTTTATATTTTGTTATATTATTATAATTTTCAATTAATAATTTATTTTACTAATACTTACCTTTTAAATTGTAGAAAACATTTGACTGACCGGCGGGATTAGAGTATATTGTACGTCAAAGGTACAATGAGACATGCACTAGACGGTTAAGGGACAACATGTATAAGGTTGTCAAGAGGAAGAAGGAGCCAGAGCATATGAGAGTTCTAATTTAACACATTTTATCATATTTTATAATACTTATTTAACTTGTAGGTGGTATGTATGAAGATATGCTTAAATATCGTGAAACTCCGGAGTTTCAGGCTAGGTCGGCCCAAGTATCTAAAAATAAAAGAGGAGGAAAGAAAGATGGAGCGGCTGAGCCGTCACATCACGCTGGATCTCGATCTTTCTTGGACCTAGTTTTGGGTGTAAGTTATAAATTCCACTTTTTCGTCCATTTGAAAATTAAAACTTAAATTCTTTTTATTATTAAAATATTCTTATACAAGTATTTAATTTCTTCTTTTAGAAGGGTAAGAAGAAAAAAGCTAACACGCCCACGGCTCCAGAGCTCTTCCTTGACACCCATTCCCGACTCCAAGACAATAGAAGATATTGGATAAAGCCAAAAGATAAGGAATTATATGTAAGTTTCAAACCATTTTTGGATTTTTACATTAAGTTCATTTTTTTGAATGTTTAACAAATTTTGTAGCTATTTTTAATAACAATGTTTATATTTTGTAGGAAGCATTTTCCGCTGAGAAAGTTAGGCATCCCGAGAAATCCGATAACGAGATTTGGTTCGACTTGGTTAAGGGTTTTAAGAAGGGGAATGTGTACGGAATTGGCTCGGCTAAGAATGTATTTTCCGAAACTCCAAGGGGAAGAATGCCTTCCAGCTCAAAACAAACCTCCGAGCCGGGAGTCGTGGGAAAACTCCAAGCCCAACTTGACGAGGAAAGAAGAAAAAACGCCGAAAGGGATGAGGAAATCCGGATAATGAGACACAAATTTAAGGCTTGGGAAACCATGTTCGACAACTGCAACCAAGGTCCGCCTCCCTTTCGGCGAGATTATGATGAAGGCAATGGAGGTGGTGGTATGCAAGCCGGAGCCAATATGACCCTTCGCTTTTGATATTAGTTTAGAAACTTGTTAATTGTGGTTGTTTAAACTTGGTTTTGTTAACCTTTAAGAAGATTTGTAAACTTGAGACAATTTTCTTGATATATATGAGGATGTTCGTTTCTCATCGTGTTGTTGTAAATGTGTGAAATTGTGGTTGTTTTCTATTGTACTTGCAGGTATGGTATGGTAATGAAATGGCAGGATGAAAACAGAATTTTTCGTGCAATAAAACAGGTGTTTTGGCGACTGAAATGTTCATTTGGCGACTATTTTCAGTCGCCAAACCCCCTGTATTTTTACAAATTAAAATGACTTTGGCGACTGATTGGCGACTGAAATCAGTCGCCAATTTGGCGACTGAAGGCTGTAGTGGTCGCCCAACTGGCGACTGATGGCGACTGATTTCAGTCGCCAAATTGGCGACTACTTCACCTTTCAGTCGCCAATTTGGGCGACTGATTCCAGTCGCCATATTGCCAATTTGGCGACGCTTTTTTCAGTCGCAAAATTTAGCGACCGAAATTAGTCGCCCGAATTTTTTTTGGCGAGTAATGACTGCGACTGGGTCTTGGCGACTGATTTCAGTCGCCAATTTGATTTTAGCGACTGAAATTTGTCGCCAATATCGGTCGCCTGAATGTTGTTTTCTTGTAGTGCAAGTTAACTAAAAAGGAAAATAAAAGACGCCTATGATAGTGGTTACTCGATCAAGTAACACTATCGCGGGCGAGACAGACCTGTCTCGGTCAAGACATCTTTTTCTAGGTCGAGACAGTCTGTTTTGAGCGAGATGGCTACTGCATTAGTGGACACTCGATCGAGTACTACTGATACTCGATTGAGTGGCCGGTAACTCGATCGAGTATAGAGCTACTCTATCGAGTGACCTATGGACACTGATAATTACTTGGTCGAGTAGCCGCTTCGACTCTACAACGACATGACTCAATAACACACACCCTATGCATAAGGATCACCCTTGGACTCAATATGCACAAGACTCGACCCTTAATAAAGATGCATATAAACAAGACCCCATCACAAGAGTTTATAGCAGATTCGATAGAGTGTTGGTTAACAAGGATTATCTTTTGACTAAAGCTGACTATTTTGCCCATTTTCATGTTGAAGGCACTTTTGATCAATGATAGGATATGTCGCATAGATAATCAAAGATATATTTCCCTTGACACAAATTAATTTAGTATGAGGGGTCGAACACAAGGAGACGGGAATTGGGCTATGAAACGCTATGAATAGACTATTATCAAGGTCGGTTTAAATGATTTGTTTGGTTTAATGATTAGCTTAAATGTTTGTAAAATAAATAATTTAAAGAGCCTAAGGAAATTGGGTCGCCATGCAATTATTTTAGATTAATTTTAAACTTGGAAAAAATAACATTGTTAATTGTTTAGGCTCAAGACACCCACCTCTAGATAGTAGTGTCAACCTTAGTTTGAGTCCTAGAGAACTTTTGTTATGACTAGGTCGTCCTACCACACGTGCTTAGTTTAATCCGATTCCATGCCTCTTGACTTATAAAATGTTAACAAAATTAATCGAGGAATATGGCCACTAAACAAAGATTAATCATGCCAATAAAAACATGTGGAAGAAACAATTTAATTATTTTTATCAACCTAATTTAACATTTTCATATATTAGTCATGCATGGCTCCCCTAACGCTTAGACAAAGGGATTACTCACTCATATTTAGAATGAAACTAACAATGGTGTATGAAATGATAAATGTCGTAAACATGTTTAAAAGAATTAGTAAAAGTTATAAATGTGCTAAATGATAAATAACACTTGAGAAATGAAAATGCTAAACTAATTAGACAATGCTAATATTAATAATACGATAATGATAAATACAATAAAATGAACAGCGATTGATATTACTGCAACAATAGGTATTGGAACTAGAATACTAGAACCAAATGATTAAGGAAAGTTTGTATTGAATTGTAACCAAATGCTTGAACAAAGTAAGAACCAAATCTTTAACATAATTGTAACTAAATATGAAAACTAAGAGAGAAATTTGTGTGCTTAACCTAAGTAAAACGTATGGAATATATTGCTAAGTTTGAGAGAAAGATGTGTAAAGATGATCCCCTAATGACGGATTAAGGCTCCTATTTATAATAAAATAGGAGCATAACGTAAAACACCTAGGGGGTCAAACCCCGATCGGGGTCGGGGTTATCCGAATTAATTTGCTTAAAGCCCTCGAATAAATGCTTGAGGAATCTAAAGCCTTGTCTTAACTCGTCTTTAATCTCCGGTTAAACACACTATTAAACATACTAAGCATCCAAAATTGAGAATCCTATGTTGAATTTGTGAGCCTCCAAATTTTGGGCTTCCTTTGTTACTTTATTTTATGCGTCAACTCACTTCTCAATTTTTTGGCTTCTCATTCCATCCTATCATGATCCATCTTGCTTACACTAGCTTAGTCGAATAGAATCATGACTACCAATATTCCATCCTATCCTGTTTAGTATGGACTAAGGTTTGAAACTCACTCGTCTCGGACGGTAGTCTACTAGAATCATGACTACCAACTTCCAAATCATGTCCGGATGAGTGTTCCTAAACCAATTAATAGATAGGATATTGCACCATGATCCCCCGGCCAGCAAGAATCCCACAGCAGGAACACAAAGCAGTGCCACAGCAAGAACATAGAGTTTACCACCTCCCATACACCCTGGCAAGAGTCCCACAGCAGGAACACAGAGCTTACCACCTCCCATACACCCAAGAAAAAGTCAGGAATAAACCCCTACACAAGCCAGATTAATCACAGCGAGGATAACAAGAGCAGTGTCTATACTTCAGAAAACAGGCTAGAGCAAGTATAGGAACAAGGAAGATATCATGCAGCACCTATCCAACCAAGGGCTACAACTTCTTTTCCCATCACGTTAAGGTCCATAGCAAGATAAAAGTCCAGGACAAGTTCCCCTAAAAAGTTCCGGAAGTCCACCTAAAACAGCCTACCATATTGAAGGTCATCCTGAGAAAGTCAGCAAGAACAAGTCCAACTAAATCTGTCCAAGACTCCTTACTTTTGTGTGATCAACCTAGCATAAATAAGAACGTTGGGAAAGGTATCTAGTAGTCCCTCACAACCCCCAAGACCAGAATTAAACAGCCAGACAAAGGCTACCCAAGAAATTGAGCAACATTACCATTTCAGGAAAGGGACAAGAACACTTTTCAGCATTGCTTTTTTGTCATCTTGCAGTCTGTCTTAGCTCGTCCTATTAGCTGAGTTTTAAATTTTATTTATCAGTATTTTTAAGGCTCTTTCTGTTGTTAGATTATGTTTATTTTCAAGGGTAGAGATCTATTGTCATTGCATGTATAAGGCCTGCATTGTAACCTAAAGAAGGCAGACTTGATTAATGATTAAAAACTGAACCTTGTTCAATCACAAAACACTTAGCAGTGGCTTGAGTCTTGTTGTGTCTTTAACTTACTTGTGTGTGGGTTAAATACATGGTGTCTAAGGTTTACTGCCTGTGTGCTTTAACCCTAAACACACCTCTTCAGTCTGTGCTTGTGTGCTAAGACGGACGGTCCTATCTGTTCTGCCTGGCCTAGTGCAAGTTCCTTGAGTATTTTTAGTGCTTACGTGAGTGTGTGAGGGAGTGTTAATCTTAGCTCTATTTAGCCACTGAAAACCTTTATTTTTATCAAGATTTTAGATCAATTAGTTATGAGAGGTTTGGTTTGAGAGTTTATCTTAACTAATTACATTTAAAAACAAAAAAACATCCATGAGTGAAGAGAGAGTGACAGAGCTTGAGAACATTGTTCAAGGGCTTGCTAGAGCTGTCAATGAGGTAACAAGGTCTGTTAATGAGCTGCTGGATGGTCAGCTTGCTGTTGGTGGTAGTGGAGGCACAGACCGTGGAAGAGGAGCACCACCACTACCACCTCCAGCTGTACGAAGAAGGAGACCACCTTGGGAAGAGGAGGAAGCATCCCACACAGACAACTTAGAGCAAGGGCATCTCAGACACCAAGATAAAGATGTTAAGGTAGAAATTCCTGATTTCTATGATAGTCTAAACCCTGATGACTTATTAGACTGACTTAGAACCATAGAAAGGGTATTTGAATTCAAGGAATACTCTTACAGAAAAGCCTTTAAAATTGCTATAATAAAGTTAAAGGGGTATGCATCCTTCTGGTATGAGAACATCAAATTTAGAGGGATAGGGAAGGTAAAGACCCTATTAAATCTTGGGATAAGCTAAAAAGAAAATGAAGGCTATGTTTGTATCACAAGACTACACCCACAATATGTTTATCAGAGTAACCCACCTGAAACAAGGCTGTAGGTCTATTGAGTCCTACCTGAGGGATTTTGAGCTACTCAAACTTCAATGTGAGATTACTGAAATACCCGAGCAGAAAATAGCTAGGTTTATGAAAGGTCTTGATGAAAAGATAGCTAGTTGGGTGAAGTTACAGCTCCTGTACTCCTTTAAGGAGGCAATTAATCCTTCTTTAAGGATTGAGAAGTTAGGAAATGGAAAGTCAGCCCTTCCAAAACCCCAGACTAGACCATCTTTTAAACCTTGCGCTAGAGTCAGGATAGGAGAACCTTTAATTCCTATTAAGCCCTCTGTGGTAGAAAAGGGCAAGGCCCCTGAGACAGACGTGAGGAAGACAATGGCCCTCAAGAAATGCTTTAAATGCCAAGGCTTTCGGCATTTTTCTAAGGACCGTCCCTCTAAAAAAACTTTGAGTAACATGGAGATTGTGTAGTGGGGTGATGAGGAAGTCATTCTGTGTGAGGAGGACCTGGAGGAACTTGAGGAAGAGCCTAGTGAGGAGATTATAGCACCTGATGCAAGCTTGAGTCTAGTGACCTAGAGTGTTATACACACCCAGCCTCAACCCCTGAAAGATGATTAGAGGCAGCAGATATTCAGTACTAGGTGTACCATAAAGGGAAGGGTTTGTAACATGATAATTGATGGGGCTGTACCAATGTACCTTCTAACACTCTGGTGGATAAGTTGTCCCTAACCACACAACAAAACCCCCACCTTTTCAAACTGAGATGGCTGAACAAGGGCTATGCTGATGAAGCCTTATGTGATGTTCTGCCTATCGATGCTTGCGACCTCTTATTAGGCAGACCATGGGAATTTGATAGAGAATCTCTACACCATGGGAGAGAAAACACTTATGTCTTCATGTTTGGTAACAAGAAGATCATCTTGGCTCCTTCACCTCCCACTGTTAAGGGGAACATAACTTATGTTAAAGATGTGTCCAAGGAGGTGTTGTTGTTGAGTGAAGCCGAGGTTGTTAAAGAGATCATAGGTGATGAGCATGTGTTCATCCTCCTGACAAAAAAATTCCTACTCCCCCAACGAAGCATTTCACCTGAGGTCCAGCAGGTACTGACAGCCTATGGAGATGTCTTTCCTCCTGAACTGCCTAGTGGGTTGCCCCCGATTAGGAGAATAGAGCACCATATTGATCTGATTCGTGGAGCAATGTTGCCCAACAAACTTGCCTACAAGAGTGATCCAAAGGCAACTCAGGAACTCCAAGATCAAGTGAGTGATCTACTCAGCAAGGGCTTTGTGAGGGAGTCCGTCAGTCCCTGTGCAGTTCCTGCCTTGCTAGTTCCCAAGAAGGATGGGTCTTGGAGGATGTGCATAGACAGTAGGGCTATCAACAATATCATCATCAAATACAGGTTCCCTATACCAAGATTGAATGATATCTTGGATGAGCTGAGTAGAGCTCAAGTCTTCTCCAAGATTAATTTAAGACAAGGGTACCACCAGGTGAGGATCAGAGCTGGGGATGAGTGGAAGACAGCCTTTAAAACTAAGCATGGCTTGTATGAATGGCTGGTAATGCCCTTTGGTTTGTCAAATGCCCGAAGCACCTTTATTAGGTTGATGGCTGAAGTACTGAGGTCCTATTTGGTGAAATTCATTGTTGTTTATTTTGATGACATCTTGGTATACAGTCCTTCAGCAGAAGAGCACCTCCAGCACTTGAAACTGTTATTTGATGTTTTGAGAAAACATAAGCTATTTGGCAAAATGGAGAAAAATGTACTTTTATGCAGAAGGAAGTTCAATTCCTAGGATTTATTATATCCAAGGAAGGGGTTTCTGTTGATCAAGACAAGGTAAAGGCAATTAGGGAGTGGCATGTCCCTAAGACTATAATTGAGGTGAGGAGTTTTCATGGGCTGGCGTCCTTCCACAGAAGGTTCATTAAGAGGTTCAGTTCCATCATGGCTCCCTTGACTGAGTGTATGAGAAAAGGAGAATTTAGATGGAATGACAAGGCTGAGAGGTCTTTCAACATCATCAAGGACCTCTTGTGTGAGTCTCATGTCCTAGTTCTCCCTGACTTCAACAAGTTATTTGAAGTTAAGTGTGATTCCAGTGGCATAGGCATTAGTGCTGTCTTGATACAAGAACAAAAGCATGTGGCATACTTTAGAGAGAAGTTGAGTGATGCTAAGCTCAACTATTCAACATATGACAAGGAGTTCTTTGCAATAGTCAGGGCTTTGAATCATTGGGGTCATTATCTGAAGCCCAAGCCTTTTGTGTTTCATTCTAATCATCAAACACTTAAGTACATCAATGAGCAGCACAAGTTGAATGGTAGCCATGCTAAATGGCTAGATTTCTTGCAGTCCTTCTCATTTTCCAGCAAGTACATTGAAGGCAAAAACAATGTGGTGGCAGATGCCTTGTCAAGGAGAACCATGATGCTGAAATTGATGGAGCAAAGGGTACTTGGGTTTGAGCAGATGAAGGAGCTGTACAAGGAGGATCCTGACTTTAAGGAGGACTGGCTGGGATACCTGGAGGGCAATCTAAAGAGTGGAAGCAGATACTTGGTACATGAAGGGTTCTTGTTCCTAGGGAACATGCTGTGTGTACCTAAGGGTCCTTACATGGGGTTGTTAGTGAAGGAAGTACATTCTAATGGCCTAGCTGGTCAATTTGAAATCTAGGAAACTTATGACATTTTGCAGGAACAATTTCATTGGCCAAGGATGTTGGGAGATGTTGAGGATGTGATTAGGAGGTGCAATGCTTGTCAGAAGTCCAAATCATTGTTCCAGGCTGGGGCAAAGACTCGGTCATGGTGGTTGTTGACAAGTTTAGCAAAATGGCACATTTTGTTGCCTGCAAGTAGACTGAGGATGTCATGGGAGTTGCAGACCTTTATTTCAAAAAAATTGTCAAGCTCCATGGGGTACCGAGGACCATAGTATCTGACAGAGACTCTATGTTCATGAGTCACTTCAGGAGGAAACTTATGGAAGCTGCTAAAGACCAGGCTCCTATTCAGCACCTCCCTTCACCGTCAAACTGATGGGCAAACAGAGGTGACCAACAAGACATTGGGCAGGATCCTTAGATGTGTCATTTCCAAGTCCTTGAGAGATTGGGATCTAAAACTGGCCCAAGCAAAATTTGCATTCAACAGAGCCCTCTCTACCAGCATAGGTAAAAGACCCTTTAAAATTGTTTATGGTATTAACCCCTTGATGCTAACAGACCTTCACCAATAGCAAGGAAGGTGATGAACTATGATGCAAAGACCAAGGTGGAACATATGATGCAGATACATGCTAAGGTGAAACAGCAAATTGAGAAGTCTAATGAAATGTACAAGTCTAGAGCAAGAGGTCCAAAGAAATCTAGAGAGTTCAAAGCTAGGGATCTAGTATGGTTACACCTGATAAAGGAGAGGTTTCCTGACAAGAGGAAGAACAAGCTGAGTCCAAGAGCAGAGGGACCCTTTGAGGTCATTGAGAAATTGGGTTCTAATGCATACAAGATTGACCTCCTAGGAGAGTATGGAGTGCATGGCACATTCAATGTTGATGATCTAAGTCCATATATGGAGAATCTGATGATGAAAATAATGAGGATTTGAGGGAAAATACTTTTATGGAAGGAGAGTTTGCAACGGGAGTTGATCCCCCAGCCAGCAAGAATCCCACAGCAGGAACACAGAGCAGTGCCGCAGCAGGAACATAGAGTTTACCACCTCCCATACACCCAGGCAGGAGTCCCACATCAGAAACACAGAGCGTCCCACCTCCCATACACCAAAGCAAGAGTCAAGAACAAACCCCTACACAAGCCAGATTAACTACAGCCAGGATAAATAGAGCAGGGTCTATACTTAAGAAAACAGGCTAGACCAAGTCCAAGAACAAGGAAGATATCATGCATCACCTGTCTAACCAAGGGCTCCAACTTCTTTTTCCATCAAGTTAAGGTCCCTAGAAAGATAAAAGTCCTAGACAAGTGTCCCTAATAAGTTTTGGAGGTCCACCTTTAACAGCCTACCATATTGAAGTTCATCCTGAGGAAGTCACCAGGAACAAGTCCAACTAAATCTGTCCAAGGCTCCTTACTTTTGTGTGATCAACCTAGAATATATAGGAACCTTGGTAAGGGTATCTAGTAGTCCCTCTCAACCCCCAAGACCAGCAGCAAACAGCGAGACAAAGGCTCCCCAAGAAATTAAGCAACATCACCATTTCAGGAAAGAGACAAGAACACTTTCAGCATTGCTTTTCTGTCATCTTGCAGTCTGTCTTAGCTCATCCTCTTATCTGACATTTGCATTTTATATATCAGTATTTGTAAGGCTCTTTCATTTCTTAGATTATGTTTATTTTCAAGGGTAGAGATCTATTGTCATTGCCTATATAAGGCCTGTATTGTAACCTAAAGAAGGCAGACTTGATTAATGATTAAAAACTGAACCTTGTTCAATCACAAAACTCTTAGCAGTGGCTTGAGTCTTGTTGTGTGTTTAACATACTTGTGTGTTGGTTAAATACATGGTGTCTAAGGTTTACTGCTTATGGGCTTGAACCTTAAACACACCCCTTCAGTCTGTGCTTGTGTGCTAAGACTGACGGTCCTATCTGTTCTACCTGGCCTAGTGCAGGTTCCTTAAATATTTTGAATGCTTAAGTGAGTGTGTAAGGGAGTGTTAATCTTAGCTCCATTTAGCCTTTGAAAACCTCAATTTTTGTAGAGATTTCAGTTCAGAAATAATCATAGTCAAGTCCGTCCCCCCTTTACCTACTCTTCAAAGAAGTCAAGTTGGTGGTCTCTTGGTTGAAACGACAAAGAATATGTGCAATTATAGTAACCAACCCACCCAAGACAATTGATCTATTTGAAATATTACATTGCTTGGTCTAGTGGCACGCAAATTTGTAGGGAATATTGATCCCCCACTCTTCATCACCATTTAGCCCACTTGTTTCTTGAGAAAAGGTTGGAAACATGCTCTATATCATTTGATTGAATAGTTGACCCAGCCCCTTGTTGTTTGAAGAAACCCTCTATTTCAATTGGTCTTTTTTTTACGAAAAGTGGCTGATCATTCTCTCGGACCAGCTACTGATCATCGCCTTGGTAAGCTATTGCCTCACCAACTAGCTAATCAGACCTGGGGAGTACGTTCGCAAGAATGAAACTCAAAGGAATTGACGGGGGCCCGGATCGATATTGATATACCGATCCGAGATCTTGGAATTTGAATAAGTTCGGCATAAGTTCGGCATGTTGGAGTAGGTGTCCTCCACAATAGTGCGCCACATAATAAATCTTATTATGGAATCTAATTGGGATAATTATTGACTATATATATGATTAGTCAGTTGATTAACGTAAATCAATAACGGTTGGCTAACTAGAGTTTGACGTTATTGTCGTTTGACGGCGGTGATCAACTGATCCCTTTCGGTCACACCTAAGGATGAAATCCAAATAGTAACTAATTATTTGTATACGATACAGTTAATTAGTACATTACATATATTCGATATGTACGAGAGTTAATTGTTAGAAATTGAGTTAAGAACTCAAATTCGATTAAACTTATTTTTCAATTATTCGATAATTGACTAATAAATTTATATCTTATTTTAATACGATTAAATACGATTTAACTTAGTAATTAATCGTTAAATTACTAAATTAGTTGAGGTTTTGAGATAGAGGTAATTAGTTAATTATATTTACAAGGAGTTGTAAAATAAATTAACTAAGCATTGTGGGACCCATTATATATTGATATAATGGTAAAATATTACTTAAAATGTTAAGTCCATATTATTTATTTAATTGAGTCATATAATTGTTATATGATCAACTTAACACTTAATTATACAAGATAATTAACCATATGATCAATAAGTATTTGTGAGACAAATATCAAAAATCAAAATGGACCAAACTAGGCCATAATGGCCGGTTAGATTGTAGTTACATGGTGATGATTGTTGTTCTTGTTTTTACTCTTTAGTTACTAATTGAAAGTGACATAACAAGTAGAATATAATCATCACATATACTACAACACTCCACTTAAATGCATGTGATCAAATTGAACAAAATGAGAGTCCTTTTGGACTAATATGGTCCGGCCAAAATGGCCTTATAATGTGCAATTGTTGTTCATTTTTCATGACTTGATTTTGTGCAATTTTTACACTTCTCTCTAAAATCCTTCCTCTCACTAATAACTCTCATATACTAATATTTCCTAAGTATTACTAGTGTAGTAATATAGTCTAATATTAGTAGTATATGGTGACACCCTCAAATTTGCGGAAAGAAAAAAATAATTTAAATACATAAAAGATACGAATACATAACGAAGATGTCATTACAGAACGGAAATAATATTCTACAAAAGAAATATACAAGACGGGAGACCTATCTCCCGTATAAAAACGGAAATAGAAAGAGTGTATAATATTATACAATCCTAAGAACCGAGTATAGGTCCAAGGTAATACTTCGCTCGCTAGCTCATCAATGTACCCCAAATATGCATTCACCACCTGTTCGACCGCATTAAATATAAACACGGAAGCCACAGTCAGTGGGGAGTAACTCCGAGTTCTCCCAGCCACGAAATGTCGATTTTAATTAAACATGAATAACATAAAAGCAATGTATATGGGAAATACAAAACCTTAACATATATGATATGCTTTTCATGTTATGAAACAATTAACTAACATATAACCTATCACATGAAAGCTATCATGTGAAACCGATAATAAAATATAACAAGAGGTAGGGAAGCTGGTATGCTAGCTCAAAGGTTACCCTGTAACATGGCCATGATACACTCAAACCCTAATCAACACGTAATCATGTGAATCAGTTAACAATCGGTAATCCAAACTCTATCAACCTTAGCCGGCTTGCATCTCACCTTCTAAAGCTCATAGAATCATCAAACATGAAAGACCAATACTTCTACAAACAGGCATAAGTTCTTAGAACCGTCAATAGTTGACTGTAACTCGAGTCTATACCACGAGGTAGGATATACTTAAATATTTAGGCTCAGCGGTCACTCTAGTAACATGGCCCAAATACCAAGCACACATCTAGGCTCAGCGGTCACACTAATGACATGGCCCAGATCCAAAGCACATATCTTAGCTCAGAGGTTCCTCTCAGAAACATGTCCAAGATACGACTCAACCCTAAACCTAGACTGCGCAGACCCAGAGAAATGCGAAGATCCATCGCATCCAAGACCCATGATACAATCACATGAGTACACCCTAAGAAGATCCATCAAAGGGGTTGGCTAGTACTTAAACTGGCTCCATTTCCCCAAAGTGGAAACAATGGCAGCCATACCCCGACTTGGATATAAACCCCCCAAGCCGGGACACAGAAGCTATCAAGCGGCGAACTATATACTCGTTAAAGACAGTACGGGCCTATCAATGTCATGGTCCAAGATACTCATTTAGAATTAGAATGGTCAAGACGCCATATACTCATAATTCTCTATGGGTACTTAGTCAACACGACACCAACCATATAATTAAAACAGTCACGGAATAACATCCTATCTTGTGACTAATTTCATATAAATCATAATCAAATATCATATCGCCTCATATATACTAAGGCTCATTCATTCATTCATTAAATAAAACCTTACCTGAAGACAAATCCCCGACCCGAGTCCCGCGACGGGTCATCAGTCAAACCGGGGCTGACTAGATCTTAGTTTGACCAAACCCGTTTGATCAAACCGGCTAGAAACAGAGTCTTTAACACATAGACTTAAACATAAAAATCAACACATTCTTTACATGTTATTTTATTAACTTCTAACATGTGAAATTATTATATCGTACCAAAACCCGTTTGACTAAAAGGATATTAAATTAAACTACGATCTCGTCTTATAATTTCTAACATGTGAGAAATAATAATTTAATGAAAAACCTTTTAATTAAATATTTTACTTATTAATATTTCTCACTTGCTAATTATTACAAAACGCGATGAAATAACAATAACTCAAAACCCGTCACAAGTCTAAGGAAGGGGACCCACGGGCTGATTTGGGCCGACTTGACACGGGCCTGGACTGGGCCCCACGGCTGGTTTGGGCCTGTTTGGGCTGTTTTAAAGACTTTACTAAAACCGTTTCCTAATATTTCCCGCATGCTTTAACATAATTAAAACCCGTCAAAACAATAACCAAACAATCAAACATCGACACAACCCAAAGACCAAAACCCGGACCAATCCAGACCGGACCAGGACCGGCCTGAACCGGGCCTGAACCGGCCGGTTTGGGCTGGTTTTTCCGGCCAAATTCCACGGTTCAAACAACCCTCCATTCCAAATTAATTCTAACATGTTTTTAATTAACAACATCCATTTTTAACATCCAATTCAACCATCATGCATATTAAAATCATGATTATGAAGAAATCATAAAAATATGTCAAGGACACCAACATGTTTATAAATTCATACAACATGATAAAAATGATTACTTATCATGTTACTAATTAAAAACCGTAAATCATAAACAACAACTAAAGATATGTAACATTTTTCGTCGAGTAACTCGGAATCGTTACCTTAGCTAGCTAAAATCAAGTAGCACCAAAATAATAAGAACTAGGAAAATAAGAAACCCGTCTTCTAGTCTTCTCCTAAAATATACTAGTCACCAAACTCGTCTTCAAAATCTTCCCCTATAAGAAATGACAAGAAAACATTATTAGAACTTAAAACTTGATTTTCCATAATTAAAGTGTTGAAAACGATTTTGTCGGAATTTAAAATAAAACGTACTTGAAGATGGAGAGCGAAGAGGAGATTCTAGAAATATAAGTTAGGACGGATTTGAATAAGAAATGAAGGTTTTATGAGGATTTTGCTCAAGAACGACGAAGAACGAATGAAGAACGACGAAGAACGTTCAAGAACGATGAAGAACGATTAATTTGATCTTAAGTTGATTTGTTGGAAAATGAAAAGTTGTTAGTGAGTAATGAAAAGAAAGAAAATATCAAGCTTTAAGAGAGGAGAAAGAGACGTGAGAAAAGAAGAGAAATCGGGTCTGTTTTTAAGCGATTGCGGAATTTAAGTTGACAGACCGATAAAGTTACAAATATCTTAGATATTTTTATTAGTTTAATCATATTAATTAAAAGATCTAATATGAGTGGAAAAAAAATGACATGGGGCGTGTGACTCATGTCAAAGTCGGGTTTCGGGACTTAAGTTGACCCGGGAATAGTTAAATGACGTTCGGAATTAAATCGTAAAAGTTATTCTTTAATTCCGAATAAATTCAAAATAATTATATTAAATTATCATAAATTCAAATAAATCATAATAAAAATAAATTAAATTTATTATTTTTCAAATATAATTTCGATCTTTAAAATTACGAGGCGAGTCGGGAAAAGTCAACGAAAGTCAAAATTGACTAAAAAGTCAAGAAAAGTCAAGAAAAGTCAAAGATGACTTAAAAGTCAAGAAAAGTAAATGACGACTTAAAAGTCAAGAAAAGTCAATGACGACTTTTAAAAAGTCAAGAAAAAGTCAAAGACGACTTAAAAGTCAAGAAAAGTCAAAGATGACTGAAAACGGTCTTTTCATGAAATCTCTCAGAAATTCCAAATACGAACGCGGAATTTCAAAATAAGACTCGGAACAAAAATTCCTATTTTAAAAACTTAAGTTCTACTGAAAAGTGTTAGTAAATATTTTTACTAGAAAAATTGGTACTTTTCGGGTTGTTACAATCACCCCTCCTTTTAAAAAGTTTCGTCCTCGAAACTTAGAAGAAGGAAAGTAACATATATGTAGGTCTATTTCAAAACTGTTAAAAATATTCTTGTAATAAAAATATAAGGTCTTATCAATGGAACGGAAGGTTCTCGTCTGCAGTTAAGAACATCGACGTTCCAAGTCAAAGACTTTAAAAGATACATTTTCGCATCAATAAATGAGAAAACTAGTTATCGAACGTCTCCAATAACAAGTCTCAGCACTCCTTGACGGTAAAATACTTGAAATCATAAAACATTTCCAAAAACTTTTAGTTCAAAAATTTATAGTAAAGGTAATAACTCTACTATCTACGCTTAAAATTTCTAACTAAAGCTTCTAATAATTTATCTAGAAGAGATGATACTCGATAGAAGGAACGAAATATTCGAAAGAATAAATCGAATAGAAAGAAGTAAAGAAAGAAGGATATTTGAAAGTTTCCTCAAGGATGGAAACTCAACAAGAAGACATTACACGAACGAAGAGCGATTCGAACATCGAAATCACAAATCGTGATAATAGGAGGTACGCCCAAATGATTACAAAGGACTAAAAAGGAAAAGGATTGAAAGGTAGCGGTTTGACTAAGGATCAATTTGAGGGATGAAAGAGGAATGAACCACAATACTATCTTCCATCTATGATAATTCAAAGGTTGATCGTAATTCGACAACACTAACTGCACCAGAATCTAATCCTCAAGAGAGTGCAATTTATCCACAACATTTTCAATCATCAGATTCCTACTAAAATATTTCATAAGCATGACACACCGAGTAACAACTCCCAATTATTCAAATTCCATCAGAATCTTCTAAGGTCCATCGGTACGGTAAACTCCATAACTAACACCCCATGAAAGATTTATTACGAACTATAATCTTCTTAGCTCCATCAAAACTTTTATTGGAAACCACCCTCAAAATATTTATAATTTGGGAAACAATGCTGCTAACAATCCCAAAGTAAAGGAGACTTACTATGAAATCCTTTGATCCAATTTATTCCAAAATTCATTATCTTAAGTTATTAACAAATAACTTTCTCACCTTCCAAAGTTAAAACACAAATCCTCAAAAGAGATTAGTCACCCAAATCTCATTTTACTTAACTTTTGCCAATCATAGGGCAATGCGACCGTAAATCAATTTATTTATCTATTCCAAACTCTCAATACACCAGTTTTCGCTTATGACGATATTCCTCAAGTTGTGTCATCCAAATCTTAATTCCTCAAAGTATTTATTCTCGTTAGGGTCCAACATTTAACGACAACAAATTCCCAAGTAACTATAAAATCACTCAACTACAACTACAACTATTATTAAGCTTATCTCGATCCTCAAAAAGATATTGCAACTTCAAGCTTTCATATTTTAAAACCACTAAGAGACTTTCCTCCTAAGTTTATCCTCAAATCCTTAAAATCATCTAAACACGGAACTAGCTTAATAGGATGGCTAGGTACCATATTCGAAACTTCTTATTTACTCCAAAATAGACATATCATAAGCATGGTCTTCAAACCAATACTAAACTTCTAATTCCAAAAGACTAAATTACCAATGAGTTAAGAAGTAATAGCCAACTCATTCGACTTTACACCTTCGAATATCATGAACTATTTACACACAAGTCATGACAAGCTTCAAGCATTAAAATCATTAAACATACCTTACCACACCTTCCTCAAGGATACCAACTCTCACCACCATAGGGTGAAATTAGATCTATACCATTTTCCTCAAATCACAAGTTCATTCTAACAACACTAATATTCCACAAGATTCAAAGTTCTTCCGACTAAGTATAATATACCACAAACCGATGGTTATGACATCCATAAAAATGTTACAAGAGGGAGGTAAGGATACCAATGGTAAGATGGAGGAACTATCTAGAGAAATTTCTAAGAGGCAAATAGTTGGAAGAGAAAGAAGCACCTAGATGGAAGGAAAAGGGCATAATACTATAAGGACGAGAGAATTCAAAGATGAAGAAGGAATTCACTTCAATTAGCTTATAAATCTTCAAATTTTCGGTAGAGGATACTCCTTCTAGGTAACACATATTCCACCATAAGGCGCAATATTGCTCCTAGCAATTTGGCTAACCACCCAAGCATAGCCTCCTTGGCATGTGTTCTTCTTTATAGGAGGATGGACCTGGTTGGAAGTTAACAACTACCGATCTCTCTCCCTGAGTCCACAACCGTCTTCATAAGAAACAAAACAAATTAAGTTACTCCTAACAATTAGCTAAACACATAACTACAACAGAAATCCTAATCTACCCATCCTACCATACTATCTCACAAGTTTATTATTTTATTAAGGTCAAGTTATTTATACAAGGGTACACAAACTTGCGTCGGGAGCAAAAATGCTCTGATACCAACTGTGACACCCTCAAATTTGCGGAAAGAAAAAAATAATTTAAATACATAAAAGATACGAATACATAACGAAGGTGTCATAAATAAAAAGGGTCATTACAGAACGGAAATAATATTCTACAAAAAAAATATACAAGACGGGAGACCTATCTCCCGTATAAAAACGGAAATAGAAAGAGTGTATAATATTATACAATCCTAAGAACCGAGTATAGGTCCAAGGTAATACTTCGCTCGCTAGCTCGTCAATGTACCCCAAATATGCATTCACCACCTGTTCAACCGCATTAAATATAAACACGGAAGCCACAGTCAGTGGGGAGTAACTCCGAGTTCTCCCAGCCACGAAATGTCAAGTTTAATGAAACATGAATAACATAAAAGTATGTCTGCATAGAAAATACAAACCCTTAATCAATATGATATGCTTTCATGTTATGAAATAGATAACTAACAAATAACCTAGCATGTGAAAGCTATCATGTGAAACCGATAATAAACTATAACTCGAGGTAGGGAAGCTGGTATGCTAGCTCAGAGGTTCCTCTCAGAAACATGGCCGTGATACACTCAAACCCTAATCACACGTAATCATGTGAATCAGTTAACAATCGGTAATCCAAACTCTATCAATCTTAGCCGGCTTGCATCTCACCTTCTAAAACTCATAGAATCATACAAACATGAAAGACCAATACTTCTACAAACAGGCATAAATTCTTAGGACCATCGATAGAAGACTTCTGTAACTCGAGGCTATACCACAAGGTAGGAAAACATCCTAGTCCTAGACTGATCAGACCCTAGTAACACAGCTTGCCATTCCCGTCTCGGCCAGAAGTACAAGAAACTCTAAAACCAGCGACCCCCCTAGCAGAGATGGCTAGTACTTAAGCTGTGCTCCACCCCAACGATTAGGTACCCATGCCCCGACTTGGATATAAACCCACCAATCCGGGACACAAAAGCTATTAACCATGAACTATATACTCGTTAAAGACAGTACGGACCTATCAATGTCCTGGTCCAAGATACTCATTTAGAATTACAATGGCCGAACCAAACTAATATCTTAACTCAGAGGTTACCTTTAAAACATGGCCAAGATACGACTTAACATGCCATATAATCGGAATTCTCTATGGGTACTTAGTCAACACGACACCAACCATATAATTAAACAGTCACAGGAAAACATCCTATCATGTGACTAATTGCATATCAATAAAATCATATATCATATCGCCTCATCTCTATTAAGGCTAATTCATTAATTAAATACAACCATACATGAAGACAAATCCCCGACCCGAGTCCCGCGACGGGTCATCAGTCAAATCGGGGCTGACTAGATCTTAGTTTGACCAAACCCGTTGGATCAAACCGTCTAGAAGCAGAGTCTTTATCACATAGACATAAAATCAACATATTCATTACATGTTATTTTATTACTACTTCTAACATGTGAATTATCATATTATACCCAAAACCCGCTTGACTTAAATGATTTCAACGTAAACTACTCTCGTATTATAATTTCTAACATGTGAGAAATAATAATTTTATGAAAACCTTTTTAATTAAATATTTTACTTATTAATATTTCCCACTTGCTAAATATTACAAAACACGATAAAAATGACGATAACTCAAAAACCGACACGAGTCCCAAGGTGGGACCCACGGGCTGAATTGGGCCGGACCCACATGGGCCTTTTTTGGGCCCCACGGCTGTTTTGGCTGAAAAATGGCAGATTTTTACAACTTTCATTAAAACCGTTTCCTAATAATTCCCGCATGCTTTAACGTATTTAAAACCCGTCAAAACAACAACCAATCAATCAAACATCGACACAACCCAAAGACCAAAACCCGGACCCACCATGGACCAACCCAGACCGGTCTGAACCGGCCTGGACCGGCCTGGTTTGGTCCGGTTCAGCTGCCACCCCACGGTTCACCCATCAACCCCCACCAAATCCATTCCAAACTTGTTTTTAATCAACAAACACCCATTTTAACATCCATCATACAAAATCATAACTTATTAAAAATCATCAAAATTTGTCAAGAACACTAGACTTGTTAAAATTTCATAAACAACATAAAAATCATAACTTGTTAAAAATCATCAAAAATTCATCAAGAACAACAAACTTGTTAAAAATTTCCTAAACCACATAAAAATCATAACTTAGTAAAATCATTAAAATTCTTCAAGAACAATTAATCAACATAAAAATTTCCTACAACATAAAAATCATCAAGAACAATAAATCATCATAAAATTCCATAAAACATAAAAATCATCAAGAATCATAAAACAACATAAAAATTCCATACAACATAAAAAAATTATCAAAAATCATAAAACAACATAATAACCACTACTTAACATATTACTAACTAAAAATCCATAAATCATAAAACATGAACCAAAAATAAAGATGAACCAAAATCCAAATAAATAAAACTAAAAGCTAAGTTACTAACTAAAATCCTACATAACCATAACATGAACATAAACTAAAAGCTATGTGACATTAATTCGTCGAGTAAATCGGAAATGTTACCTTAGCTAGCAAAATCCACTTAGCACAAAATATAAGAAGTATATAATAAAAAACCCTTCTACTAATCTTCACCCAAAATATACGAGTCTCCAAACTCGTCTTCAAAATCTTCCCCTATAAGAAATAACAAGAAAACATTATTAGAACTAAAAATATGAATTTCCATAATTAAAGTGTTGAAAACGATCTTGACGGAATTGAAATTAAAACATACGTGAAGATGGAGAGCGAAGAGGAGATCCTAGAAATATAAATTAGGAAGGATTTAATTAAGAAATGAAGGATTTATGGAGGTTTTGCTCAAGAACGATGAAGAACTAAAGATGAACGATGAAGAACGCGAAGAACGATTAAATAAAGTGAGGTTTTGATCTTATTTTGATTTGTTGTAAAATGAAAAGTTGTTTGTGAGTCATATGGGGTGGGTGTGAGCCGTGATTTTATAGACCAATAAAGGTGTCGAGTTTTGACATTGTTGTTCCGTAATTGACTCGCGTTTAATAATTGTTTTACGGTAAACGATTAAATATAATTAACGATAAAGTTAATTACACCAAATATCTAGATATTAAGATATTGTATTCAAAAGTAATGAAATATCAAGTCCTATTAGAGGACTTTTGAGCCGTGTGGAATGGTGAGAAAACGGGTCTGATTTCGAGCGTTTTGCGTAATTTTCGTTAATTGATCGATAAAGCGAATAGTGATCTAGATATTATGATATTGTAATCAAAAGTAATCAAAATATCAAGGCTATTAGAGGACTTTAAGGAGCCGTGTGGTTTGAGGTGATTCGGGTCTGTTTTTGCTCGATTTGCGTAATCTCCGTTGACGGATCGATAAAGTAACACATATCTAAGATATTTGTATTATTTTAATCGAATCAATTAAAATATCCAATCGTGAGTGGAAAACGATGACATGGCCGCGTGACTCATGCCAAAGTCGAGTTTCGATTTTGTTGCGCGCTTTACGATGCGTCGGGAATAGTTAAATGACGATTGGTTAAAAACCGTAAAAGTTATTCTTTAAATTCCAAATAAATTCAAAATAATTATATTAAATTATGATAAATCTTTATAAATCTAAATAAAAATAAATCAAAAATATAATTTTTTTTTTTAAATAAAATTTCGGTCTTCAAAATTGTAAGACGAGTCGGGAAAAGTCAACGAAAGTCAAAATCGACTAAAAAGTCGGAAAAAGTCAAAAATGACTTAAAAGTCCAGAAAAGTTTAAGACGACTTTAAAAGTCAAGAAAAGTCAAAGATGACCAAAAACGGTCTTTTCATGAAATCTCTCAAAAGTTCTAAATACGAACGCGGAATTTCAAAATAAGACTCGGAATAAAAATTCCTATATTAAAAACTTAAGTTCTACTGAAAAGTATCCATAAGCTATTGCTTAAACAAATTGGGTACTTTTCGGGTTGTTACACAGAATCCAAAATAAATACGGATATAAAAAGGCCCTTTAAATAAGTCCAAATATAATAACACACACGAGTACCATAAATCATATTCCAACAGTAAGTTACCCATCCAACGCCATTTTTTAAAAATCATTTTGCTATGTCGTGGGTAAGAATCGAACCCGCAAACTCACGGTTATTCTTATCGTGCATGGTCATTTCTAAAGGGGTTAAACAGATTTAAAGCATATTCCAACATAAATGATGAGAGATACCCTCTATGGATCAGGTCCTTGGTATAACCTCTCAGCTCCATAGAATCGTCGACGAGGTGACTGCCTGTTCAAACTTGTCCCCAATTCAAACTTGCAATTTATTTGACAAAGGTTTGTTCCGTGAGAAGGTCATCGTAATCAATATCTTAATTTCTTAATCACAAATTGTTATACTGTATAAGATTAGTTTTAGCAAAGACTAGTCCAATAGCATAACCAACTAAAGAATTTGATAAACTTGTAAAATAATAGTTTTTTTAATAACACAATATTTTATTTTGATAACTTACCTATTTAAATATGTTAATATTCATCATAAAATAGCGTGTATTTAAAATAAAATCGGAATAAGAATATAATTAAATATAAACTTTGGGCTATTCTCCTTTTGAGAAAGTTTTATACTATATAACAGTCCTATAGGAAAGTTGTTGTTCCTTAATAATACAGGTAGGGCTGAGCAATTTTAGGTCCGGACCGGAAAAATGGACCGCACCGGACCATTTGGTCTGGACCGAAACCGGACCGAATTTTTTAGGTCCGGTCCTCGGTCCACATTTTTGTAGGTTTTGGTCTTCGGTCCGGTCCAAACTAAGACCGATTATTTTAGGTCCAGACCGAATAGACCGGATTTTATGTATTTTAAGGATAATATTTATAATCTTATGAAATTTTTGGGTAATTTACCTTCAGAAGACAATACAAATGCAATATTAAAGACTATTTTAATCAAATGATAGTTTGATTATTTGTTATGTTTATTTTTGTGAAATTAAATTTAATTAGGTTATCCTTCTTATTAACAAATTATATTTTTCGGTCCATTTAGGTCCAAGACCGGACCGAATATTTCGGGTTTGGTCCGGTCCAAGACCGAAATTTTTAGGTTTAAGGATAACAGATGGATTAAGTCAAAAGACCCGTCTTCCTACTACCAAATTGTAGGTAAGACGAAATAAGTCACAAAAAGACTATGTCATCTCCCTACGGAATAAAGTCGAACCCTAGCCCTTAGGATGGAATAAGAGAATGGCAGAAGTTTTAGCCCTCAATCTTTCAGTTATAAATAAAATTCTTGTTTTCCATATTATTTTTGTTCTAAATTTTATGGTTTACCCAGAGAGTTATTAATCTCCATATATATATTTCGCTCTCCTCTCGTCTTTTAGTCTATCACTGAAAAATATACAATGCACTAGCTCCAAAGTCTCATATTTAATGCAGATGTCATCTACTTTAGTCGATAAACTCATGAGAAATAATACTCATAACCTGGTTCAAACCTCACGTTAATGATTTGATATCCTAACACGTTCTTCGTAGCCGAAGTGGATGCTGGTCTAATAATAAGAGAAAAGGTCCAAGTCAAATCACATATCATAGTAGATTTATTCAAATAATTATATCTAGCTCCCACACAACAAAAGGCTTGTTCTTCGTTCTCTTGAGGAAAGCTCTACGTGCTAAAATAGAACATACATGTATGATACAACCGGTCCCTTCTTGTATGATTAATCGTTGCCCGCTGCTATGAGAAGACCTTAATGAATGCGAGGAGTAATTGCAATTCATAACCAAGCTAGAAGAAAGAGTGATTTGAGAGGATTTGCGAGAGAATGTGTGATGTTTGTATTATGAATGAATAGACGATGGGGTGATATATTATACTCCCACGTGCCAGTTATTTGTTTAACTATTCCCGTATGTGTGTTTTTTCATTTATTTATCTTTTTATATTGGAATTGAGTTTGACCAACAATTTGATCATTCATATTTATCATTGGCCACTTGTCATCCAATAGTAAATATTAATGATCTTCTCTTCTTTCGTTGATCATTGTGCTAAAATGAAAGGTAACAAATAACTGGGACGAAGGTAGTACACATCAAACCTCATCAACCACTCAGTTAGATAGCTATAATAATCTACGAAATCGTAACAAGCTAATAACTAACTACAACAAATTGCGAGCTCATTATGTGTCCATTGAAGAAGCATCGATTTTAACATCTACCCCCTCTCAAATTGGAGGGTGGTTGTGGCTCACCTAACTTGCGAATTGACCCACGATGTTGTACACTAGTAGGAAGCCTAGTTAAGACGATCGACTGGTTGACGATTATGGCTAGGCGAATATATATAATAGACCTATAAAACCAATTTGGGACTGTTCGAATACAATTCAAAATGACAAACAATATCTTTATGCTAATTCCTTTCATCAAACATTGTATTATTAGCGAAATGTCAGTTGTCACACTTGACCGGGACAAGAGTAATGTGAGGCACACCAAAATTAACGAGTAGTAAGTATTCTCACGGATGTATATTCGAGGGTTGCTCAAGAAAAATAGACCATTTGTTTTCTTTTTTAGATTTCCAAGAATCAGACTATCTACCACCCAGGTAAATCTGGCAAACGGGTCAATTAAATCGGGTGATTTCAGGTCTCTCATTGATTTCTGCTTTATACGAGACGGGACGGGTTATTTCGGTTTTCAGGTCTATTTCGGGATTGTTGGACGGATCTGTTTCGGATCAACCGAATCGCGTTATTTCAGGTCGGGTCATTTTCGGGACAATGAATAAGAGAGAAAAAAGCCATTACAAGTCTTTACGTTTCAACTAGTGTTATGTTTTGTCGGGTCATTTTCGAGTTGGGTGGTTTCGGATTGGGTCAATTACTGGTCAAGAAAGCTCGAGTCATGTTTGGGTCGGTCAGGTTAAATTGGGTTTCGGGACACTTTTGGGGGAGTGTATTTCGGGTCAATTTCGGGTTTCGGGTAAGCCTTTTCCGGCCGAGTTAATCGGGCCGGGTTGCTTTTGTCAGGTCTACACCTAGTCTTTCAAAATTGATTTTATCCATTAGAATCAATCATAATATAAAAAGATAAACAAATTAATGCGTAATGCAAAAATGGAATATCCCTATAACTAAAATAATAAGTGAGATAGAAGTTCTTCCCTCTCAAACTTATTAACAAGGATTGAGCCTTTATTAAATGATGATCTTTATATAAAAAAAACTATGTTCAAATTGGGCCTGCATTTGCTTATATCATTTTTAGGCTTACAATACTAAAACGTGTGCAACATAAATGGTTTTTTTTTACAATAGTAAAGTATAAAATTCTACAGTTTCATGGCTCTATAAGCGAGTGAGCCATTCTATTACCGGTTCTTGGAACAAAGGAAATGCATAGATAATGGGCTTGTTTTTAAAATGGCATTGTCTTAAAATTTGGCTCCATTATCTTTAGGATTTGAGAAATTGTCCTTAAGCAGTCAGAAAGGATGAGCACAAGAAGAAGCCCATTAGAGATAAGTCCATCTTAACCCTTCTAGGATTGCCAAAACTACTTCAGCCTGCTCCGGAGATTGAGAGAACAAGTGACCCTTACTAGAAGAAAAGTGAGACCCATTTGCCCTTTTAAGGAACCATCTAAATCCCGAGAACATGTCTTTATTCTATGTCGCGTCAGCAAAAAACATGTCAAGTTGACATGAAAAAGGAGTCCCAATAAGGTTTAGGATAGTACCACTTTTAATACAATCCAACTCCAAATCAAAATTACGACGACAAAGGCAATCCTTAATAGCCAATTTCTTCTTCTGAGCGAAACCTTCAAGAACCCTAGCAAGGAGGCTTTCATAGCAGAAAATAGCATTATCCGCTTCAACAGAGCCCCTAATGAGTGGTCTAATTAAATAGACCAGATAGTAGCAAGAAAGGAAAGGATTCAAAATTCCAGATCATCACTCTTCAAAAGGAAGCAAATCCAGTTAATAATCCATTTGTGTATATCCAAGGTAAAATCCAACTCCGTTTTGATTCCAAGCTTGCTAAATACCAGCCCACATACTTCCAACAAATTGGCAATCCCACAAGAGATGATCAGACGTTTCTATGGTTTGAACGACACAGAAATTACAATACTTATGAAAGTCAATGCCTCTTCTGTGAAATTCACTGCCCACAGCAAGAGAATTAGAAAGTATTCTCCGGATAAGAATAGACCAGGTTTTAGGATCTGGGAGATACCATAAATATCTTTTCATAAAGAGACGGATATTCTATGTGATTCTAGACTTGTCTTTAGAAGTAGCACATTTGTACCAAAGAGAATCCCGATCATATAATACCCGCTCCTGACTGTATATCTGCCATGATTTGTTAATTTACAGTAAGCAGAGTCAGAAACATTAGTCCGACTAATAGGGATAGCAAGAATCTTGGAAGTCGTGGATGAACATAAAAAAGAAGAAACCAAGGATTTATCACACCAATTTGAAGAAGTGATTAAATTTTTAACTTTCAGGTCAGAGATGGAAGGTGAACAATCAAGCAAATCAGAATGCACTGGAATAGGATAGTCTCCATCCACCCATTTAAACTTCCACACATTTAGGTTCGAACAAGGCCCCATAACAGATCCTTACCATTCCAGTTCATATTCTTCAAATGTCTCTATGCCCCATAACAAATCCTTACCATTCCAGTTCATATTCTTAGGGACATGCCGGTTGAGGGAAGTATAACCCTTGGATCCTCCAATTTTATCCATTACTATATTATATTTGGCCACCACAGTACGACTAATTGTATTTGGCCCCCACAGTACGACTAATTATATTTGGCCCCACAATACGACTAATTACATTTGGCCCCCACTGTCGATTATTTTTTTTTATTAAAAGTAAATGATTTTTTATTTTTATATAAAAAGACCGTCTTACGCTATAAGGCCATCGTAGTTTATAATTTGTGCAATTAAAACTAAGTATATGACCTATAAGATGACAAATTGGTTTTCGTAAGGCCTTATATATATATTCCCTCCTATTCAAAATAACCTTCCCTATTTTCAATCTCACGCAATAAGTATTATCACTTTAATAACTGAAATCTCTATATACCATCCTCCATTCAACCCCACTCTACCACTTTACTTTTTCACGTTTGCCAACGCGTGTTTTAGGCGGTAAATATCGTTAGCTACGTATTTGCAAAAATCATAAAAGTTAGATATTTATAATGTACTCGTAAAGACGAATCAAACAAGATCACACATGAATATACTTTCACTTATTTATTGAGAGAAAAATGCAATTAGATGTTCACACATGAATAGTGTATAAAAGTGATTATGATAGAGTGGAGTTGAAGGGAGGTAGTATTAAACATAACATAAAATACCGTGCATTTACACGGGATCTGCACTAATAACTGTAATAAGTACATAACTGACTAAGATGAAGGGCTTAACTGTAAACCACTGACTGATCTTCGTTCTGGAATGTGATCATGTTGCTCAGTCACCTTTATCATTAACTTAAACGGGATAATAGAAAACATTGTTGCTAAGTAACTACCTTGACAAAGTGCCTTTGAAAGGTAACGGAGAGCAGGCTCGAGTCGGGCGGGTCAAGGGGCCAACCGGGCCGAGATGTGACAAGGGATTTTGTCACCCTTCTCTGGTCAAAATAAAATTTATTATATCAACTAAATTAATGGTGTAGGGTAGTCGAGGTCGAATCACAAGGAGGCCAAAGTCGAGTACTAGTTCTTTTCAAATTATAAAGTAGCTACGCAAATCATGAATTTGATTTAAATTAAGCTAAGTAACTAAACGAATAACTATCTAAGTCTATTACACTAATTAAACAAATAAGAGAAAAAGCGGATTAAGCAATTACGAAAGGTCTAGGGTCCGATTTTCTCCACTAAAACGCCTTATTTACTCCCATGAATCCCGTCAACAAGTCATTTGGGTAATAGTTTAGCGGGGAAATGTCTCTAGGTCGTATAACACCTCCCTCCCGGGTCCGCGTTAGGATGGTAGTTATCCCGATCACCTTCCTCCCGGGTTCGTGACTCGGAATCCCCTATCCTAGGCCAAAATCCACTAAAATGGGTCTCATGTACCCCGACAAAGGTTAAGGTCAATAAATCCACGTTATCTTCGCTGTCATCTCAATCATTAATTTTCCCAAAGGTAAAGTTCAAACTGGCAATAAAAGGCACCCTCTTTAGGTTCTCCCTCCCGGTTTCAACCTAAGTCGACAACTTGTCTAGATGAGGTTAGTCGGCTCACATCCTCATAAACTTACGTTGATGATCAAGGGTCAGGAGTCAACAACAATCTCAAATAAAATAAGTGTAAGTCAAATTCTGTAATAAACCCAACTAACTACCCAAAAACTTATTAATTATGAGATTCAATTAAGTAAATTTAACATATTAGAAAATAATCGAACCCTAATGAGAATACTATTCATTAATCATGAACAAATTAGCATAAAACACATAAATGAGGGTCCTTTATTGTAAATCATATTTCAACAATGAGGGTCCTTTATCGTAAATCATATTCCTTTATGGTCGATGAGGTGGCTGCCTGTTCAATCTTGTCCCCAGTTAAAAGATGTGCGGCTACAGAAATGGTAGTACTTCATGAATCTATAGTCCATATCTCGCGGTCATTTGTTATCTTTTCATTTTATCACAAAGACAGAGCAAAAAGTAGATAATCATTTGTTATTCTACTTAGTGGATTATAATTTACAAATGGACAATAACTTCATTGGGTTCAAATTACTTATAGAGAACTTCTTAATATAGAAAAAATAAGAGATCACTGAGACACCACCCAAATAAGAAATAGGGCAACAAATGATCAGTACGAAAGGAGTATGTAGAGTAGGCGGTGGGCCGTGTCGTGCCGGCCCGCGCCCCGGCCCGTTGTGCCAGCCCCAAATTTTGGCCCGGTCCGTCGGTCGACTGGGCCGTGTCGTGCCGGCCCGACCACCTCTACCCGCTGCCGCAGCCCGGCCATTGGCCCGGGAAAATCGGGCCCGTGTCGTGCCTGGCCCGTGGGCTCGGTCGTGCTTGACCCGGGCCGGCCCAATGTAATTTTTTTTTAAAGAAAAAAATTTGATTTTTTAATAAATAAATTATGAATAATGAATAAGAAATATTAATAATGATTTAAAAATATATAATTTATTAGTTACTTAATTAATAATATATAATCAACTAAATATTAATGTAATTAATTATAAATATTAACGTAATTAATTATAAATTCGAATGAGACCCCGTGCTTGGGCCGTGCCGCCGTGTCAGGCCTGCCGTGCCTATCTCGGGTCGTGCCTTGGCACGGGGATTTATCTATTAGCCGCGCCGTGGCCCGCCTCTCTACCCGTCGTGCCGGACCCGTGCCGGCCCGAACTTTCGCTCGGGCTCGTCCCGTGTCGGGCCGGATTCGTGCCGGACCCATGCCGCCCGTCGTGCATTTGGCCCGACTGCCAACTCTAGGAGTATGTTGCAATTCATTTGACAAAGGCTTGTTAAGTGAGAAAGCCCCATATTGTTTAATGCAAATGTCAGCTAGTTTTAGCTATGGCCGAGCAAACCTAGAATTCGACCCGGATTTCAAAATCGGACCGGATATCCGGTTTAAACAAATATGGCTTTTGGTGATCCACATCCGGTTTTGCATATTCTGATATCCAGAAAACCGGTATCCGAAAATTCGTATTCCATTAACCGGATCCGGTCTCGTTTTCTGGTGACCGTACAAAATTTACAAACATAACATATAAACCCATAAATCAAGAATCAAATTCCCATAGAATTTTACGTATAAACCAAGAATTCAAGAAAGAACTTTACAGATCAAATAAATTAGGTTTTTAGGTCGTTTTTTTAACCCATAAACAAATCGAATAAATTAGGGTTTAGGTCAATTTTTTAAACCCAAAAACTAAGATTATTGTATCAATTAGGGTTTTGGGTCGATTTTTATTGGGAAAGATATTACTTTTGAAGTGGTGAATGATGACTGATTATCGGCGATTGAACAGAAAGGGGATGATAAAGATAAAGATAAAGATAAAGAGAAAGATAGAGATATTGGATTTGTTTTTTGTCAAATTGTTGTGACTTGTATCGTCTGTAACATGTGGATCAATGTGGAGTAGGGTTTTGTTTTGTTCTTTTTTTCTTTTATGTTTTTAAAATTCGGATATTCAGTTTTAGAAAATCCCAATGCACATCCGGTTCAATATATTCGGAAAAACGAATTGGATATTCAATTAATGATGTGTATTGATATGTCAATATAAAAAAGTTGGTATGGAACTACTAACATTGTTATTACCCTAATGGGTAATACTTACAACCTGGTTGAAACTCAACCAAAAGATTATTAGACTAGTAGCCAGAAGACTCTCTGAATGATTTGATATCCTAACACGTTCTTGACCGTAATCAAACAGCAAGTCTCATTGAAGATGGATACATCCGTCTTCAAAAAAGATGGGTCAGGTTGCCTCTTACAAAGAGACAACTTTGGTTTCCACTTTGCCCTCCCCTCTTATGAGAGACAACCCGACTCGTCTTCATTGAAGACATATATATTCGTTTTCAATGGGAATTAATGGTAACCAAACAAAATGGATATTGGTCTAATAATTTGAGAGAAAAGGTTCAAATCAAAATACGGTAATGGTCAAAGTACATATATCATAGTAGATTTATTCAAATAATCCTTATACGTTCTTAGTAGCCAAACTTGATAGAATTAGTCTAAAAATGAGAGAAAATGTTCAATCAAAATGCAGTAATGGTCAAAACACATACTAACAACGGAGTACATGTACTACATACATACACTGGTTAAACATAGAGTTATTCAACCATTAATTTTGGTTAACATGGAATTAAGTAATACAATTTGCATTACTATTCCCATGTAAGTATGTAATATAAATATGTGATCAGATATCACTTTTTTTTTATAAGCCATAATCACTTTTATTAAAAGTGTAATATCAGAAAAGAGAGACATAAAAGTAAACATTATAATTCTAATTTCATTGCTAATAATATGGGTAGAATTGTGCTTGTTGTTTTAGTCTCTCTTTTGGTTTGTCAACTTTCAACAATCACAATTAATGCACAACAATTTACATATCTAAATCAAAGTTGTAGTTCTTCTGGTGAATATCATGAAGATAACCTCAATCTCGCTTTTAAAATTCTCATCTCCAAATCATCTTCTACCATGTTCTATAATATCACAGTTGGCGAGCCTATATTTGATGTGCATGGCCTCTTTCAATGTCGATATGACGTTAGCCCTGCCGTTTGTAGAGCATGTGTCATGGATGCAACTCTAAAGATAAAGGAACTTTGCCCTTTATCACCCCAAGCAATTGTCTGGTACGATGAATGCATGTTACGCTACGAAAATGAGGACTTATCTTCAAGCTTTGTATTTCCAGAAGCCATACAATCAAGTAACACTACTATAACAAATTATGTTGAATTCGCTCCGGTACTAAAAGATGCCATGAAAACTATCATATTGAAAGCTGCTGCAACAACCCCTCATTTTGCTTCAAACACAACCAAATTTACAACGTCCGAATACATTTATAGCTTTGCTCAGTGCAACGCTGATCTTACTGTTTCTGGGTGCAAGAATTGTCTTGACGATGCTTGGTATCAATTGGATGGAAGTTGTTGTAATGCAAGTATATATGTGACCGTTTTAAGACCAACTTGTGTATTGAGGTACGATACCACCGGTCCCTTTTTGTATGATTAATTAATCACTCTTTTTTCTAGCTTGGTAATAATTTTCAATTCCTCATTATTACCAAGCTAGAAAAAAAGTGATTTATGAGAATTTTCAAGAGGCAATGTAAATAGAATGTGTGAAATTTGTATTATGCATGAATGAATTATTATTAATGAATGAATACATGATGGGGTTATATATTATACTCCAGATGTCTTAGTCATTTGTTTAATTACTAGTGTGTATTATCCCGTGCTGTAGCACAATATTTTAGTTTGGGTATTAGAATGTTGGCATTTTCATTACTTTTCCTTAATTTTATATTTAATGAGTTATTGGCTTGACTTTGAAAGTATAAAGTAAGAAATGACGATCATGACATATTAAAATTCTTATGTAAGACGGCTTACGTAAGAGGTTTGTTAAACATATATCTCTAGCAGGGGCGGATCCGAAGGTGCGCATAGCTACCCACGTGCACCTCCTGCGTTTTCTAAGTTTATTTTTTTTATAAAATGAAAGCAAAGAGAAGTCTTATACAATTAGCATCTTATTGTATCAAATATAGTGAAATTGATGTAGTGGATAAGCGCAATGGTCCTGGAAAGGATGGATGGGGTTCAAGCCCCTATGGACTCAGTTTTTTTTATTTTAACTTTTTTTCCTAGTCAATAAAATGATTTACGTGTTAATTACTTTGTACTCCCTCCAAATCAATCCAAACTACCCATTTACTTTTTATTTTAACTTTTTTTCCTAGTCAATAAAATGATTTATGTGACCGTCTTAAGACCCACTTGTGTATTGAGGTATGATACAACCGGTCCCTTTTTGTATGATTAATTAATCCTTGTTCCGGAGGCATTGAAAATTATTACCAAGCAAAAAAAAAAAGTGTGATTTATGAGAATTTTCAAGAGGTAATGTAAGTAGAATGTGTGAAGTTTGTATTATGCATAAATGAATTATTAATGAATGAATACATGATGGGGTTATATATTATACTTCAAATGTCTTAGTCATTTGTTTAATTACTAGTTTGTATTATCCCGTGTTGTAGCACGGTATTTTAATTTGGGTATTAGAATGTTGGCATTTTTATTGCTTCTCCTTAATTTTATATTTAATGAGTTATCAGCCTGACTTTGAAAGTTTACACTAAGAAATAACGATCATGACATATTAAAATTCTTATCTAAGACGGCTTTACCTTGCCCTAAAATCAGCCTCAGGTGATTCACAAGTTACTGCCCCCCCATGAACCATTTTACCACCACTGACTGTATGTTTCTGACCGAAGCAACCCTGGGGTAACAACTTGGTGATTGGTGAGTATTTCACTAGTTTAGATCTGGTGAAATTGCACCATTTCTCAAGGCGAGACAACAATTAAATTCTACTTTACTTTTATTGTTTAATGGTGAAACATGTTACTTCCTTCCCGATGAATTGTTATCCTTTCATTTAATTGGCAGACCAAAGAAAGATTGGGTGACCATTTACGGGTTTCCCTTCGTGAATGACACGTGGACAATATTTCCATTGAGTGATCAAATTATTTATAAAATAGCATCCTAATATAGAAATGACAACAATAACAATTATTGACCGAGACGAAGGGAGTAGTATTTAGTAGTATAGTTGTGAAAGTGGCAATTTACCAATTTAACTTTGTTCAACGCTGAAGTTAACCCTTAAATTTTAATTGTAGCAATCAACTCCCTCTACTTAACAAAAAGTGAACTTTTAAAAATTTCATGCTAATAATTTCATTTTTACCTTATGTATTCAAGTTTTGACCGATAATCTTATGCTAATATTATTCTTAGGTAAATAAATAATTGAGACAAATCAAGTATGAAACACCCATATCTATATCTATTAGAAAGATTATTTTGTATAAATATATTTCTCAATTTCTTTTTAAAAGCATACCCGTACAATTTTACACTGATTTAAAACTAGTTGTTATCAAATAAGGCAATAAGGCGGGTGGATAGAGTAAGTCAAATATTTGGCGGGCACATGCCTAAAGCAGTTAGTTAATTTTTGGTATTGTTTTACGTTTCCCGTTCCCAGAAGTCCCGTCCTAAACCGCTACCCTCATATAAGACCGTCTTACAGCATAAGACGGCGCCAGTAGAAAAGACTAGCCCAACAAACAAAGTAGTATAAACCAAAATGAGAGCAAACTAATTCTAGAGGCTTGACGTCCTCTCCTTAAAAGTTTTTTCATTCCACCATTTCCCCGGTCTTGAACCTTCATTTCATGAAAGTACACGAATCCTCTTAGATTGGGCTAAGAAATTGAAACCTCCACTGCCCACTGGCTGCCCGCTGCCCGCTGCCCACTGCCGACATCCACCGTCTTTGCAACGCACATCATCACCATTAGTAAAACCTCAAGGTAAGATCCCGATATCATTGTAGACCAACAATTAGATTTTGAATTCGTTTTGTTGAATATATATCAAGTTTTTAAAATTGAATACTCATGTTTTTAAGTAGAAAAGATATGAGTTGTGATTTATGGTTAATAGTTAATTGAGGTTTTGTTAACTGCTCGTATACACAATTGATTATTATAATATCTTAGTGGTTTAAATTCAAAACGCCCAATTTTAATTTGAAAACTCAATCTTTTAATTTTGCATCTTTTCTTTAAAAACATTATTGATTTATTTATGTTAAGTAAAGTTTTAGTTTAGTGACTAGTAAATTTAGTTTAAAAACATAATGTTATAGGTTAAAAATTTAGTCTGAATTAACTGATTTTTTTGGGTTTTTAGTTAGCACAAATTCTCATTAAAGACGGGCACTATCCGTCACAAGCTGAAGACGGATAATATTCCGACGGATAGTGCTGTCTTAAGTGAGACAAGTTGGTTAGCCGCTTGTCTCACTTAAGACGGGTAATATTCGTCACAAGCTGAAGACGGATAGTGCCCATCTCACAATATGCAAGTGGTAGGGCAAGACGAGCATTATCCCCAACTTGGCCTCCCACTTGCATATTGTGAGACAGGCACTATTCGTCTTCAACTTGTGACGGATAGTTCCGTCTTCAATGAGAATTTGTGATTAACCAATTTGTGCGTCCCAAATTGAGACAAACATTGGAGTATACATTACAGGTTAGTTCCGCCATGAAGAAGTTGTGCATTTACAGGCGGCATTTGAAGTTGTCATGCTTGTCTACATTATATGCTGCTCCATTCAGCAGTAGTAGCAGGCAAGAAGAAGAGCATTCCCTTGAAACATTAATCAGCAATTCGGAATGGAATCGATTAAAAACTCTTCTTATACCAACTCTTTCGCCTTGTCTTATCTCCCAATCTCTCCTCAAACTTCATTCTCAACCTCTTCTCCTTTCCAATTTCATCCAACTTATTCCTCTTCCTCTTCTCGACGCCAACTCTTCTTCCCTCGCTCTCGTCATCCTTTCCCGCCTCAATTCCCCTAAACCCGCTCTCCATTTTGTTCACCGCCTTCTTTCCACTACAAATCTCGACATCTTCCCCAATTTAACACATGCCCGCAATCAACTCAATGATCATTCTACCCTCTGCTTCGATTTTTGGATTCGGGGTTTGTGTCTTGTTAACAAACCACACCAGGCTTTCAACTCTTTTAATTTCATGAAAACTCAAGGTATGTCGCCAAAGATTGAAACTTGTAACCATATGCTCTCTTTGTTTCTTAGGTTTAACTCTACTCAGATGGCCTGGGTTTTGTATGCTGACATGTTTCGGTTGAACATTTCCTCAAATACTCACACTTTTAATATCATGATTAATGTGCTTTGTAAGGAAGGTAAGTTAAACAAGGCTCTCGATTTTCTAGGGTTTATGGAATTGGCTGGATTTAACCCTAATGTTGTTACTTATAATACCATTGTCCAAGGCTTTTGCTCTTGGGGTAAGATTGATCGTGCTCGAAAGATTCTATCTGACATGAAACTCAGGGGTATTCATCCTGATTCATACACTTACAATTCTATTATTAGTGGCCTCTCTAAGGAGGGCAGGCTTGATGATGCTCTTGTGTTTTTCGATAAAATGGTGGACACTGGTTTCAAGCCTACCCCTGTCACTTACAATGCTTTGATTTCCGGGTTTTGTAACAAGGGACAGCTAGAGGAGGCCTTTAGTAAAAGGGATGAGATGGTTAAGAGGGGTATTGTCCCGACATTGTCCACTTATAACATGTTAATACACCAGCTGTTTATGGAGGGGAAGGATGATGATGCGGATACTTTGATCAAGGAGATGGGAGAGAAGGGTATGCAGCCGGATGCCATTACGTATAATATTCTAATCAATGGCTACTGTCAGAGTGGGAATGCCAATAAGGCTTTTGAGCTATATGATGACATGTTAATCAAAGGCATCCGCCCTACAAAGGTTACTTACACCTCTCTTATATATGTCTTGGGGAAATCTAAGAGACCCGCCGAGGCAGCTGCTTTGTTTGACAAGATAACCAAGGATCGTGTTGTTATGCCAGACCTTGTCATGTTCAACACATTGATAAATGTTCATTGTGCCAACGGGGGTGTCGAACGTGCCTTTTCAATCCTGAGGGAGATGGACAGAAGAAAAGTTTGTCCTGACGAAGTTACGTTCAACACCCTAATGCAAGGCCTCTGCCGGGAGGGTAAGGTTGAAGAAGCTCGCAAACTTCTTGATGAGATGAAGGGAAGGGGGATTGTGCCAGATCATATTAGCTACAACACTCTTATTACAGGATATAGCAAGAGAGGTGACTTGAAAGATGCACTTAAGGTTCGGGATGAGATGACTCACATTGGTTTTAATCCCACTCTTCTTACTTACAATTCCCTCATTCAAGGGTTGTGTAAAAACAAACAAGTCGTCCTTGCTGAAGAGCTCCTAAAAGAAATGGTAGATAGGGGTATCACTCCAGATGATACGACATATATTTCTTTGATTGAGGCCATTGGGGATAGTGGAAATGCTGCTCAAACATGATGTCCTTCTAGCCATCTTTTGTTTTCATCTGAGGAAAAAGAAACTCCATTGATTAGAGAGTCGAGATCATTACAAGGAGTGATGCCACCGGCTGACAAGATGTATCAGGTATTCTGATGCTGCCCCTCGTCTCTTCAGTTCACATTTAAATATTAAGCTCGCAACTGTTGTCATTATATTGTATTAAGCCACTGCTAGCTCTGTGTGATTTTGCGTCTCCTGCATAAACAATGTCATAAGTGTGACGTGGCATTAGTATTTACTTCTAGTTTGTGAGGGCTCGGAGTGTTTCAAATAAGTCACGGCGATGTGTTGACCCCATAATCCATCATGGATACCTCCAATACATTTTGAATTCACTTTTGGGCACCACTGATTCTAAGACTACTCTATATAAATCACATGACTGTGGAATTCCAAACAGATGAGACAACCCTGGTTGCTGAAGAAGAATTCGACATTTTTAGACACGTCACTCAAATTGGGCCTTTATGACCGAATTTGAAGGTTTACACACTCATGACGGTTCCCAAGGCAAAATGTCAAAATCAATTGAACATTATCAAGAAACATCATATGGGTGCATTCATGTAATACTTAACTTTATCTCTAGGTGGGAATAAATAAATGGATTAGAGGTGCATTCATGTATATAGAGGTGTGTAGCCAGTTGACTCAGCAGGATGAGACCACCATTTCACATGAGGGCAAAACAGAACATTAAGAGTAAGTTATTAGTGCATAATCACCCCAAATAAGCTTTATCTACAGTTTATCTTCCTGTCTTCCAGGGATCAAGAGAAAAAATGAAGCAAATGAAGTATCTAAGGATGAAGACGGAAGATGCAACTTCCAATGATCAGATGATTAACAATGACATAACAGATACTGAAAAGAAGCTTGCTTCTCACACCATCAAGCTTGGCGGTATGGGTGTCGGCACTCTTTTCTTTCAATGGCTTGCTTCTATTGCTGCCATGTTTGTATTCTTATTTCTTACTCTCTCCAGAATTTTGATGGGTTTTTTTTTCCTTAGCCGTGGAGTTGATTAAATGGGTTTTTATTTAACTGTTAAGGGCTTACCTTGCTGTCAATTTTTGAATTTCTGGACTGCTGTCATTTGGGTTGATGCTGCATCTTTTCCCCCTCTCTACCCAATTCATTATTAATTCGTTTTATTCCAAGATAAATTGTAAGTTGTTGCCTTGTTGGGTTTATCCAATTGCTTTTCGGCTAAAGGAACTCGACTCTTTTCATAACAAACATTGTGAACTTTTAGGCATGACCCTTCATCAACCTTACCTTATGAGATGTCCATATTAGATGTGCTATTAGTTCTTTACTTACCGCTAATGATTTATAATTTGGTCATCAAAATAGCATATGAATGATGTGTAGTGGGTCTGTGAATGTTATAATTTGGTCATCAAAATAGCATATAGATGAAATCTTGTGTTATGGATTCTGTACTATCGCATGATTCAACCATTGGAGCACATTGTCTGCTTTAACGGGATTTAAGAGACTCCTATACGCTATAGCACGACGGAACTTTTTGTTGTTGAGAATCCGATAGGAATATCATAATAATTTATCATCTGCATCAGCTTTTCTTACTGGCCTAGCTGTTTTTGAGCTGCAAAGTACTGCAGTTAAAAAGATGAATACTGAACATCATGACTCCTATTCCTGTTGCAGATACTTGCTGGTATTTGGACAACACAAATAAATTGGAAGACAAATATTCTCACTGGACTCTTAGTACCTTACATCTTTTTCGTTCTTCCATCGCTTCGTTTTATTTTCCTCTGGTAAGGTTAAGATTAGACTGGCAAAATTGACCCGACCCGATAAGGCTGCAAGGGTTGTTTCTAATTCAGCTAGAGAGAGAAGGATTCCGCGAAAACGAGGCTGGCCCGAGACCTGAAAGTGACCCGAAAGACCCGATTTGACCCAAATTGAAGTGACCCGAAGTGACCTAACCGACTTGAAATGACCCGAATTAACTTATTTTAAGCAAAATATGACCCGAAATAACCCTGCTCGAAATTGACCCAATAATTATTGACCCGAAAAATGACCCGACCCAAAGTAACCCGACCTGATATTCTTTGAACTATACGTACTTGAGAACACACACATTAGTAGCACAATGAAAATATTATATGAAATACTTATCATTAAAAGAACATATCTCAACACTAACAAAACCTAACGAACTAGCAAACTACAACAAATTAACGCACGAGCTCAAAATGTGTCCATTATTGAAGAAACATCAATTATATTGCTCCCCGAAAGAATGCATGGAGTAATTGGAATTCATAAGCCGCCATTGATGCTCTGTTACCAAGCTAGAAGAAAGAGCGATTTGAGAGAATTTGCGAGCAATGATATAAATAAAAAGTGTGATGTATGAAAGAATGAATGTGAGTGATATATTATACACATGACCCATTAACTAATCAGTTAGTTAGAATTTAACAAAGTCGTAACAACTTAATAACAAACTACAACAAACCGCGAGCACATCATGTATCCATTGGAACAACATCACTTCTAACATCCCCCTCAACATCAATGTTAGGGTATAGTACTCCTAATATGACTCAAACAAATGCGGAATCCAAGATAATTGCAGAAATAACAAGGCCGATAAGGACAACATATATCATAAACTATATTCCAACAACGAAACACCTTTCAAGGTAATCGAAAGGGGACTGAACAGATTGAAGGCATATTCCAACATAAATAATGGGAGATACCCTTTCTGAGTCGGATCCTGGGATAATATAATCTTTCAGCTCCTTACAACCGTCGATGGTGGTTTCCTATTTTCGTCTTTTGTTCAAGAATTTGTGACATTTACTCCAAGCAAGCACTTTCATTTATCTATATGCAAGGCAGTTGACAAAGGCTTGTTCCATGAGAAAGCCATCGCAATCAATTGCTTAATACTTCATACTCCCTCCTAGTGGTCATTTCTTCCCTCTTTCCTTATTGGGTAAGTCGAGTTTTCTTTCCTTTTTCCCTTTTTGGATGTGGGGTTCTGTGTTTTGTGTGGTCCAAATTCATTTGTATGTGGGGTAGTGTGTTTTGTGTGGTTCAAATTCATTTCCGTAATTTTTGTTTAAAATGGAAAGGGGAAGATATGAGTGACTAGGAGGGAGTATATATCGTAATAACAAATTGCGATCTAGGTAACACTGAAACGGACACGACACAAAACGGACATGTGATACGGCATTCCGTAAAATTTAGGATACCGGACACGTGATTTGAATTTAATAAAATTAGTATATTTTAGAGTTATTAAACGTACAATTTTATTTTTATAATGTTATTTTATATTAAATTTAAATAAGTAAAGGTAAAACTTGAAATTAAGTAAACGTTTGTAACTCATTCTCATTTCCCACACATACCTATCTTCTAATAAATCTCTTTCGTCCTCTCATTCCTTGTCTAGATAATATCATTCAGTCAGAATTGGGTTATGGGTTATGAGTGAGACGTAGGAATAAGTTAAGGATCCTCTGTCGTATGTCTTTTAGTAAGGAATTTTGTTGTTTCTAGTTCACACGTGACATACTTGATCGAGTAGTTGTCACTCCATCGAGTGGGTCATTGTATTCGACCGAGTGGAGCGAGTAAGCGGTTTTTTATTTGAGGACTCTTGATTAAAAGGGTTCATATCCTTCCTAATTCATTTCTATTCTTTCCCTAAACCATGTTAATCCCTAATAGCTAGTCAATTCCTACACATCATCCACCATATTCCTTTCTTCTAATCTCTCTCTTTCAGTCTTTCAGAGAGAGAAAGAGAGAGACATAGATGCGGATTGATTGGATCGAGGTCCTTCTTGGGATATGTTGGGTAAGAGAAGTATACATGCTACCTAGATGCGACGGCCACATCGTTTTTGCGTGAATTACCGCCATTTTTGACTCGGGGCCACAAAATACCGAAAACATTGTATTATATAGGATGTAATTTGGGTCGTTCGGGAGGTCGTACTAGGCTGCGTTTCAGTTTTTCACGATTTTCGTACCACGTGTCCTGGGCCGTTGTATAAGTTACCATGTTTGATTAAACCATCAAATAACACGTATTTATCCATTTTCTCGATAAACCGAGTTATCCCCGGTCCGTCGGTGCACTGGGTCGTGTCGTGCCGACAAGACCACCTCTACCCGTTGCCGCAGCCCGGCCATTGGCCTAGGAAAATCGGGTCCGTGCCGTACCTGGCCCGTGGGCCCGGTCGTGCCAGACACGGGCCGGCCCAATGTAATTTTTTTTTTTAAAAACAAAAAATTGATTTTTTAATTAATAAATTATGAATAATGAATAAGAAATATTAATAATGATTTAAAAATATATAATTTATTAGTTACTTAATTAATAATGTATAATCAACTAAATATTAATGTAATTAATTATAAATATTAATGTAATTAATTATAAATTCGAATGAGACCCCGTGCTTGGGCCGTGCCGCCGTGTCGGGCCCGCCGTGCCTATCACGGGCCGTGCCACCCCGTGCCTGTGCCGGGTGCCTTGGCACGGGGATTTCTCTATAAGTCGCGTCGTGGCCCGCCTCCCCACCCGTCGTGCCGGACCCGTGCCGGCTAAAACTTTCGCTCGGGCTCGTGCCGTGTTGGCCCGGACTCGTGCCAGACCCGTGCCGCATGTCGTGCATTTGGCCCGACTGCCAACTCTAATATAGGCTGCAATTTGGACCGTTCGGGAGGTCGTATAGGGTCATGTTTCATTTTCTCACGAATTTTATACCCTCGTGTCCTGGCCTGTGTTAGTAGTTATCCTGTTCGATTAAATCAACAGTTAACAAGTGTTTATCCATTTTCACAATAAACAGGGGTACCTTCGAAAAACGTTTTTCGCATACCGACATCATCAAATCTCCTCCATTTAAGCTCAAATTTTGCGTGGGAGCTTTATTTGAGCCAATAAAAATTTTGAGCGATTTAATGCCATTTTTGACCTGAGCCACAAAATACCGAAAACTGTGTATTATACGTTGTAATTTGGGCCGTTATGGAGGTCGTACTGGGTTGCGTTTCAGTTTCGCACGATTTTTGTACCATGTGTCTTGGCCGTGGTAGTATTCATCATGTTCGATTAAACCATCAGATAACAAGTATTTATCCATTTTCTCGATAAACCGAGTTACCCCTGAAAAACGTTTATCGCATACCGACACCCTCAATTCTCCTTAGTTTATGCTCAAAATTTGTGTGGAAGCTTTGTCTGAGAAAATAAAATGTTTTTGTGATTTACAGTTATTTCTAACCCGGGGCCGCAAAATACAGAAATCCGTATATTATAGACTGCAATTTGGGCCGTTCAGGAGGTCGTATTGGGTCATGTTTCATTTTCTCACGAATTTTATACCACGTGTCCTGGGCTGTGTTAGTAGTTATCCGAAAACCGTGTATTAGGCTATAATTTGGGGCGTTTAGGAGGTCGTATTGGGTTTCGTTTCAATTTTTCACAATTTTATTACCACGTGTCATGGGTCATGGTAGAAGTTACCATGTTCGATTAAATCATCAGATAACACGTATTTATCCATTTTCTCGATAAAACGAGTTTCCCCCGGAAAACGTTTATCACATACGGACACCTTCAAATCTCGTCCGTTTATGCTCAAAATTTGTGTGGAAGCTTTGTCTGAGAAAATAAAATGTTTTTTGTGATTTACAGTCATTTCTGATCTGGTGCCACAAATTACCGAAAACCGTGTATTATAGGCTGCAATTTGGGCCATTCGGAAAGTCGTACTAGGTCATGTTTCATTTTCTCATGAATTTTGTACCACATATCCTGGGCCGTGTTAGTAGTTACCATGTTCGATTAAACCAACAGATAACAAGAATTTATCCATTTTCACGAGAAACTAAGTTTCCTCCAAAAAACGTTTATCGCATGCCGACATCATCAAATCTCCTCCGTTTATGGTCAAAACTTGTGTGGGTGCTTTATCTAATCCAATAAAATGCTTGTGTGATTTACTGCCATATCTGACCCGAGGCACAAAATACTGAAAACCGTGTATTATAGGTTGTAATTTGGGCCGTTCAGGAGGTCGTACTAGGCTGCGTTTCAGTTTCTCAAGATTTTTTTACCATGTGTCATGGGTCGTGGTAGAAGTTACCATGTTCGATTACACCATCGGACAACACGTATTTATCCATTTTCTCGATAAACCGAGTTACCCCCGAAAAACATTTATCGCATACCGACACCCTTAAATATCTTCCGTTTATAATCAAAATTTGTGTGGAAGCTTTATGTGAGAAAATAAAATGTTTTTGTGATTTCCATTCATTTCTGACCCGGTTCCGCAAAATACTGAAAATCGTGTATTAGGCTGCAATTTGGGCTGTTCGGGAGGTCGTATAGGGTCATGTTTCGTTTTCTTACGAATTTTGTACCACGTGTCCTGAGCTGTGTTAGTAGTTATCCTGTTTGATTAAACCAACAGATAACAAGTATTAATCCATTTTCACGATAAACAGAGGTACCTCCGAAAAACGTTTATCACATACAGACACCATCAAATCTCCTCCGTTTATGCTTAAAATATGTGTGGGAGCTTTATCTGAGCCAATAAAATTTTTGTGTGATTTACAGTCATTTCTAACCCGGGGCCGCGAAATACCGAAAACCGTGTATTATAGGCTGTAATTAGGGATGGCAGTGGGTCCAAGACCCGACCTAAACCTGTCGGGTCGGACCCTTATGGGTCGGGTTTGGGTCTTAATTTTTCAGACCCGTTGGGTATGGGTCGGGTATGAGTTTCATAAAAATAAATCGGATTTGGGTTTGGGTCTTAGTTGTGAGACGCATACCCAACCCGTAGACCCGCAAAATACTTGTGGAAACTATTATTATGTAAGTCAGTGAAGGAGTATTGAAAATGAAAAGAAAAGTGGCATTGATTTCATGCCCCAAGTCGGAAGATTTTACCAAAATGCCAATTGAAATAGGCCCTTGTATTTTATTTGATGTATGAAACATATGACACTACAATAGTAAAAAGGAGAAGTGGAGAACAGTACAAGCTAGCTAAAATACTAGATTCGTGGGTTGATCTGGACCCAACCCATGCCCATCGGGTATGGGTATGGGTCTAACAATTTCATAACCATACGCATATGGGTCGGGTCTAGGTCCAGGGGTGCGGATACGGGTATGGGTATGGGTCTTGCCAGACCCGACCCATACCCATCACGTTGCCATCCCTAGCTGTAATTTAACCGTTCGGGATGTAGAAATGGGCTGCGTTTCATTTTCTCACGATTTTTATACCATGTGTCCTAGGCCGTGGTAGAAGTTACCATGTTCGATTAAACCATCAGATAACAAGTATTTATCCATTTTCTCAATAAACCGAGTTATCCTCGAAAAACGTTTATCGCATACCGACACCCTCAAATCTCCTCCGTTTATGGTCAAAATTTGTGTGGAAGCTTTATCTGAGGCAATAAAAATTTTGTGTGATTTACTGACATCTCTCACCCAGTGCCGTGAAATACTGAAAACCGTGTATTATATATATGCTGCAATTTAAGCCGTTCAGGAGGTCGTACTGTGTCACATTTCATTTTCTCATGAATTTTGTACCACGTGTCCTGCGCCATGTTATTAGTTACCGTGTTCGATTAAACCAACATATAACAAGTATTTATCCATTTTCTCGATAAAACGAGTTACACCCGAAAAACGTTTATCGCATACCGACACCCTCAAATCTCCTCCGTTTATGCTCAAAATTTGCGTGGGCGTTTTGTCTGAGCCAATCAAATGTTTGTGTGATTTACCGCCATTTCTGACTCGGGGCCACAAAATACCGAAAACCGTGTATTATAGGCTGTAATTTGGGCCGTTCGGTAGGTCAAAGTGGGCTGCGTTTCAGTTTTTCACGATTTTCGTACCACGTGTTTTGGGCCGTGGTAGAAGTTACCATATTTGATTAAACCATCAGATAACACGAATTTATCCATTTTCACAATAAAGAGAGGTAACTCCGAAAAACGTTTATCGCATGCCGAAGCCATCAAATCTCCTCTGTTTATGCTCAAAATTTGCGTGGGAACATTATCTGAGCCAATAAAATGTTTGTGTGATTTACTGCCATTTCATACTAGGTGCCACAAAATACCGAAAACCGTGTATTAGGCTGTAATTTGGGCCGTTTGGGTGGTCGTACTGAGCTGCATTTCAGTTTCTCACAATTTTATTACCACGTGTCCAAGGTCTTGGTAGAAGTTACCATGTTTGATTAAACCATCAGATAACATGTATTTATCCATTTTCTCGATAAACCGAGTTACCCCCAAAAAACATTTATCGCATACGGACCTTCAACTCTCCTCCGTTTATGCTCAAAATTTGTGTGGAAGCTTTATCTGAGAAAATAAAAAGTTTTTGTGATTTACAGTCATTTCTGACCCGGTGCCACATACCGAAAACCGTGTATTATAGGCTGTAATTTGGGCCGTTCGGGAAGTCGTACTAGGTCATGTTTCATTTTCTCATGAATTTTGTACCACATATCTTAGGCCGTGTTAGTAGTTACCCTATTCGATTAAACCAAAAGATAACAAAAAATTTATCCGTTTTCACGAGAAACCGAGTTTCCTCCAGAAAACGATTATCGCATGCCGACACCATCAAATCTCCTTCGTTTATGGTCAAAATTTGTGTGGGAGCTTTATCCGAGCTTATAAAATGTTTGTGTGATTTACTGCCATATCTGAACCGGGGCCACAAAATATAGAAAACCGTGTATTATAGGCTGTAATTTGGGCCGTTCGGGAGGTCGTATTGGGTTGCGTTTCAGTTTCTCACGATTTTTGTACAACGTGTTCTGGGCCGTGGTAGAAGTTACCATGTTCGATTAAACAATAAGATAACACGTATTTATCCATTTTCTCGATAAACCGAGTTACCCCCGAAAAACGTTTATCGCACACCGACATCCTCAAATCTCCTCCGTTTCTGACCCAGTGCCGCAAAATACCGAAATCGTGTATTAGGCTGCAATTTGGGCCGTTCGGGAGGTCGTATTGGGTCATGTTTCATTTTCTCACGAATTTTGTACCACATGTCCTGGGATGTGTTAGTAGTTACCCTGTTCGATTAAACCAACATATAACAAGTATTTATCCATTTTCACGATAAACAGAGGTACCTCCGAAAAAAGTTTATCGCATACCGACACGAACAAATCTCCTCCGTTTATGCTCAAAATATGTGGAGGAGCTTTATCTGAGACAATAAAATTTTTGTGTGATTTACAGTCATTTCTAACCCGGGCCCGCGAAATACCGAAAACCGTGTATTATATGCTGTTATTGGAGCCGTTCGGGAGGTCGTACAAGTAGACCTGGCAAAAGCAACCCGACCCGATTGACCCGACCCGAATGACCCGACCCGTGACCCGAAATTTACCCGAACTACAACACCCAAATGTGACCCGAAACCCGATTAGACCCGACCCGACCCGAACATGACCCGATCTTTCTTGACCCGTAACTGACCCGACCCGAAAATAACCCGATCCAAAACCACTCAACCCGAAAATGACCCGACAAAACATAACTTTAATTGAACCGAAAAGACTTAAAATGGCATTTTGTCTCTTATTCTTTGACCCGAAAATGACCCGACCCGAAATAACCCGACCCGATTGACCCGAAACGGACCCGACAACAAACCCGAAACAAACTCGAAACCCGAAATGACCCGACCCGACCCGAATTAACCCGAAATCAACGAGAGACCCGAAATGACCCGACCCAAACTGGCCCGACCCGAACCCGACCCGGTTGACCCGTTTGCCAGGTCTACGTACAAGGCTGCGTTTCAGTTTCTCAAGATTTTTGTACCATGTTTTCTGGGTCGTGGTAGAAGTTACCATGTTCGATTAAACCAACATATAAATAGTATTTATCAATTTTCTCGAGAAAACAAGTTACCCTCGAAAACGTTTATCGCATAATAACACCCTCAAATCTCCTCCGTTTATGCTCCAAAGTTGTGTGGGAGATTTATCCGAGCCAATAAAATGTTTGTGTGATTTACTGCCATTTCTGACTCGGGGCCACAAAATCTTGAAAACCGTGTATTATAGGTTGTAATTTGGGCCGTTCGGTAGGTCGTACTGGGCTGCCTTTAAGTTTTTCACGATTTTTGTACAACGTGTCCTGGGCCGTGATAGAATTTACCATGTGTGATTAAGCCATCAGATAACACGTATTTATCCATTTTCACTATAAATAGAGGTACCTCCGAAAACCTTTCATCGCTTACAGACACCATCAAATCTCCTCCGTTTATGCTCAAAATTTGCGTAGGTGCTTTATCTGAGCCAATAAAATGTTTATGCGATTTACTGCCATTTTTTACCCGGGGCCAAAAAATACCGAAAACCGTGTATTAGGCTGTAATTTGGGCCGTTTGGGAGGTCGTACAGAGCTGCGTTTGGGTTTCTCACAATATTATTACCACGTGTCCTTGGTCTTGGTAGAAGTTACCATGTTCGATTAAACCATTTTCTCGATAAACCGAGTTACTCCCGAAAACCGTGTATTATAGGCTGCAATTTGGGTCGTTCGGGAAGTCGTACTAGGTCATGTTTCATTTTCTCATGAATTTTGTACCACATATCCTGGGCCGTGTTAGTAGTTACCCTATTCGATTAAACCCACAGATAATAAGAATTTATCAACTTTCACGATAAAGAGAGGTACCTCCGAAAAACGTTTATCGCATGCCGAAGCCATCCAATCTCCTCCGTTTATGCTCAAAACTTGTGTTGGAGCTTTATCTGAGACAATAAAATGTTTGTCTGATTTGCTGCCATATCTGACCCGGTGCCACAAAATACTGAAAACCGTGTATTTATAAGCTGTAATTTGGGTCGTTCGGGAGGTCGTACTAGGCTGCGTTTGACTTTCTCACGATATTTTTACCATAAGTCCTGGGTCGTTTAGAAGTTACCATGTTCGATTAAACCATCAGATAACACGTATTTCTCCATTTTCTCGATAAACCGAGTTACCTCCGAAAAACGTTTATCGCATAAGGAATACCTCAAATATCATCCGTTTATGCTCAAAATTTTTGTGGAAGCTTTATCTAAGAAAATGAAATGCTGTTGTGATTTACGGTCATTTCTGACCCGGTGCCGCAAAATACCGAAAATCGTGTATTATAGGGTACAATTTGGGCCGTTCGGGAGGTCGTACTAAGTCATGTTTCAATTTTTCATGAATTTTGCACCACATATCCTGGGCCATTTTAGTAGTTACCCTGTTCGATTAAACCAAAAGATAACAAGTATTTATCCATTTTCATTGTAAATAGAGGTACCTCCGAAAAACGTTTATCGCTTACCGACACCATCAAATATCCTCCGTTTATGCTCAAAACTTGTGTGGAAGCTTTATCTGAGAAAATAAAATGTTTGTGTGATTTAGAGTCATTTCTGACCCGGTGCCAAAAAATACCGAAAAGCGTGTATTATATAGGGTGCAATTTGCGCCAGTCGGGAAGTCGTACTAGGTCATGTTTCATTTTCTCATGAATTTTGTACCACATATCCAGGGCCGTGTTATTAGTTACTCTATTCGATTAAACCAACAGATAACAAGAATTTTTCCATTTTCACGATAAAGAGAAGTACCTGCGAAAAAAGTTTATCTCATGCCGAAGCCATCAAATATCCTCCGTTTATGCTCAAAATTTGTGTGGGAGCTTTATCTGAGCCAATAAAATGTTTGTGTGATTTACTGCAATATCTAACCCAGGGCCAAAAAATACTGAAAACCGTGTATTATATAGGCTGTAATTTGGGCTGTTCGGGAGGTCGTACCAGGCTGCGTTTCAGTTTCTCACAATTTTTGTAACATGTGTCCTGGGTCGTGGTAAAAGTTACCATGTTCGATTAAACCATCAGATAACACGTATTTCTCCATTTTCTCGATAAACCGAGTTACCCTTGAAAAACGTTTATCGCATACGGAATACCTCAAATCTCCTCCGTTTATGCTCAAAAATTTTGTGGAATCTTTATCTGAGAAAATAAAATGCTTTTTTGATTTACGGTCATTTCTGACCCGGTGCCGCAAAATACAGAAAACCGTGTATTATAGGCTGTAATTAGGGCCGTTCGGGAGGTCGTACTAGGTCATGTTTCAGTTTCTCATGAATTTTGTACCACATATACTGGGCCGTGTAAGTAGTTACCATGTTCGATGAAATCAAAAGATAACAAGTATTTATCCATTTTCATTATAATTAGAGGTACCTCCAAAAAACGTTTTTCGCTTACCGACACCATCAAATCTCCTTCGTTTATGCTCAAAATTTGTGTGGAAGCTTTATCTGAGAAAAAAAAAATGTGTGTGATTTACAGTCATTTATGACCCGGCGCTACAAAATATCGAAAACCGTGTATTATAAGCTTTTCCCGATCGAAATGACTGAGACGTCGGTGGTTGGCAAGGCATGTTTGATTGGTCCCGGGCCGATCGAGTGTCTTTATTCAAGCGACGGCGTGGACGGAAGAAAAAAGGGAAGTTAAAAAACGGCAACTCTGGCTCGAAAACAAGGTGCTGCGCACGGCTCCAACTTCAAGTCCTTCTAATACGTGAGATATTTCATGGGCTGCTTACTCCGGGCCTCCGGGGAACATATATTTTCAGGTCATGAACCCACGCTGTCTTTTACGGGATCTTTCTCAGTCGTCTTTTCTCATGAATTTTGTACCACTTATCCTGGCTCGTGTTAGTAGTTACCCTATTCGATTAAACCAACAAATAACAAGAATTTATCCATTTTCACGATAACGAGAGGTACCTCCGAAAAACGTTTATCGCATGCCGAAGCCATCAAATATCCTCCGTTTATGCTCAAATATTGTGTGGGAGCTTTATCTGAGCCAATAAAATGTTTGTGTGATTTACTGCCATATCTGACCCAGGGCCACAAAATACTGAAAACCGTGTATTATAGACTGTAATTGGGCCGTTCGGGAGGTCGTCCTAGGCTGCGTTTTAGTTTCTCACGATTTTTGTACCATGTGTCCTGGGTCGTGGAAGAAGTTACCATGTTCGATTAAACCATCAGATAACACGTATTTCTCCAATTTCTCGATAAACGAGTTACCTCCGAAAAACGTTTATCGCATAAGGATTACCTCAAATCTCCTCCATTTATGCTCAAAATTTTTGTGGAAGCTTTATCTGAGAAGATAAAATGCTTTTGTGATTTAAGGTCATTTCTGACCCGGTGTCGCAAAATACCGAAAACCGTGTATTATAAGCTGCAATTTGGGCCGTTCGGGAGGTCGTACTAGGTCATGTTTTAGTTTCTCATGAATTTTTTACCACATATCTTGGGCCGTGTTAGTAGTTACCCTGTTCGAATAAACCAACAGATAACAAGTATTTATCCATTTTCATTATAAACAAAGATACCTCCGAAAAACATTTATCGCTTACCGACACCATCAAATATCCTCCGTTTATGCTCAAAATTTGTGTGGAAGCTTTATCTGAGAAAATTAAAATGTTTGTATGATTTACAGTCATTTCTGACCTGAAGCCACAAAATACCGAAAACTGTGTATAATAGGCTGCAATTTGGGCCGTTCGGGAAGTCGTATCGCGTCATGTTTCATTTTCTCATGAATTTTGTACCACATATCCTGCGTCGTGGTAGAAGTTACCATGTTCGATTAAACCATCAGATAACACGTATTTCTCCATTTTCTCGATAAACCGAATTACCCCCACAAAATGTTTAACGCATACGGACAACCTCAAATTTCTACGTTTATGCTCAAAATTTTTGTGGAAGCTTTATCTAAAAAAATAAAATGCTTTGTTGATTTACTGGCAATTCTGACCCGATGAAACAAAATACCGAAAACCGTGTATTATCGGCTGCAGTTTGGGCCGTTCGGGAAGTCGTTCCAGGTCATGTTTTTAGTTTATCATGAGTTTTGTACCACATATCCTGGGCCGTGTTAGTAGTTACCCTGTTCGATAAAACCAACAGATAACAAGTATTTATCCATTTTCATTATAAACAGAGGTACCTCTGAAAAACGTTTATCGCTTACCGACACCATCAAATCTCCTCCGTTTATGCTCAAAATAAGAGTGGGAGCATTATCTGAGCCAATAAAACTTTTGTGTGATTTACAGTCATTTCTAATCTGGGGCCGTGAAATACCGAAAACCGTGTATTATAAGCTGTAATTTGTGCCGTTCGGGAGGTCGTACTAGGCTGCGTTTCATTTTCTCACGATTTTCGCACCATGTGTCCTAGTCCGTGGTAGAAGTTCCCATGTTCGATTATAACATCAGATAACAAGTATTTATCCATTTTCTCGATAAACCGAGTTACCCTCGAAAAACGTTTATCGCGTACCGCCACCCTCAAATCTCGTCCGTTTATGGTCAAAATTTGTGTGGAAGCTTTATATGAGCCAATAAAAAGTTTGTGTGATTTACTGACATCTCTGACCCAGGACCGCGAAATACCGAAAACCGTGTACTATATGCTGCAATTTGGGCCGTTCGGAAGGTCGTACTGTGTCACGTTTCATTTTCTCATGAATATTATACCACGTGTCCTGCGCCGTGTTATTAGTTACCGTGTTCGATTAAACCAACATATAACAAGTATTTATCCATTTTCTCGATAAAACGAGTTACCCCCGAAAAACGTTTATCGCATACCGACACCCTTAAATATCCTCCATTTATGCTCAAAATTTGCGTGGAAGATTTATCTGAGCCAATAAATTTTTTGTGTGATTTACTGCCATTTATGACTCGGGGCCACAAAATACCGAAAACCGTGTATTATAGGCTGTAATTTGTGCCGTTCGGTAGGTCGTACTGGGCTGCCTTTCAGTTTTTCACGATTTTTGTACCACGTGTCTTGGGCCGTGGTAGAAGTTACCATGTTTGATTAAACCATCAGATAACACGTATTTATCCATTTTCACTATAAATAGAGGTACCTCCAAAAAACTTTATCGCTTACCGACACCATCAAATATCCTCCGTTTATACTCAAAATTTGCGTGGGTGCTTTATCTGAGTCAATAAAATGTTTGTGTGATTTACAGGCATTTCTGATCCGGGGCCACAAAATACCGAAAACAATGTATTAGGCTGTAATTTGGGCCGTTTGAGAGGTCGTACTGGGCTGCGTCTCAGTTTCTCACAATTTTATTACAACGTGTTCTGAGTCTTGGTAGAAGTTACCATGTTCGATTAAACCATCAGATAACATGTATTTATCCATTTTCTCGATAAACCGAGTTACCCCAAAAAACGTTTATCGCATACGGACACCTTCAAATCTCCTCCGTTTATGCTCAAAATTTGTGTTGAATTTTTATCTGAGAAAGTAAAATATTTTATTGATTTACAGTCATTTCTGACCCGGTGCCACAAAATACCGAAAACAGTGTATTATAGGCTGCAATTTGGGCCGTTCGGTAAGTCGTACTAGGTCATGTTTCATTTTCTCATGAATTTTTTACCACATATCCTGGGCCGTGTTAGTAGTTACCCTATTCGATTAAACCAACAGATAACAAGAATTTATCCATTTTCACGCTAAAGAGAGGTACCTCCGAAAAACGTTTATCGCATGCTGAAGCCATCAAATCTCCTCCGTTTATGCTCAAAATTTGTGTGGGAGCTCCATCTTAGCCAATAAAATGTTTGTGTGATTTACCGCCATATCTGACCCGAGGCCACAAAATACTGAAAACTGTGTATTATAGGCTGTAATTTGGGCCGTTCGGGAGGTCGTACTAGGATGCGTTTCAGTTTCTCATGATTTTTGTACTATGTGTTCTGGGTCGTGGTAGAAGTTACCATGTTCGATTAAACCATCAGATAACACGTATTTCTCCATTTTCTCGATAAACCGAGTTACCCCCGAAACACGTTTATCGCATACGGAATATCTCAAATCTCCTCAGTTTATGCTCAAAATTTTTGTGGAAACTTAATCTGAGAAAATAAAACTCTTTTGTGATTTACGGTCATTTCTGAACCGGTGCCGGAAAATACCAAAAACCGTGTATTATATAGGCTGCAATTTGGGCCGTTCGGGAGGTCGTACTAGGTCATGTTTTAGTTTCTCAAGACTTTTTTACCACATATCCTAGGCCGTGTTAGTAGTTACCCTGTTCGATTAAACCAAAAGATAACAAATATTTATCCATTTTCATTATAAGTAGAGATACCTCCGAAAAACGTTTATCGCTGACCAACACCATCAAATATCCTCCGTTTATGCTCAAAAATTGTGTGGAAGCTTTATCTGAGAAAATAAAATTTTTGTGTAATTTACAGTCATTTCTGACCCGGTGCCAAAAAATACCGAAAACCGAGTATTATAGGCTGCAATTTGGGCCGTTCGGGAAGTTGTACTAGGTCATGTTTCATTTTCTCATGAATTTTTTACCACATATCCAGGGCCGTGTTATTAGTTACCCTACTCGATTAAACCAACAGATAACAAGAATTTATCCATTTTCACGATAAAGAGAGGTACCTCCGAAAAAAGTTTATCGCATGCCGAAGCCAACAAATATCCTCCGTTTATGCTCAAAATTAGTGTGGGAGCTTTATCTGAGTCCATAAAATGTTTGTGTGATTTACTGCCTTATCTGACCCAGGGCCATCAAATATCCTCCGCTGTAATTTGGTCCGTTCGGGAGGTCGTACCAGGCTGCGTTTCAGTTTCTCACGATTTTTGTACCATGCCTCCTGGGTCGTGGTATAAGTTACCATGTTCGATTAAACCATGAGATAACACGTATTTCTCCATTTTCTCGATAAACCGAGTTACCCCTGAAAAACGTTTATGGCATACGGAATACCTCAAATCTCCTCCGTTTATGCTCAAATATTTGTGGAAACTTTATCTGAGAAAATAAAATGCTTTTTTGATTTACGGTCATTTATGACCCGATGCCGCAAAATACCGTAAACCGGTTATTATAGGCTGCAATTTGGGCCGTTCGGGAGGTCGTACTAGGTCATGTTTCAGTTTCTCATGAATTTTATACCACATATCCTGGGCCGTGTAAGTAGTTACCATGCTCGATGAAACCAACAGATAACAAGTATTTATCCATTTTCATTATAATTAGAGGTACCTCCGAAAAACGTTTTTCGCATACCGACACCATCAAATCTTCTTTGTTTATGCTCAAAATTTGTGTGGAAGATTTATCTGAGAATATAAAATGTTTGTGTGATTTACAGTCATTTATGACCCGGCGTCACAAAATACCGAAAACCGTGTATTATAGGCTGCAATTTGGGCCGTTCGGGAAGTCGTACTAGGTCAGGTTTCATTTTTTCATGAAGTTTGTACCACATATCCTGGGCCGTGTTAGTAGTTACCCTATTCGATTAAACCAACAGATAACACGAATTTATCCATTTTCACGATAAAGAGAGGTACATCTGTAAAACGTTTATCGCATACGGACAACCTCAAATCTTCTCTGTTTATGCTCAAAAATTTTGTGGAAGCTTTATCTGAGAAAACTAAATGCTTTGTTGATTTACGGTCAATTCTGACCCGATGCCACAAAATACCGAAAACCGTGTATAGGCTGCAATTTGGGCCGTTTGAAGGTCGTATTAGGTCATGTTTTAGTTTCTCATGAATTTTGTACCACATATCCTGGGCCGTGTTAGTAGTTACCCTTTTCGATTAAACCAACAGATAACAAGTATTTATCCATTTTCATTATAAACAGAGGTACCTCCGAAAAACGTTTATCGCTTACCGACACCATCAAATCTCCTCCGTTTATGCTCAAAGTTTGAGTGGGAGCTTTATCTGAGCCAATAAAACTTTTGTGTGATTTACAGTCATTTCTAACCTGGGGCCGCGAAATACCGAAAACCGTGTATTATAGGCTGTAATTTGGGCCGTTCGGGGGGTCGTACTAGGTTGCGTTTCATTTTCTCACGATTTTTGTACCATGTGTCCTAGGCCGTGGTAGAAGTTACCATGTTCGAATATAACATCAGATAAAAAGTATTTATCCATTTTCTCGATAAACCGAGTTATCCTCGAAAAACGTTTATCACATACCGCCACCCTCAAATCTCCTCCGTTTATGGTCAAAATTTGTGTGGAAGCTTTATATGAGCCAATAAAAAGTTTGTGTTATTTACTGACATCTCTGACCCAGGGCCGCGAAATACCGAAAACCATGTATTATATGCTGCAATTTGGGCCGTTCGGGAGGTCGTACTGTGTCACGTTTCATTTTCTCATGAATTTTATACCACGTGTCATGCGCCGTGTTATTAGTTAACGTGTTCGATTAAACCAACATATAACAAATATTTATCCATTTTCTCGATAAAACGAGTTACCCCCGAAAAACGTTTATCGCATACCGACACCCTCAAATATCCTTCATTTATGCTCAAAATTTGCATGGAAGATTTATTTGAGCCAATAAAATTTTTGTGTGATTTACTGCCATTTATGACTCGGGGCCACAAAATACCGAAAACCGTGTATTATAAGCTGTAATTTGTGCCGTTCGGTAGGTCGTACTGGGCTGCCTTTCAGCTTTTCAAGATTTTTGTACCACGTGTCTTCGGCCGTTATAGAAGCTACCATGTTTGATTAAACCTTCAGATAACACGTATTTATCCATTTTCACTATAAATAGAGGTACCTCCGAAAAACGTTTATCGATTACCGACACCATCAAATCTCCTCCGTTTATACTCAAAATTTGCGTGGGTGCTTTATCTGAGCCAAAAAAATGTTTGTGTGATTTACTGGCATTTCTGACCCGGGGCCACAAAATACTGAAAACAATGTATTAGGCTGTAATTTGGGCCGTTTGGGAGGTCGTACTGGGCTGCGTTTCAGTTTCTCACAATTTTATTACAACGTGTCCTGAGTCTTGGTAGAAGTTACCATGTTCGATTAAACCATCAGATAACATGTATTTATCCATTTTCTCGATAAACCGAGTTACCCCAAAAAAACTGTTTATCGCATACGGACACCTTCAAATCTCTTCCGTTTATGCTCAAAATTTGTGTGGAAGTTTTATCTGAGAAAGTAAAATATTTTCGTGATTTACAGTCATTTCTGACCCGGTACCACAAAATACCGAAAACAGTGTAATATAGGTTGCAATTTGAGCCGTTCGGGAAGTCGTACTAGTTCATTTTCATTTTCTCAAAAATTTTGTACCACATATCCTGGGCCGTGTTAGTAGTTACCCTATTCAATTAAATCAACAGATGTCAAGAATTTATCCATTTTCACGATAAGGAGAGGTACCTCCGAAAAACTTTAACGCTTGCCGAAGCCATCAATCTCCTCCGTTTATTCTCAAAATTTGTGTGGGAGCTTTATCCACTAAAATGTTTTTGCGATTTACAGCCATATCTGACCCGGGGCCGCAAAATACTGAAAACCGTGTATATATATGCTGTAATTTGGGCCGTTTAGGAGGTCGTACTAGGCTGCGTTTCAGTTTCTCACGATTTTTGCACCATGTGTCTAGGGTCGTGGTAGAAGTTTCCCTGTTCGATTAAATCATCAGATAACACATATTTATCCATTTTCTCGATAAACCGAGTTACCCCCGAAAAACGTTTATCGCATACGACAACCTCAAATCTCCTCCGTTTATGTTCCAAATTTTTTTAGAAGCTTTATTTGAGAAAATAAAATGCTTTTGTGATTTACGGTCAGTTCTGACCCGGTGCTGCAAAATACCGAACACCGTGTATTATAGGCTGCAATTTGAGCCGTTCGGGAGGTCGTACTAGGTCATGTTTCAGTTTCTCATGAATTTTGTACCACATATCTTGGGCCGTGTTAGTAGTTACCCTGTTCGATTAAACCAACAGATAACAATTATTTATCCATTTTCATTATAAATAGAGGTACCTCCGAAAAACGTTAATCGCTTACCGACACCATCAAATCTCCTCCGTTTATGCTAAAAATTTGTGTGGAAGCTTTATCTGAGAAAATAAAATGTTTGTGTGATTTACAGTCATTTCTGACCCAGTGCCACAAAATACCGAAAACCGTGTATTATAGGCTGCAATTTGGGCCATTCGGGAAGTCGTACTAGGTCATGTTTCATTTTCTCATGAATTTTGTACCACATATCTTGGGCCGTTTTAGTAGTTACCCTATTCGATTAAACCAACAGATAACAAAAATTTATCCATTTTCACGATAAAGAGAGGTACCTCCGAAAAAAGTTTATCGCATGCCGAAGCCATCAAATCTCCTCCGTTTATGCTCAAAATTTGTGTAGGAGCTTTATCTGAGCCAATAAAATGTTTGTGTGATTTACTGCCATATCTGACCCGTGGCCACAAAATACTGAAAACCGTGTATTATAGGTTGTAATTTGGGTCGTTCGGGAGGTCGTACTAGGCTGCGTTTCAGTTTCTCACGATTTTTGTACCATGTATCCTGGGTCGTGGTAGAAGTTACCATGTGCGATTATAACATCAGCTAACAAGTATTTATCCATTTTCTCGATAAACCGAGTTACCCTCGAAAAACGTTTATCACATACCGCCACCCTCAAATCTTGGTAGAAGTTTCAGTTTCTCACGTTTCAGTTTCGCACAATTTTATTACAACGTGTCCTGAGTCTTGGTAGAAGTTACCATGTTCGATTAAACCATCAGATAACACGTATTTCTCCATTTTCTCGATAAACCGAGTTACCCCCGAAAAACGTTTATCGCATACGGAATATCTCAAATCTCCTCCGTTTATGCTCAAAACTTTTGTGGAAGCTTTATCTGAGAAAATAAAATACTTTTGTGATTTACGGTCATTTTTGACCCGTTGCCGCAAAATACCGAAAAACGTGTAATATATAGGCTACAATTTGGGCCGTTCGGGAGGTCGTACTCGGTCATGTTTTAGTTTCTCATGAACTTTGTACCACATATCCTGGGCCATGTTAGTCGTTAACCTGTTCGATTAAACCAACAGATAACTAGTATTTATCCATTTTCATTATAAACCGAGGTACCTCCGAAAAACGTTTATCGCTTACCAACACCATCAAATCTCCTCCGTTTATGCTCAAAATATGAGTGGGAGCTTTATCTGAGCCAATAAAATTTTTGTGTGATTTACAGTCATTTCTAACCTGGGGCAGCGAAATACCGAAAACCGTGTATTATAGGCTGTAATTTGGGCCGTTCGGGAGGTCGTACTGGGTTGCGTTTCATTTTTTCACGATTTTTGTACCATGTGTCCTAGGCCGTGGTAGAAGTTACCATGTTCGATTAAACCATCAGATAACACGTATTTCTTCATTTTCTCGATAAACCGAGTTACCCCCGAAAAACGTTTATCGCATACGGACAACCTCAAATCTCCTCCGTTTATGCTCAAAATTTTTGTGGTAGCTTTATCTGAGAAAATAAAATGCTTTTGTGATTTGCGGTCATTTCTGATCGGGTGCCGCAAAATACCGAAAACCGTGTCTTATAGGCAGCAATTTGGCCCGTTCGTGACGTCATACTAGGTCATGTTTCAGTTTCTCATGAATTTTGTATCACATATCCTGGGCCGTGTTAGTAGTTACCCTGTTCGATTAAACCAACAGATAACAAGTATTTATCCATTTTCATTATAAACAGAAGTCCCCCCGAAAAACGTTTATCGCTTACCGACACCACCAAATCTCCTCCGTTTATGCTCAAACTTTGCGTGGGAGCTTTATCTGAGCCAATAAAACTTTTGTGTGATTTACAATCATTTCTAACCTGGGGCCGCGAAATACCGAAAACCGTGTATTATAGGCTGTAATTTGGGCCGTTCAGGAGGTCGTACTAAGCTGCGTTTCATTTTCTCACGATTTTTGTACCATGTGTCCTAGGCCGTGGTAGAAGTTACCATGTTCGATTATAACATCAGATAATGATGAGCATTCATTTAGTCACATTTTTACCTCATTTTCGTCCCCATTTTGGTCCGTTTACACGGATTTGCGTGTCTTTAATTGCATTTTGTTTCCCGATTTCCCGCGCTATGAATATTGATCTCAATTTGCAGGAATTAAGGCGGAAATGAGGAAATCGGTGCATAAAGACATTGCATGAGTCGGGATTCGAAGATAAGACGAAAAATGAGGAAGTATGTCATCAGGTGGCCCAGGCCGGTCCCCAGACCGGCGGCCGGCCCACCGGCCCAGACCACCACACTGCAAATGAAAGAAATGAAAAAGTGAAGAAAAGGCCCAGGTAGCGCCGGCCGGTCGACCGGCGGCCGGTCAACTACCCGGCCTGCATCTACATCAGAAAGCCATAGAGAGTAGAATTGTGTTCCAGGCCGGTGGGGGGCCGGCGGCCGGTTGACCGGCCCAGGTCACCATTTCCCATACTTAGAAGATTTTTGAAGTTTTTGAAGGAGAAGTTTCTGAAGTCACGCATGTGCTCCAGGCCGGTCATAGGCCCGGCGGCCGGTCGACCGGCCGGGAACACAAGACTGAAAAATTCGCCTCTTCTTCTATTTTTTTTCCTTAATTTCGAGAGACCTATATATACCCCCCCTTATTATTTTGTAAGCAGTTTTTACATTCTTCTTAGCACGAAACCCTAGAAAATTGTAACCTAAATTAATCCTAATTACTCTCTTAATATTTCCCTAATCTAGTTTAGTTTCTCTTTTCAAGTTGTTGATTCTAGTATTTCATTTCATTTTTGGAGTTTGTATTGAAGACTTGGGTGAAGACATTCCCCCTTATTCATCAATATAAGTTTTGTTTGGTATAAAATCTCTCATCTTTTCTATTGTTTATGCAATTAATTTCCATTTCTAGTTTATAGTTCATCTCTTGATTGTTATCCTTATTCTTCTCATAGCATAATGTTGATTGAACTCCCCCTTCCCTTTAGTGTTTTGATTCCCTTTTCCATGTGTGAGTAGATTATCCTCTAGGGTTTAGGGGAGCCTAAGGGTGGATCATGTGGGGTATTAGGTTGGGTAATTAGCAAGATTGTGGTGAATGATTTGGGTATTGCCCATATGAACACCAAGTGTTTGATGAAATGTGTGAACGAAAGTTACCATTTTATCAAGCATGGTTTGATCTTCTCTTAAGCGACGGTGGTAGAGACGATTAGACTAAGTGTTTATATGGGTGATTTGAGACGAATGCGATAGCTTGTTGATGATTATCGATTGTTGAGACATTGGCAATCGATTTTACTCGAATTATTTACCCCCTTTCGCTAGTTACCCGACTAACCCATTAAATCCCCCTAAGGTGAACCCTTTACCCTAGCCTTTCCCCTTAATTGTTTTCATCTTTATTACTTAGTAATTGCTTGTTTTTCCTAGTTTTTAGTTAACTTTCCAATCCGTCATATTTTAGGCTAGAATAGGATTCAATCGAACTAGTAGTTGACCTCCCCCATCCTCGTGGATTTCGACCCCTTTATACTACTTTTATTGGGTTATTTTTGATGCTTGTTTTGACGACAAACCGATCATCAAATGGCGCCGTTGCCGGGGATGGCGTAAGGAAACTCGTAGTTTGTTTTGTGTCTTAGATTTAGCCAAGTTACTTGTTGTTTTTGTTTGTTTTTAGTTGTTAGATTATTTGTAGAGTGCCTTGCATTATTGTCTTTCCCTAGTGTGCCCAAAAACACACTAGGAGTCTAACTTGTTTTTGAGTTGCTTTGAGTGCATGCCTAGAGGTGAAGGTTTGTTCTTGAGCCATCCGGAACCCGAAAGGTTGTTTAGGACTCTCCGTGCCAATACACTTGCTCGGGTTAGGAATTCAAGAAGAGTTAGCCATCAACAAGCCAATACTTCAATTGCGTCTACATCCACTCCAACAATCGATTACCCACAAAACAACACCATTGAACCCATATTTGAAAACCCCTTCTACAATACACAACAAAATACACCACCAAATTCACCACCTCCAATACCTCAACAACAAAATCAACCACAAATGACGACTCTACGTGATCGTAACCGTCCCAACCACGATGATACCCAATCTCCAATCAATTTCGGTGTCTTGGCCCCTAATAATTTTGAGAGTCACCCGTCTCAAATGAATTCTATTGAGCGGGATAGCTTTGGAGGCCTCCCGGATGAAGATGCTCATGCCCACTTGAGAAAATTCAAAAGTAGGGTTGGAATCATGAAAAGGAATGGGGTGCCCGAGGAAACCCTATGCCTCATGTTGTTCCCATTTTCCCTCAAGGACCGGGCGGAGAGATGGTTGAATAACCATCCTCCAAACACTTTCACCACTTGGGATGGTTTGGCTAAGGAGTTTCTAAGTAAGTACTACCCCGCCTCCAAAACGGCGATGCTAAGAAACGAGATTACCACCTTCCAACAAGAGGATGGAGAGTCCTTGGGAGAAGCATGGGATCGCTTCATTGATTTACTTGCCCGATGCCCTCACCATGGAATTGCGGATTGGTATGTCACTCAAACTTTCTATCAAACTCTCCTCCCTCAAACCAAGGCCATGGTGAATGCTTCCGCGGGGGGGAGTTTTGATCATTTGAATGACCAACAAGGGGCGGCGTTGATTAAGAAGATGGTTGAGTCGGAATCTAGTTATGGTACTAGTTCTAGAGGAAATAGCTTGAGAAGGAGTTCTAAGTACCCAAGTGAGAACTTCTCAAATGCGGATACCAATGCCCAGATTGATTTGCTCACACAAACTTTCACTAAGGGTTTTGCCGAGCTTCAAAAAGCTCAAAATCAAAGTCAAGGTCATCATGTGAATGAAGCTAGTGGGTCTTATGCACCTCCTATGGTGGAAGCTTATCAAACCCCCACTTGTGAAATTTGCAATGGATATGGGCACACCTTTGAAGTTTGTGGGAACAATTTTTCTTATAGCAATGAAGGAGGAAATGACTACCAACATGTGAATGCTTTTCAAGGAGTCAACAACAACCCACGGCCCTCAAGGCCGCAATTCCAAAATCAAGGAGCTTACAACCCAAATTCAAATTTCTATCATCCAAGCTCAAAATTTCACCCAAACATGAGCTACAAAAGCCAAAATGTCTTAAACCCTCAACACACTCAAACTCAACCTTCCAACCCTCCGGGTTTTCCCCAACCTAGAGGAGGAGGTCAATTTTCTAGAGGAAACTATAACAATCAATTCAACAACTCTCAACAAGGTCAAGGATCAAATCAATTCCAAAATCAACAATTCAATGATCAAGGTTACAATAACCAAGGTAACTTCCAAAACCAAGGTAATTGGAATCAAGGTCAAGGAAATTGGAATCAAAATCAAGGGAACCAAAACTTCAACAATCAAGGCCAAGGTAATTTTTACCAAGGAAATCAAAACAATCAAGCAAGCCAAGGGGTTCCCGATCAATCTTTTCAAGGCCAAGGGCCAAATTTCAACAACAACCAAGGGTCAAATTTCAACAATCAAGGTGCAAGGGGGCAACAAGGGAATTTTAACAACAACCAACAAGGAAGCTTGAACAATCAAATAAACAACAACCAAGGGTCGAGTAGTCGGAATGACTATGCTTTTGCCCTTCCCTTGACAAATCAACCCCACCAAGAGAGTGATCCTTCAATAAGTGAAGTTTTGCAATTAGTCAAAAACATGGAAATCCAAAACAATTTGGCTTTGCAAAATGTCACCAATGCTCACAAAAAAGAGGTGAGAGAATTGGAAGCTAGGCTAGCTTCCCAAGCTTTGAACAATCCTCAAAGGCCTCCGGGAGGTCTACTTGCTCAAGGGAAAAGCTCCAAGGATGCTTCATCTAGCCACCATGCATGTGCGGTGACTTTAAGAAGTGGACTAGTGCTTGATAACCCCTACATGAATATGATGAATGATGAGATTCCAAATGATGAGCATGTTGAGGAAGGAGAAGAACTTGAAGAGCCCTTTTTGACTCCCACCTTGGAGTCAAAAGATGATGGCAAGGGTGAAGATGATCAACCCAAAGAGGGAGAAGAAGGGTATGTCGAATTTATGCCTTATGAAGAGGAGATGAACAAGGATGTCAATGATGACGGAGTAGAGGTACACCCAATGGCAAGAGCTAAGGTAACCAAGAAAACTCCCATTCCAAAGGTATCTTTTAGTTCTCCACTTGTTGTTTCCGATATCCCCTACCCCTCTAGAGCTTTGAAAACTAAGGCAAACTTCAAGTTCACCCAATTTAGAAAAATGCTTGAGGGACTTGAAGTGACCTTACCTTTCACCGATGTTATATTGAACATGCCCACTTACTCAAAATTTCTAAAAGACATCTTGACTCATAAGAGAACTTTGGGTACCCAAGATGTTATGATTATGGAGGCGGAGTGTAGTGCTCTCCTCATTAATCCTAACTCTTTCAAAATGCCAAAAAAGCTTGGGGACCCCGGAAGTTTCTCTATCCCTTGTGTTGTGGGGGGAGTCATGATTTCAAGGGCATTATGTGACAATGGTGCAAGTGTAAGTGTCATTCCCTTAACTATTGCTAAAAGAATTGGACTTAAAAGTTTAACCCACACTTCTATGACTCTACAACTAGCGGATAGGTCCGTTAAGCAACCTTTGGGTGTGCTTGAGGACGTACCCGTTAAAGTTGGCAAATTTTTGATCCCCACGGATTTCGTTGTCCTAGATATCCCGGAGGATAGCCACACTCCCATCATCCTTGGTAGGCCCTTTTTGGCTACCGGAGGCGTCCTCATTGATGTGAGGGACGGGCGGCTAACCTTTAGGGTGGGAAACGAAACCCTTGAATTTAATCTTCCACATCTAGTGAAGGGACCAATGTTTCACAAAGCATGCTCGGTAGAAGTCATTGAAGAAGTGGTTGAGAAAGTGCATGAAGAGGAGAAGCATGAAGAAGAAGCTCTACAAGTGGCACTCCATGATGAGGAGATGGGAGATGACCACGAGGTAGATGATGAACTAATGACGAAGGTGGAGGGCCTTCTCCCTCCAAAGGTACAACTTAAGCCCTTACCTCCCTCACTTAAGTACTCTTTTTTAGGTGAGGGAGAGACTTATCCCGTTATCATTAATGCTAATTTAAGTGAAGGCCAAGAACTTGAACTTTTGAAAGTCTTGAAAACTCATAGGGGTTCACTTGGAGATAGCATTGATGATATCAAAGGGTTAAGTCCTAATCTTTGCATGCATAGGATTGTCTTGGAGGAGGGTAGCAAACCTAAGGTAGATGGGCTACGTAGGTTGAACCCTAAGATGGCGGAAGTGGTTAAAAGTGAGGTTATGAAGTTGTTAGAGGCCGGGATTATCTACCAAATAACCGATAGTTCTTGGGTGAGCCCCGTCCATGTAGTGCCCAAGAAAGGAGGGGTGACTATGGTGGAACACGAGGATGGGACTCTCTTAGCTTCTAGACCCGTGACCGGGTGGCGGATGTGCATTGACTATCGCAAATTAAATGCCGCCACCCTCAAAGACCACTACCCCATCCCCTTTATTGACCAAATGCTTGAAAGGTTGGCGGGGCACTCTTACTATTCATTTCTAGATGGTTATTCCGGGTTTTTCCAAATCCCCATACACCCGGAAGACCAAGATAAAACCACATTCACTTGTCCCATAGGAGTTTATGCTTATAGGAGGATGCCCTTTGGGCTTTGTAATGCTCCGGGGACTTTCCAAAGATGTATGACGGCAATTTTTGCCGATTTTCTTGAGAAGAGTATGGAAGTCTTCATGGACGACTTTAGTGTCCATGGAGACTCATTTGATCTTGGGCTAATGAATTTGTCTCATGTTTTGCAAAGATGTGAGGAGCACAACCTTGTCCTCAATTGGGAGAAGTGTCACTTTATGGTGGAGGAGGGAGTTGTGCTTGGTCACATCGTGTCTAAGAGAGGCATAGAAGTTGATATGGCTAAGGTTTCGGTAATAGAAAACTTGTCACCCCCTACAAATGTGAAGGGAGTGAGAAGCTTTCTTGGCCATGCGGGCTTTTACCGACGTTTCATCAAAGACTTTTCTAAAATAGCCAAGCCTTTAACTTCTCTTCTTCTCAAAGACACACCATTTGTATTTGATGAATTTTGCTTGAGTGCTTTTTGTAGGTTGAAGGAGGCTCTTGTGACGGCTCCCATAATCCGATCCCCGGATTGGAGCCTTCCCTTCGAAGTTATGTGCGACGCCTCCGATTATGCGGTCGGGGCGGTGCTTGGCCAAGTTGTGGACAAGAAGCATCATGTAATCTACTACACAAGCAAAACTCTTGATCAAGCCCAAGTCAACTACTCTACGACGGAAAAGGAGATGCTAGCTATTGTTCATGCCGTGGAAAAGTTCCGGCAATACTTTGTTGGTTCTAAGGTTGTGGTATACTCGGATCACTCCGCTTTGAGGCAATTGTTAGTGAAAAAGGATGCAAAGCCAAGGCTCTTGAGGTGGATTCTTTTACTTCAAGAGTTTGACTTGGAAATTAAAGACAAGGCGGTGTCGGAGAATGTTGTTGCCGACCACCTATCTAGATTGACTACCGAAGATCATGGGTTGAAGGATGAGAGTGGCCCGATCAATGAGTGGTTGAGAGAAGATAGTTTGATGATGATAGGTGGTAAATCACCATGGTTTGCGGACTTGGCAAATTTGATTGTGAGTGGGTTTATGCCGGAAGAGTTGGATGCTAGAGCTAGGAGGAAGTTGAAGCATGACTCAAAACGCTATTTTTGGAATGACCCACATCTTTTTCGCAAGTGTGGTGATGGCATGTTTCGAAGATGTGTTCCTAGAGAAGAAGGTATGGAGATTGTTGATAGAATTCACAACTCGGCCTATGGGGGCCACCTTGGTACATCTCGCACCATTGCAAAGGTGTTACAAGGTGGTTTCTATTGGCCATCTATGTTCAAGGATATCCACTCCTATGTCAAATCTTGTGATCGGTGCCAACGAACGGGGAATATTAGTCAAAGGAATGAGATGCCTCTTCAAAACATTCTTGAGATTGAGCTTTTTGATTGTTGGGGAGTTGATTTCATGGGACCATTTCCCAACTCTTGTGGGAATGAGTACATTTTGGTAGCGGTGGACTATGTGTCCAAGTGGATTGAAGCCGTCGCCACCCCAACAAATGATGCTAAGGTTGTTATCAAGCTCTTCAAGAACACTATATTTCCGAGATTTGGGACCCCAAGGGTGGTGATTAGCGACGGGGGGTTCGCACTTTAGGAAGAGCACTTTCAAGTTCTTACTTTCTTCCCATGGTGTCACTCATAAGACCGCTCTTGCCTACCACCCTCAAACTAGTGGGCAAGTAGAGGTCTCAAACCGTCAAATAAAAGCTATCTTGGAGAAGACTACAAGCAAAGGTAGGAAGGATTGGCCTCAAAAGCTTCCGGATGTTCTATGGGCCCTTCGCACCGCTTTCAAAACTCCACTCGGCACAACTCCCTACAAGCTTGTTTATGGAAAAGCTTGTCACTTGCCAATCGAGTTGGAGCACAAGGCATGGTGGGCTTTAAAGGAGATGAACTTTGATATTGATATGGCCGGAGAGCTACGATTTCTCCAAATGAATGAACTTGAAGAGCTAAGACTTGATGCCTACGAGAGCTCAAAGATCTACAAGGAGCAAACAAAGAAATGGCATGATGCCAAATTAGTTGATAAAGATGTAAAAGTGGGTGACCAAGTCTTGCTCTATAATTCTAGAGTCAAGTTGTTTCCGGGAAAGCTACGCTCTAGATGGTCGGGTCCTTTCAAAGTTATCGACATTTCGCCACATGGAGCTTTTGAACTTTGGAGCGAAGACGGTGGTAATTTCAAGGTCAATGGGCATCGAGTGAAAAGATATTTCGAGGGCGATGAAAAGGGAACGGTGGAAGTATTCTTCCTTGGGGATCCACTTCCCGAGGAGGAGTCTTGTTTGTAAACTCTTGAGATTTGATAGGTTTGGTGGAGTCCCTCAACAACCACCAATTTTTTTGTATATAGCATGCATATTAGGAATAGTTGTGAAGATTTGGATTTGTATACTCGGGTTTTTTGTCTTTAGGAAGAAGTTTTAGGAAAGTTTGAAACGCTTGTAGTCGGGTTTGGTTTGAAACCGTATCATTGGGATTATGTTGGTTGGGTGATTATTGTTGGTGACTTGGGTTCCTTGGGAATTTGTTGTGAATTTGAAGACAAGGTGAGGAAGAGGAGATGTGCTCCAGGCCGGTCGACCGGCAGCCGGGGTGCCGACCGGCCCAGAGCACTCCAGAAGGTGACTTTTGAAGATGGTGAATTGAAGTGCAGGTATTCCAGGCCGGTCGACCGGCAGCCGGGGTCCAACCGGCCTGGAGCACTTTATCTTTGGAGTTGGAATTTTTGGAATTTTTGACCTGTGCTCTAGGCCGGTTGACCGGCGGCCGGTCTGACAACCGGCCCGGAGCACATTATTACTAACATTTTGAAGGTCGAAATTATTGAGCTGCGTTCTAGGCCGGTCGACCGGCAGCCGGGGTCTGACCGGCCTAGACTACCTGATAACGCAAAAACCCAAAAATCCAAAAAAATCAAATTTTGACTTGGGGTCCAGGCCGGTCGACCGGCGGCCGGTGTCTGGACCGGCCCAGAACTCACCCGAGAGCCATAAACAACTCGTGAGCCCCTTTTTCTTTCATTCTTCTTCATTCAACTTTCCTTCTTCCTTCTTTCTTCCTTCAAACCCACATAAAATCTCCACAAAACCCACAAACACTCACACAAATCACCACAAAATTCACCAACTCCAACATCCAACCCACAAATTAACCCACTACTTCACCTAAAATCATCCCAAAACCTCAAAAACCCAATTTTTCCCTCTTTCAATTGAATATTCCGAAAATCAACATGGCTCAACAACCACCAAGGAAAAGGACAAGAGCTCAACTTGAGGCCGAGGTGGAGGCTAGGCTTCAGCAGGTGACGGCGGGAATGGGTCCGGATAACGATTTTCCGGATATCGTCTTCGTAAGCGAAATAGCAAGAGGTAAATTTCAATGTTTAAAGCGTAGACCTCTTCCCCACTCCCGTTTTATTTGCCGGAATACTATGCGGAACCTTGGCCTTGATACGGTAACTCTTGAACTTTTCAAAGGGTTGGGGATGGGGGAGCTATACGGGCAGCACTTCCGTACTTACCCCCGTCTTACTTGGGAATTTTTGAGTTCGTTTAGTCATGAGAAGGATAGAAATACGGGTATGGTCAAAATTGTTTCCTTTCGCCTACTTAATACTGCTTTTAACCTTCCCCTTGAGAAATTTTGTAAAGTTTTAGGGGTCAAATTTCATAAGTCGTACAAGGTCCCCGAAAGCTTTAATGTGAATGATGTGTGGACTGCTATATCGGGTTTTGAGTTTGAGAAGGGAACTAAGAGGCCGGCAAATGCTTGCCACAATGCCCCTATTAGGTTTTGGCATAGGTTTATGGGTTGGCCGTTGTTTGGGAGAGAGGAGTGTCATAATTTTAGGGCCGATGAGCTTTCGATTTTGGCGGCTTACTTGTTCCAACAGCCGCATAAATTTGGGATCAACATCGGTCATCATGTCGTTATCCACTTCCAGAAAATTGCCAATGACCCGTTTAGCCCTACCGGAATCCATTTAGGGGGGATTGTTACCAAGATTGCTCATGTGCTTTGTAGAGATGCTCTGGATGAGCGTAGTTTGAGGTGTTTAGGGGGATACTCATTGTTGACGGAGGATTACATTTTTAAGAAGCTTGAGTGGGTAATAAAGAGAGTTGAGGACGGGAAGACTTATTGGAGGGTTCGAGGAGTCAATTCTATTCCCCTCCCTAATAGTGCGGCTATGAAAGTGGTTCCTGATAGCGCGCACTATCTTCTCCCCTTAGAGGAGGAGAACCCTCCACCACCACCTGAAGAAAACCCGGAAGATCCTTTAGCTCCAGTTACCGCATTTAGGCGAGATCCTACTGCCCCCGTCACTACATATAGGAGAGAGGAGCGGGGCCCCACTTCCACCACCTTGCCTTATATGAGCCCCTTCTATCATCAGCAGCAGTGGCGCCCTTGGCCCAATTCATCCCAACCCGACGCATCCACTTCCACCACTACCAGTTACCCACCTTTGGATCCCTCCTTGATCCAGTTCATGGCCGACATGACTTTGGCCTCCGAGGCAGCAGCTACGGAGAGAGAGGCAGCGGCTAGGGAGAGAGAGGCGGCAGCTAAGTGGCGTGAGGAGGAAGCTCGGGATAGAGCTCTTTTGTCGCAGCGGATGGACCGGATGTATTACGACTTGGCTCTTGGCCAATACCCTTCTTACGATAATTGGTGTAGGGAGGGGTATAGGGAGCCAGTTGGCCCACATCCGTCCTATTTCATGTGGCCAGAGGGCGGGTATGATCAGGGTTCTAGGGTGTTTGGTGATTTCAATGTTCAGCCAGACTATTATTCTTCTGCGCCGGGTTTTACTCAGCCGGTAGTTGATGAGGAGGAGGTGGACCCAGAGATTGCGGCTCAGAATGCCGAGTGGTTTGACAGGATGGGTCCACGGTTCGAGATTGTGGAGGGTGGCGGCTCTGGTTCGGGAGCCCAGGATGTAGATGCGTCTTTTGCTGAGGCCAGTCATGGCCAATTTCATTCTACATCCTCTGATTTCACTGGATACTCTTGAGGCCGGAAACCCATGAGTATGATCCCTTATAATCCAAATCTTCATCATATTTATATTTTCGCATGCATTTAGATAGTTGTATTATATCTTAGCCTAGTCATCCATTTAGTTGCATCCATTTAGGTTTGCATTAGAATTTAATTTTGTAACATATCGTCACATGTTAGCCTTGCATCCATATAGCGTAGTTGCATTTTGTTTGGTGTCATTTTTAGACTTTCCCGTGGTTGGTACCCCCATGAGGGGCGTGCATTTATGCATCTTACCGCCACGACGAGACTCTGATATGGCACACTAGACTTTCCTGTGGGAGGTACCCCCATGAGGGGCTTGCATTTATGCACCTTACCACCGCAGCGAGACTCTAGATTAGCATATAGCGTAGTTTGCATTTGCATAGAGCTAATCCCCTTGTATATATTGTTCATATTGTGATCTCTCTTCAAAAATCAAAAACCCCAAAAACAAGTTTTTATTTTTCAAAACATTTAAAAACCCAAAAACATGTTATTTGTTTTGAATTCACCCCTCACACCATGTAAATACCAAGTGTGGGGAGGGAATTCCCATAAATTGAAAAACCCAAAAAGATTGTTTTGTTTTTCCTTTTCTTTTTTCTCTCCTTCCATATTTGAGTCACTTACTCGGGGACGCGTAAGACTTAAGTGTGGGGAGGATTTTATTTCTTTTGTATATATCGTTGATTTTTGAAAAAAGTTGAAAAATGCCTAAAAATCGAAAAATTTGAAAATTTTCCAAAAAAATATATGTTTAGATTAGTTTGTATATAGTTTATTTTGTATATATTGCCGTGTGTTTCTTTTTATCTCCATCCATAGGTGCGCCCCACATCATATGAGGCACGAAAAAGGGAAAATGAAGACGCTTTGGTGAGATCTTTCCTATTTCTCTTCTCCCTTATCTCCTTTCCTTCTTACTTGAGGACGGGATGTGTTGATGACGATGGTGTGAATTTTGTTGATTGGCGTGTGTGCCACTTGTGTGCTGTTAGGAGATAGCATTAGCTTATGTGTCATATAGTCGGTTAGAGCATGTGCATTTAAGTTGTATATATGCTAGATTGCATCATGGCATATAGTTGCATTTAGAAAAATGTTTTAATAATTGTCTTTTTGGAAAACTTGTTGAATGTGCATAGTCCCTTTTTGCTACTTTTTTATTCATAAAGTGTTCATCTTAATCGTGGAATTTTAGACGCCCTGGGTTGTGCATTTCTAGTGAGTTTTAACCCGTCTACTAGTGCCGAGTCACGAGTCTGCGCTTATTCCACCTCGACACCCTCGATTGATGTGATTATTCCGATGGTAGAAGGGATTCTTAGGTGACCGTTCTTGCTATGCAACCAAACATGATTCCTTGTTCTTCCACTTTTGATCAAAAAAGGAAACAAATCAAACAAGCTGAAAATATTGAGTCAATTATCATCTTTTCTTGTTTTCGTCGAGGACGTGCAAAACGGAACTTCTAGGGATTCTAGTGGGCCCATATCTAGGCCCCCTTTCGATGCCACTACGGTGGGGATACCCCTATTGTTGGTTCCGACCGCATGTCCTTGACGGAAACCGTGTGCTTTCATGCCAAAAATTGCAAACCAAAATGCAAATCAAAAAGAAAGAAAAAGAAAAAGAAAGCAAAGTGTGAAATGAAAAATTTCCCAAGCAATAAGACTCAAATCTCAATTTCCTTTTATCCTTCTTGAATCATTCACCTTTGAAGTTGCATAGTGAGACGGGACGACCCTTGTGTCTCGTTTATTTGAGAAACGTGAATTCCATATGCTATTGTGCTTAATAACGTCACGAGGACTTCATTTCCATCTTCCATTCTATCGCTTTTGACCAAGCAAATAGTAGACGGGGTTCGAAATTTTCATTAGACTTGCACCGCTAGGAGGCGAATATTTTTCCATGCTTTATGCTATTAGTGGCTTACAAGGATCATGCATTATTTAAACGGTTTTCCTTTTTAGATATTTCCGTCACATGGATGAGGCATGTGATTTTTCTTTTATTAGATGCATCTTTGTCGTGTTCTTACGTGTTTTTCATTTGGATGCGTCGAAATTTTGAGCAAGCCCCTACTTGCCTTGCAAGGAAGTACTCTACCTCATGAGTATCTCGTTGTGAGTTGAAGGGACGGAGGAGGCCCGTTAATTGCCTACCGTCGGATATTATTAATAGTTTAGGTTGTAGCCTTAGTATTAGTGTAGTATTGAATAAGGGTACTTATGGGTCTCGATTTTTGTTTACTTACTCGGGGACGAGTAAGTCTTAAGTGTGGGGAATTTTGATAAGCATTCATTTAGTCACATTTTTACCTCATTTTCGTCCCCATTTTGGTCCGTTTACACGGATTTGCGTGTCTTTAATTGCATTTTATTTCCCGATTTCCCGCGCTATGAATATTGATCTCAATTTGCAGGAATTAAGGCGGAAATGAGGAAATCGGTGCATAAAGACATTGCATGAGTCGGGATTCGAAGATGAGACGAAAAATGAGGAAGTATGTCATCAGGTGGCCCAGGCCGGTCCCCAGACCGGCGGCCGGCCCACCGGCCCAGACCACCACACTGCAAATGAAAGAAATGAAAAAGTGAAGAAAAGGCCCAGGTAGCGCCGGCCGGTCGACCGGCGGCCGGTCAACTACCCGGCCTGCATCTACATCAGAAAGCCATAGAGAGTAGAATTGTGTTCCAGGCCGGTGGGGGGCCGGCGGCCGGTTGACCGGCCCAGGTCACCATTTCCCATACTTAGAAGATTTTTGAAGTTTTTGAAGGAGAAGTTTCTGAAGTCACGCATGTGCTCCAGGCCGGTCATAGGCCCGGCGGCCGGTCGACCGGCCGGGAACACAAGACTGAAAAATTCGCCTCTTCTTCTATTTTTTTTCCTTAATTTCGAGAGACCTATATATACCCCCCCTTATTATTTTGTAAGCAGTTTTTACATTCTTCTTAGCACGAAACCCTAGAAAATTGTAACCTAAATTAATCCTAATTACTCTCTTAATATTTCCCTAATCTAGTTTAGTTTCTCTTTTCAAGTTGTTGATTCTAGTATTTCATTTCATTTTTGGAGTTTGTATTGAAGACTTGGGTGAAGACATTCCCCCTTATTCATCAATATAAGTTTTGTTTGGTATAAAATCTCTCATCTTTTCTATTGTTTATGCAATTAATTTCCATTTCTAGTTTATAGTTCATCTCTTGATTGTTATCCTTATTCTTCTCATAGCATAATGTTGATTGAACTCCCCCTTCCCTTTAGTGTTTTGATTCCCTTTTCCATGTGTGAGTAGATTATCCTCTAGGGTTTAGGGGAGCCTAAGGGTGGATCATGTGGGGTATTAGGTTGGGTAATTAGCAAGATTGTGGTGAATGATTTGGGTATTGCCCATATGAACACCAAGTGTTTGATGAAATGTGTGAACGAAAGTTACCATTTTATCAAGCATGGTTTGATCTTCTCTTAAGCGACGGTGGTAGAGACGATTAGACTAAGTGTTTATATGGGTGATTTGAGACGAATGCGATAGCTTGTTGATGATTATCGATTGTTGAGACATTGGCAATCGATTTTACTCGAATTATTTACCCCTTTCGCTAGTTACCCGACTAACCCATTAAATCCCCCTAAGGTGAACCCTTTACCCTAGCCTTTCCCTTAATTGTTTTCATCTTTATTACTTAGTAATTGCTTGTTTTTCCTAGTTTTTAGTTAACTTTCCAATCCGTCATATTTTAGGCTAGAATAGGATTCAATCGAACTAGTAGTTGACCTCCCCCATCCTCGTGGATTTCGACCCCTTTATACTACTTTTATTGGGTTATTTTTGATGCTTGTTTTGACGACAAACCGATCATCAGATAACAAGTATTTATCCATTTTCTCGATAAACCGAGTTACCCTCGAAAAACGTTTATCGCATACCGCCACCCTCAAATCTCCTCCGTTTATGGTCAAAATTTATGTGGAAGCTTTATATGAGCCAATAAAAAGTTTGTGTGATTTACTGACATCTCTGACCTTGGGCCGCGAAATACCGAAAACCGTGTATTATATGCTGCAATTTGGGCCGTTCGGGAGGTCGTACTGTGTCACGTTTCTTTTTCTCATGAATTTTATACCACGTGTCCTGCGCCGTGTTATTAGTTACCGTGTTATTAGTTACCCTTAATCTCCTCCGTTTATGCTCAAAATTTGCGTGGGAGATGTCACTGAGCCGGAGGTTTTCCAGCAGCCCTATTACCAGTACTCTCACTTCCCCTCCGTCCATGAGCCCCGGATGCATGTCGCCAAGTTGACGGAGCGTTTATCCAACGCTCTATTGTTGAGAAACATGCAGGAGTTGGCCTATACTCAGGGGGTGGGTAAGGACTTAGCCCAGCCGACTTGGTGAAGCGGGGTCAGTAGTGACAAGGGCCTGTTCGACTGCTACGAGGTGAACAAGGAGCATTGGGGGACCTAGATTGGGCATGGCTATGGATGCTTGACCGGACCGTGGTGTGCTCAGTTTGGCATTTTGAACATTTTTGGAGAAGATGCGTTGGGCCGTAACGATGGGGAAGGGACCTCAGGAGCAGCGGCCACCGATATGGAGGAAGATCGTGATCGTGACTAGTGTGCTACGGCTCAAGTTTATGTTGTGTTTTCTTGGGTAGAATTGAGAATTTGGTTGTCATCAGAACAATTTGTTTGATTTCTAATGGCCATAAGGTCAAGATTTTATTTGATCGACTATGTTGGTACTTGTTTGGTATGAACCTTGTGATAATACGCGGGTCACACTTGGTAACAATGACATGTTGCTAGGAAAATCCCAATGTTACTTGATTGTTGAATGTGTTAAATTATTATTAGGAGTGTGCTACGGCTGGACTCGACGGTGTGACAGGTAGCACTCGACCGAGTACTGAGTACTCGACCGAGCACTCCTGGATTCTCGACCGAGTGCCCCAAATCAGTAAGGTTTATTTCATGGAATTATGGTGCAGTACTCGATCGAGTGTTGCCCACTCGATCGAGTAGTATTTCAGTAATATCAAATTTTAAATTTTGATTGAGATGACAAATTTTATTTACGTATGATGTTCAATGCTTGAATTAAGTGACAGGTTGAATTGGGCAATGCCTTCTCGGTGAGTATTATGCGCTCTAAGAGTTCGTAGGGGTAAAATGTGGATGAACCTACCTGTTGGGGAAGATGTACCCGAGATTGACCGCTTGGAGAGGGCCGACCGGACTCACCTGCCTGGCTGCCTTACCAGATCAGACTTACACGATTCTTGGCCATCTCTTGGTGCGAAGGGATGAGCCCGTATTGGCTACTCGTAAGGGGAGAACACCCTACCCACTCGGGAGGCTATACCAATGACGGAGAAGGTGGTGGATCAGCCACTCGAAGACTAGTACAACGTAAAAAAAAACTCTACCAAAAGAAAAAAAAGTCCAAATCAATTAATGTAATGATGATCACAACAAATAGTAGATTTATTCAAATAGATAACTCTATTAACTTTCTATTTCACAAGTGCTTGTTCTTTGTTTTCTTGAGCAAAGTTTAACGTGATAACGTGAAGATAACATCAACAACATACACTAGTTTAACATAGAAATGGTCAACCAACAATAATGTTCATTGACTTGTAATAAAATAAATACACTTGAACAATAATATTCTCTTAGCAATATTTGATCAAAAATATCACAATTTTGATATATTAAGCTCAGAAAAGAGAGACATATATGCATTCTAATTCCTTTGTAATGGGTAGAATTGTGCTTGTTGTTTTAGTCTCTCTTTTTATTTGTCAACTTTCAATTACAATTAATGCACAACAATTTACATATATAACTCAAAGTTGTTACGGTTCTTATGGTGAATATCACGAAGATAACCTCAATCTGGTTTTCGGAACTCTCAAGTCTAAAGCATCGTCTACCAATTTCTATAACGTCACATTTGGCCAGAAAAAATACGACGTGTATGGCATTTTTCAATGCCGATATGATGTTAGCCCTGGTGTTTGTAGCGCTTGTGTCACAGATGCGAGTATAAAGATAAAGAACGTTTGCCCTTTATCGACTGCAGCAATCGTATGGTACGCTGAATGCATGTTACGTTATTCAGATAATAACATCTTCGCTGAAGCCAGGCGGTCTCCTGAGGCCGTACAATCAAGTAATATAACTGTAATAAATTATGCTGAATTTGCTCCGGTACTAAAAGATTCAGTGAAAGCCATCATATTGAGAGCTGCGTCGGTGTACCCTCATTTCGCTTCAAACTCAGCCAAATTCACAACGTCCCAAACTATATATAGCTTCGCGCAGTGCACCCCGGATATAAGTGTTTCGAGATGCAAGGATTGCCTCGACGATGCTTTTACTACATTGGATAACAGTTGTTGTAATGCAACTACATATGTGACCGTGTTAAAACCTAGTTGTGTATTGGCGTATGATACAACTAAGCCCATTTTGAAAGGTTATCGGTCGTCTGATGATCCGTCAACACCATATGATGGTTCATGGTCTCCGTCATCAACTAATCGTCCAGCCGCCTGTGAGTAACTTTAATTTGGGATACCCAACGGTTTGTTTTAAATGACGGTACTTGTTACTCCCTCCATATCTTATTAATGTTCCCACTTTATTAAAATCTTTCTCACATATATTCAAAAAGTGGAAACATCATTAAAAAAAACATAGGGAGTAGAAGTTTAATAGTTAAACATAGGGAGTACAAGTTTAATAGTTGATTTAGAAGGGGGGTTTTAATGCTAACGAAATTCGAACCCAGGTCATGAGCAGCACCAACTAAGATGATTAACATATGTTGTTACAAAGTTAATAGTGTAAGCGGTTGATAATAATGACACTAATTAAGGAGTAATTGTTTCCCAATAGGCCGCCACCCTTCTCCTCTCTTGACCACCATCAAAACCATCTAGTTTTTCTTACTTACACCTCTATCGCTTTATTAGAGGATGTCAACTAACATAGCTGGTAAAGTCATGAGAGGCAGTACTCATTACCAGGGTTCGAATCACGCTAGCATCAGAATTGCTCTTGTTGCTCCCTTTAGACCAAAAAAAACTATATCGCTTTGTTAATAAGAATTACCCTTATCTAAAGCGAGCCATCATTTGTTATTTTTACACGATTTTTCTAATTTTCTTATTGGAAATTCGCCTTTTTATTTCAGCTGCGGGACAAAGTAAGAAAACATCACTACAGCCAGCAATAATCGGAGCGATAATAGCTTGCGTAATAGTTTTCCTTACTTTGCCCACTGTCGGAAATTTTGTGGATATGTGCACGTCGTAAAAACTCTACAGAAACGAGCCGTGGTGTACACTGGACATCGCCATTGCATGATTGTACTGGTAAGCCCTCGAACATATAAACAAACTTATTTTCTAGTCGAAACAGAATATATGATCGAATCCAACTCACAAAAAACAGACCTTAATAATCCACATTACTAGATAGTTGTTCATCAAATTTTATTGCACCGTATTTTTGCAGGGTAATTCTATGGATGTTTTCAAATGGTGATGATCGTAGTAGAAAGCTGTACAAGCTTCGTCAAACTTGTTTTTTTATGCCAAGTTACATTTTTGATTGGGATTATAATGTGTTGATGTGTGTACAAGCATTACTTTTTTTTGTGTAAGACTACTTCTTTCTGACTTAATTTTAGCTCGGTTCGGTTCAGTTTGGTTCAGTTTAGTTTAATTAAGCATTATTTAGTTCAATTCAATTCAGCTCAACTCCATTTAATTCAGATCAGCTCTTTGAAGGCGAAAAGAACAAGGCCTAAAGAGAGTTACATGAGCAATTTTAATACTGACGAGATTTGAACTCATGTCATGGATACCACTGCTTCATAACTTATCAAAAGCGGCTCGACAATCTTATCAAAAAAAATCAAGATCACTGGTTAAACATAAATGTATATAACCAAGAATGTAGGTTAACTTGGAATTAAATAAGACAATTTGCATCAATACTCCCTTGTAAATTTGTAATATAAATGTGATTAGAGATCACATTTTTTAATATACTCCGTACCGCATCGTACGTAATTATAATTCCATTGCCATGGGTAGAGTTGTGCTTGCATTGTATTAGTGTCTCTTTTTGTTTGTCAACTTCCGATCACAATTCATGCACAATTTACATATCTAGACGAAAGTTGTAGTCGTCGTGGTGAATATCACGAAGATAACCTTAATCACGTTTTTCAAACTCTGGTCTCTGAAGCATCCTCTACCATGTTCTATAACTTCACAGTCGGGGCAAAGAAATTCAGTTGGATAACAAATGCTGTAAGGCAAGTATATATGTGACCGTGTTAAAACCCAGTTGTGTATTAAGGTATGATACAACCGGCTCCATTTTGAATGGTCATCAGTCATCCAATGATCCGTCGACGCCATATGATAATCTGTCTCCGTTATCTAATAACCCGTCATCAGCTAATCGAGTTACTTGTGAGCAACTTCAATTCGGAAAGGACAATGATAGGGCGCCACTAGGTGATACCCAATCTCGATATCACCCTCTCACATGGTCTTTTATAAGCCCGTCATGTTCTTGGTCCCCTAAATATTGCATGTGAAAGGGTAGTACCGTTGTACCGAGATTGTGTACCACCTGGTGACGTCATCTCAATTTCCACTTATAATTACCATTATCTGAAGCAAGCCATCATTTATCACTTTATACAAATTTTATAAAAATTCTCATATTGTAAAAGCACCTTTTTATTTCAGCTGCGGGACAGTGGCACAAAACATCATCAGCAACCGTTGGAGCGATAGTTGGTAGCATATTAGTTTTCCTTATTTTGACCTCTATCGCTTATTTTGAGGATATGTGTGCCCCGTAAATCCCGAGAGTCCGAGACAAACAAGCCAAAGTTATACCTCTGGTGTCACCGCCGCTGCGTGATGGTATTGGTAATTTGGTAAGTCCTCAAACATATGAACTATTTATTTTTGGGTTCAAAAGAAAAACCTGAATAACATTCCATCTAAAATTGTGGAACTAATAAACCAAACATGTTACCAGGAAATATGTGCCGCATAAACATTATTTCGCATAAGAGTAGTCGGCATTTGCTCGGTTTGTTCTACGTTAAGTCGTTAATCATGTTTTATTCATATAAGCATAAAATTACATATACAACGCTGTAGGCCGAGTAATTCTGGTAATCAGGTGATATCAAGTTCATATATGTGGACGATGAACACCGTAATCCATATACCTGGATTGTTTGCGCGTCCGATTTTGTTATGCTGCATGCTGCAGGGTAATTCTCTGGATGTTTTGAAATGGTGATGATGATTGTTTTCTTTTACGACACACTAATCAATCATTATTAGAAGAAAACTGAACAAGCTAGTTCTTTTTTATGTGAACTAACATTTTTCCTGCAAGATTACATTGTGTTGATGTGTGAAAAAGCATAACCCTTTATCTCCGAGCTTTCTCGTCTTACTTAAACTCAAGTGCATGTGTGTTTGTTTAAGATGTATTACATCAGCTGTCTCTGCGGAGTACTCTTTTACTGGAATCTTGATGAAGAAAATGTCGACGAGGTCTCCTTTAAGGTTTGGCCATAGCTTGCATAGGCACAAGGAGCAACTCGGAAATTTTATCAAAGAAACAGAATTTAAGATTACCTGAATTTATAATCATAATGCTGCTCCATTAACTCCGGCAAAAATATGCCACACGATGGTGAACAATTCAGGATTTGGTTGCAAATAGCTGAGTTTTAAAAGCATTTTGTTCAAGGGCTATTTTACGGTCTAAGCTAACCAAATTTCTACTATTGGCCGAAAATTGTGAAGAAAAAATAGATAGAGATCATTGCTAACCATACTTGACTTTATATCGTCAATTCATGAAGTGAATGATCTCCATCACGAGCATCAATCTTCATTCATATCATCTCCTTCGCTTATTTCATCGGAGCATGAATCGTCCTCTGGTTGAGGAGAAGCCTTTGATTTTAAGATTTGATTCAACCTCCTGCATGAGTTCAGAATGTAAGCAAAGATAGAACTATTACCCAAAAACATACCTAGAAAATCTCATTCCAGAGAAAGAACGTCACAAGACAGGACGTAAACAATTTTTTTCTGTTTTTGACTTTCCCCCAACATATGGGCACCAAACTCCGACACAAACTTATACACGATCTTTTTTACTCGTGAGATCAATTCATTAACCATATAATAAATGAAAATGCATCTGGTATTAATAACTATTTCTATCACTCCATACTCAGCGTCATAGCAGTTCAGCAGATGCATTGTTTAGTGCTTCTATTAAGTATTTCACTTCAACAATGTTATCGGGAAACCAAGCAAGGTCCGTCGAATGCAAGCCATTTTAGTGAAAATTTTGCCTATTAATCTTATGTTTTCTTAAACAGCATGAGAGCTACATACCAAGGCCATCTGTCTCAAAGGTTATCAGGCACTCTCTTTTTTAGAAGTCGGGACTCAAGAGTCTGAATATGACTGCTCGTTGTTATCGAAGGGAGATAGGTACTGGCCCAACCTGGTTGATCTACCCCCGAATAAAACATAGTATAAATTTAATAAAGTGAGGCAAAAAAAAATTACATTTGAAGTTCATCTGCTTCTCTCTCAATATCAAATGACCATAACACCGGATCTTCATGTTTCGGACGTGAATCTTGTAGCTGTGTCTTTTCCTGAAGCCATTGTTCAGATGTAGCGCATTCACTTAATGCCTACACAAAAAGAAAGGTTGGAAGTCACATGAAGTCGGCTTATCATTTACAAATAAGTACACATTCAAGTTACTCTAGTTTCAGTAAACGATCATACATCTGCTCTTTCACGAGGTGGTAAAGACTGAGCAGCTCTTCGGTGTTCCTCAATGGTCTCTAACAAAACCCGTGTTGCACTTGGTCGAGCCTCCTCATCCTTATACCGGTTTTCAATTGGATCGATAATCTAGGGAAACAACAGTAGAGTTCTGTCATCACTGATCAATCATGCTATTGATAAACTAAGAGATTACACTTCTATCAAACCTTCTTAAGATCCTGCAATATTTTGGCATAAACATCTGCAGACTCATCCTCTCCATCCTCATATAACCAATCTTCAGTCTGCTGCAAGTACTTTGAGATACCTTCCTTTTCTGAATCAGTGGCAAAAGCCTGATACTCGCTCAAAATCTATGAAAGTAGACGGCAGAGTTATTCCAGAAGAACATTGACATAGAGTTGAGAACACAGGTCAATAAATATGAAGTAAGAAAATGGATTGGTAAATAGTCAAAAACTGGCATAAGGTGGATAACAGGTCGGGTTAGGGCGTTAGGCACTTAGGCCAACCTACCCCATGCCAACAGCAACCTATAAAGCCTCTTAGTCTATCCAGGTACTTTTCCCTCCCTCTATTTCTCCTCCATCCTGTCAACAGGGAAGAGAGTAGAGTTGTAAGCATTGATGTTGCTATCTGAGCATCGGCCAATTAATAACTTTTTCCTCAGTTTCGACCACAAAATGTACTGATATTCTCAGTTCACATGAGAGAACCTCCAATGTGTTGATCATTATTGGGGCTAAGAGTATCTAAGTTACCTCTTCTCTCTACAAAGTGATGCTGAACACATCAAAGGCTGAGAGATTTAATGTAAAAGTCTGAACATGCGAGAAACTTTTGGGAGGATGAAAAACATGACAGGTGAGGAAGCCAAAGACCAATAAGGCAAGAGACTGGCACGGGTTTTGCAAAAAACATCCTTGCTTGTAGGAACGTAAAAATATAATCTAAAAATAACAGGGCAGAATTTCATATGGAATATGGCAAGTGAAAAGGTCGCAGTGAGAAAGGGAAGACTGCGCTGTCAAGGAACAATTTTGTAGGACCATATCCGTAAGGTTACAGACATCGTTATGAGATTAGGATAGCAAATCAACTCCAATGTGAGCGCCTTCCACGCAAATAAGCATTACACTTTTTAGATAAAAGGGGTGTTAATTGGAATGGTATGTACTCTGAAGTCTGAACTAATTGTAGGCAAGCCCTGCCTTTTCGCCATTCCCAGCTACTTCGTGTAAAAACTAAAAAACCAAACTGTTCCAAGAACTCTCTCATTTTGTAACCTAACCTATTCTTCCCGATGTGACTTGAAGCTCAAGGCCACAAATCTAAGACAGACACTAACTCTTTGGGATAAAAGCAGGTCATCTAAATACGTCCACTTCTCATCTACCAGTAACTATAAAAGGTAACGCCCAGCAAAATAAAGAGTATAGGTGGTTGAAGTATGGACGCCAAATCAACCAAGGCTTGAAGAGTGAACAATGGGTAGAGAATTCATTACGTATATTTTGTTTTAGTCCCATACAGAAGACTATCCTAAACCGCCAATTAGATAACAAAAGGCAACCAAATACAAGTTTCTTCAGATCTTATTCAGTGTTGTGCAATGTGCTTGTTTTGGTCTGATGTCTAATAAACTGAGAGCCGTGGCCCCCAGTAAAATGCACTAACATAGCAAAACATATGTCAGTTTTGAGTCCACCAATCAGTAAGTAATTTAAGTAAACCAGGAATCTGGATGAAACTACACTGAGACTAAGCAAAATAAGCTGTAAAGGATGATGATTATTAGTGAAACCTGAAAAGTCTATATCCAAGTAGAAAACATTGTATTAACAAAAAAAGTAACAGAAAATACAAGCTATACCTTATTACGCATATCATACACGTACGACTCCAGAGAGTTTTTCTTCTCTTTTGCTTGTTCCACCTTGAAGTCCTGCTGAGACAGCTCAACTTCCTTTTCTTGAGCATCCGAAAGCTCTTCCTCACCCATACCACCAAATATGATCTCATTGATCGGTATGTCCAACCGTGACATCGTTTTCATCTTTTTTCCATGACTCTAGGAAAAGGCATAATAAGATTCAGTATTCAACAACCTATAAGCAGAGTTGGCTATTTCACAAAAAGGATAAAGCCGTTTCCAGACACAAGTATCATAAGCATCAGACTGCGGAATCATCTACAAGAAGGGACAAGAACACCAAGAAAGTAACAAAGCAGAGCTGAGCAGCGTTTGCCTAGCCCTCAGAAGCGTGTTAAGAGATCACAATAGTTTTGAGAATCTGATCATTATGAAACAGAATGCTTGAGATCAGTGCTGTGATGAGATCTGAACTTTTTTGTAACCAGTTACATCCAGTGAGGCCCTTACAAAAAGATAAAGACTTGCGGTAACTAACGGCTTTCGTAGGAAGGGCCAATGGGGTATGTCATTGACATGGAATAATTTGCTTTTGGAATTCATGACAGTTTACATTTTACCAGAAAAACGGCATTGCTTGTCAGATGATGCAGCGTTTTCAGCCTCCATTTGTAATCACTCTATGAGGGTCTTGCCAAGACTTCATTTAGTTATGTGGTGCTAGTAGGCATCCTCTTTTCTTCTACTAATTCATCTAGCGATCTGAAATACTTGTCCTCTGTATATTTGTCTATTCTCTAATCTCTATTAGACTAATTGTATCGGGTTATGTAACTAAAATCCTGAGCCCTGATCAGTCAAGAGTAGCAGAGGACCTCGGTACATAGAACATTCAAGAGTTACTTATAAGGATCAAAAGCAGGTTTCTATCTCACTCGGAATACTAAAAGGTTAGGGAAATAATTATATCACTATCCTGAAAAGGGTTATAGGATCGAACAAAAGTGCAATTGCAATTTTTCCCTAATCTGTTGGAGACATAGGTAAATAAGTAAATAACGACCTCACATATAAATGAAATTACAGCTTATTATAGTCCAAAAAAGGATTAACTCACATAAGAGCCATATGCGTCCTTTGAATGTTTGGAATATCTATCTTCCTCTCCATTTACAGCATCAGGAGATCCATAGTCAAAATCGTCCTCCGCCCTTTCCTCAGACATCCGTCCGTTGCTTCTCATAGCTACCTCATCCATATCAACCCCTACGAGCTGAACCAAGTATATAAGATTCATCTGATTCTATAGATAATCATAAATTTATATTCCAATAGATTCATAAAACTATAAAGCTTACAGAGGCTGATGCTAAATGGACAGTTCCATGCACAGTTAGACGAGCTCTGACCTTGATCACAGCGCTTTCAGTCAGAGGAACTGGTAAAGGGCCAATCTAAAAAAGAGGAATATAACTATTATCACTTGAAATACTGAAGAACAAACTTGCCACTGAAGATCTGTATCTTATATGCAAAATGAAAAAATATATATATGCATGTATATATGTATCTAGATATAGAGTTTGTTGAATCTCATCTGCAATATGATAGCACCAGATAGCATGATAGCCAATCAAGGTAGCGGCGATTATGCCAAAGGTGGAGGAACAGTCAAGCGGCTCAAGCCATGTCAGCCTATCAATATTTGCACGCATATAAGATACGATATATGAAATAACACTTGGTGGGATTAAAAAGGCCTTGTTGATTATTCCTTGCACAGCACTCTGACCAAAAGGGGTCTTTTAACCTATAAATGGGGATGTCACAGCGTCCTTTCAGTACAATGCTCCGCGAGAAAAAATGGGTTCTTCCAAGGATACTAAAATAACCAATTGTAACTCTAAGAGTTTAAAGGTCCAGAACTATTTATCAGAGGGGAAACAAAACAGCAAGCTACCTAATGCAAAGTAAAGTATGTAGTCATAACCTAGTTGCACCAACCAATAAATCATGAGAAAAACTTAATTATTAAAAAGAACAGAAGTTTGCTAACACAACAATAACAAAGACTATTCCCAGCTCCCAGGAAATTTTGTAGCAATATAACAGACAGTTTCTATTCTAAAAAATCAATCATCAAGCTTCTGTAACAGCCATAATTCACTTGCATCCGTCTCATCTGGGGACTAGGGACTGGGACTGGGGTCACCAATCTCAATAACGTATGTCAAGAGTGTTAAGATCTATAATATCATACATACTACTAGTACTATTGTATGTACACTATCCAGAATAAAATTTAACTAACTGATTTAGCACACATGAATTGTTATAAATACAGCTAGAAAACTTAAGAAATAGCTTGTCAAGATAAAAGAGTACCATGGAAAGGCTAATTTGTGAAGATACGCCTAGTGGCAACTCATTTGGATCGGCATAATAAACTTCCATTTGAAAAGTGTTATTTTTACGCAATGTAATCAACTTATCACTTGGAATTGAATGACCTTTAGGAAACAAGACGTCGTTTCGAAGTGACTGTATTTGACCATCATCTGCTGTGATTCCTATGGAGAACAGCAATGAATCCTCGACCTGCAAGTAAGAATGTAACACAATAAGCAAATAAGTGACAAAAGTAGTGTAATCAAATTAGAAAATTAAGAACGTGCCTTAACGGCCTCAGTTACCTAAAGGCTTAAAATGTTTGAGGCGCACAAAATGCACCTGAGGCACATGATTATGCAATTAGCATTTTTTCTCTGTTTGCTCTTTTATTATATCCTTGTCTTCGGCTTTGTGCCTCTATACCTAAATATTTGTCCCTTAATACGTTGGACTTTACTAGTTTTCTTACTATATCCTTGTCTTTGACTTTACCCCTCTATAATCTAAGTTTTGGCTCTTAATACGTTCAACCTACTAAAAAACACAAAAGCCTTGGCACAAAATAGAATAAAAAGTTCAGAAGCCAGCTAGTGAATGGAGTTTGTGATGAGAGTACAAGGTGTGTCCCTCACGCCTTTCACGGTGGTCAAGCAGCAAAGCAAACAATATACAGGCCAATGCTTACAAAACAGCATTTTCAGTGACAAACTTTAATGCTACATACTAATCAAAATAAAGAAGACAAGCCATAACCAAAAAAACCCAATAAACAAGATGTGGGAATAACTGCTTAACATTCTCACATGAATTGACACAATTCAACCACGCTTCATGTAATGCAGGTAACATAAAGCATCCATCCTTATTTGCAGTCCTGATCTGCTCACTAATTTAAGTCACTAACGTAAACGTGATGTATGTTTGTCTCATTAGAAAATATCAGAAGCACTTCATAAAAATATGAAGCCTATCCCAGATTGCTAGATGAGCTACATCAAATTAATTGTTCTTAAAACAGTGATTGTGCCAACACATACATATCACTAAGGAGATGAACACGTATGTTGCCATTGGAGCCAAAAACTCAATACTCTTAGGTTCAAGAATATAATGGAATAAAGCAAATAGCTCACTAAATTGACCGTGCTTTTTGTTGGGAAGTAACAATTATTTGATACAAAGATTATTAGTGTTGTAGAAGAACACGTACCTCATAGTCCTTGACACGGAAGGTGGGGCTTAGCATGGCACACTGTAGCGCACATCCACGAGCCACACATTCACTAGCATTAAGAGTCCGGCGAGGTTCTTTCCTGAAAAACGAAGCCAAAATTCTGCCAATTGCTGGAATCCGAGATCCTGAACCGACGAGCTCCACTGACTGGATTCTCTCTATAGGTACTCCAGAATGACTCAATGCCTTCTCACATGGATTGACTATTCTATCCAATAAGCCTGCCGAAAGTTTTTCAAATTCATCCCTTGTAATAAAACCCTTTACATCTTTCTCATCTATTAAGCACTCTATTTGGAGAGGCGCGTCTAGGTTAGCACTCAGTACCTTTTTCAATTTCTCACAAGCTGCTCGAAGTCGAATACAAGCCCGGGCACTAGAATAGACGTCGATATTATACTTTTCCTTAAATTGTGAGGCAAAATGACGAAATAAAACCTCATCAAAGTCTCGACCACCTAAGTTACTGTCAAAAGCATGAGAAAGTATCTTCATGTACCCAGATTTAAAAGCAACTACAGCAACCTGAGTATCAGAGTGCCCAACATCAACAAAAACAACAAATGACCGACCTGAACTAGAATTATCGGTCCTATAGATTCCATAACCGAGTGCAGTAGCCGTGCAGTCGTGCATCAATCTCAAAGGCTGAAGGCCGGCAATATAGGCGGCATCCAAATAAAGACGCCTCTGCTTATCAGTAAAATAGCAGGGAATCCCTATCACACATTCGGAAACAAGTACTTCCAAGTTGTTTTCAGCAATTTGCTTCAAATGTGAGAAAACCATTGCCAATATTTGTACAGGACTAAAAATCTGCCTCTCACCCAAGTACTGTAGATGAATTAAAACGCCACCATCTCTACCTTTCGACGTCTCAAATGGCAACAACCGCAAATCCTTCTGAACATCAGGGTGGTCAAAATCGCGGCCTATCAACCTCTTAATCTGAGAAATTGTCGATTTAGGGTTCATAGTCGCACAAGCGACCCCTGCAGAACCCAGAAACCTCTGCTTCTCTCCAAACGACACCACTGCTGGTGTTTCACGATTCGACTCATCATTCAACAACACATCAATTCCCCTTTGCTTCACCGACGCAATCACACAGTTCTCATTTCCAATGTCAAACCCTATCACACTCATTTTCTTCACACAAAATTCGCCTTACCCTACTTTAATGACGTAAGCATCCAACCTAAGACATATAAACACAAAATTAGACCAATGATTATACTCTAAAACCCAAAACAAAAATCTCACGCCCCCTCTGTTTCAGAACTATTTTCCCTATTCAATGTCATATGAGAGTTTGTAAGTCATATTAGAAAATTTCATGTTTTTTTTGTTTTTTTTTCACAACATTATAGTAATATACTGTGTTTGACCTACAAGAGCAAAAAATTTCACAAAACTACATAATAGCAAATTCCATACACCCTCCCCGTTACGGAAATAACTCAACTTCATACTCCTTCCATTTCAGAAACATCTTTTGGATCTGATTCCGTTATATATGAGTTTGTAAGTTGTATTAAAAAAACTTGATACTCATATTTTTGTTTTTTCCGCAACAATATACGGAGTACTATACTTGTCCTAAAATAGCAAAAAAAATCACAAAAAACACAGAACTAATATTTCTAGCCCTAATACTAAAATCTCATGTACATATGCGAAATTGGAAGGTATTTCTGCACAAATTGAGTAGTTTAATTAACTTCTATCACAATAACACAATTCTAAACTCCCATGTCAATATATCTAGCACTACTACTTCTACCCCCTATAAATACGAAAGTGGAATACGGATTGCGCAATTCAATTAACTTCTGCCACAATGACACAATTCTAAACTCCTAACCGTACTAATTAAACCCCGTATAAATACGAAAATGGAAGGTATTTCTAAAACCGATTGCGCAATTCAATTAACTCCTACCACAAAAACACAATTCTAAACTCCAATGTCAATAGTTCTAGCCCTCCTTAAACCCAAAATTAAATACGAAAGCGGAACGTATTTCTGCAACGGATTGCACAGTTCAATTAACTTCAACCACAATACTAACACAATCCTAATCACCAATCTTAAACCCTACCACACTCATTTTCAAAATACAAAATTCAATTAACTTCTACCACAATACAAATGTTAAATGACTTCAATGGCGAAATTATTCAACCTAAAGCAAGTAAAACCCTAAATTAGAGCAATTATTAAACCCTAAAAAATCAAAATTATTCGACACAATTAATCAATTTTATGTGAAAAGGAATTGGAGCAAAATGAATCATAATTAATATTCATACATTCAAACTATGATTCATGATGATAAATAAAGAGGAAGAACAATTAAGAATAGAAAGAGATACGTACGAAATTAGATATTAATTCGCCATCAAAATCATTGAATAATTACGATAGACGAAAGACGAGTAGATGACCCGGGAAGAAAAAATATGGGGTTTAAGGCCATGTTCTTTTGGACTTAAACTCAGCCCCTTTAAGTTCAGTTCAGCTCCTATAAGTTCAGTTTAGCTCCTATAAGTTCCGTTCAGCTCCTATAAGTTCAGTTCAGTTCAGCTCCTATAAGTTCAGTTCAGCTCTTATAAGTTCAGTTCAGAAAAATTCAATTCTTACAAATTAAGTTCAGAAAAGTTATACGGAATATATTATTTATGAAAACCGATATAAAAACATTTGACATTAATTAGTGGAATGCATTTGGTCAATTGAAAAAAAGGTGGGTGTTAAAAAATATGCCCCGAATGTCACAAAAGTATCAAATGTCTATTATTGTTTTATACATTCACACTCCATAATTTTATAAGGATGCATACTCTTGGAATACCTATTATACAACATGACGTGAATATTCAAGGAACAGTAGATTTGGGCATGTTTGATGATAAGCGGAAAAAAACCATGTTAAAGGTACGAAACAAGATAGTAAAAAACATTTGGCGAGACAATAGATTCGTTGTTACGAGTGATAGTGAAGATAAAGAAGAAAGTGATGAGAAAGATGATGATATGGAAATAGATGGTTAGAAAACGATGTAATATGTGATTTATTTTTTTATCGTAATGTAAACGTAGTAATCTATTTGAACAAACCAATGTACATAAATCGGAATTATGTTATTATCTTACCTTATGTTTTAGAGTATACTTTTTTTTATGACAGTCCTTTCCAAAAGATAAAGATACAGATAAAGATGATGTCAACGTAGTAATCTATTTGAACAAACCAATGTATATAAATTGGAATTATGTTATTATCTTACCTTATGTAATAAAGTTCAGTTTAGTAAATTTTAGATTCTATAAATTCTATTCAATTAAGTAAAATTAAGTTCAGAAAAGTTCAGATCCTATAAGTTTAGTTCAGTTCAGTTCAGCTCCTATAAGTTCAGTTCAGCTCTTATAAGTTCAGTTCAGTTCAGCTTCTATAAGTTCAATTCAGTTCAGCTCCTATAAGTTCAGTTCAGCTCCTATAAGTTCAGTTCAGTTCAGTTCAGCTCCAATAAGTTCAGTTCAGCTCCTATAAGTTCAGTTCAGCTCATATTCAGTCCAAAAGAACAGGGCCTAAATGTAAAACCGTCTTACTCTCTCCTATTCATAATAATTTTCCACATTCAATAATGGACCAAAAATTAAAGGTGAATAAGGTAAAGTATTGTGTTGGGGCGAGGTGATGGGAGGAAGTGAATGTATTGTGGAGAATTATTGTGGAGTGAGCTGATTAAAATAATTATAGTTGTGGAGTGAAGTGATTAAAATAAGATAAAGTATGGGTATTGTTGGGTGATTTGACTAAAATAAGTATAAAAGTTTACCAAAAAATGAAAGGGAAGGTATTGTCAATAGCTTAAAATGGAAAGAGGGAATGTTATTATGAATAGGAGGGAGTATAAAAGAATTTGTAAACGGACTTATCGGGTTATTGAGCTTATGGTTCATTAACTCGCACTTATTTGGGTTCGTTCCGCAAGGTTAGGGTTGAACTAGAGGTTATCGAATGGCCCAAATTTATTGATCCAACCCGGTTTAACCTGCTTTTTTGAAGGGCATATGCCTTTTATTTTCGCCAAAAAATGAATTGGCCGGCTCAAAAGGCCTAAAGTATTTTTGGGCCTAGCGTTTGGCCCAATCCAGCCCATATTCCATACTCCTTTTGTTCCGGTCAATAGTTTACACTATCTTTTTATGGGTGTTTTAGTCAATAATTTACACTTTTCGATTTTAAAAATGTTTTACTCTGTACTTTATCTTTTTAATAATATTAAAAGCAATTACCCTTTGACACTTTTTATACCTTGGTGGCTTGGTCTTTGAATTTACAGTTGGTCTTGCTTCAGACGGACTATTTTGGTCTGAAGCAATAAGACGGGATTTTGTAACCACTTTACAGTTAGATGTAACCACTATTGAAAACAACTTGATATAAGCCGTAGTTACATTTTATCAAAAAGTGGCAACATAATCCCGTCTTATTTTTCAGACGGAAATGGTCCGTCTGAAATAAGAATTTGCGTTGAATTTAAAGCATCTGTCAATTTATTGAGACAGAGTAAATAATAAAGTAATTCTTTTTTTCAAATGAAATTTGTTAAAGTAGAGCTTGTTGTAAAACAAATGGAGAGATAATTATAGAGAGAAGGTAGAGAGAAAGTAAGGGAGATAGATCTATGTTATTATTCCATTAGGGGTATATATACACATACAATAGGGGTAAAGTTTGCATAAGATAATATATTCTAGTATCATATAAGATATGGACATCCATATAATAATATTTCATAACACTCCCCCTTGGATGTCCATCACTGAAGAACATGCCTCGTTAAAAACCTTACTAGAAAAACCCTATGGGAAAAACACTAAAAAGGAAAAGAGTACAATAATCTCCAAACACACGCATGACAAGCTGCCTCGTTAAAACCTTTCCATGGAAAAGTCAATGGGACAAAACCATAGATAAGGAAAAAGAGTACAGCGCGTGCTACTCCCTCTGATGATAACATGACTGTATATAACTTCAAATGAATCATGCTTTGACGTAACTTCTGGATCGTTGAATAAAATCCATTGTAGTTGATAAACTTGATATATTCATATACTTGATAATTTCAATCTTCACAATGCTTTAGAACTCACAATTCGGATGTAGTCATTCATGACAACTCTTGATCTTCATTTAAGGTAATACACCAATAATGAGAGAAAATAATTTCAATTCTTCTCATAACATGACATAATATTATGTCTAAAACAATTGTCATCTCAAAAATCGTTAATATAGCGTATCAATAATGCGTTTGTAGTGCTACCTCGTTAAAAACCTTGATAGGAAAAACCCGTTGGGACAAAAAACCTAGTCGAAGGGAAAAAGAGTGTAGCAATCGTCCATATATTGGATCTCTTCGGGAGAAGCAATCAAATTGTTGGATAATAATAATCCACTAAATACCTTTAGTAATTTTCTTTGTTAAACCATTGGATTGACACCCTCATTGTAGACTTTGACTACATTATTTTTCAATCGTTATGATACTTCTGGACCATAAACTCATTTCAAGTGTTTAACAAGAAACTCATTCAGATCTCAATTCTCATATGCTCAAACTTCAGGTTGAGACATCAAATAAACTCTAAAGGAGTTTTGATGTTCCAGTTTGGAACTAATCACGATATCTTTCAATCGTATTGTAGAGTTTATATATTTCGTCACGAGTTCTTAAAACTCAATTGATCAATCATTTAACAAATGATGATCATTCATAAGAGGCTCCTTCAGGGAGATATCCCTACAGGAGTAAAATATACTTCTCCTTTTAAACATTTATCAAAGTAGAGCAATATAATTAACCATGTGCATGCAAATGATATGTAACTAATTCTAAACAACATAGTCTAACAATAATGCAATAATAATAATGTATATATTAAAACTAAGATGCAATGTTGAACTTACTGTCTATATGCACATGATAATGACTCAAAATGCAAACTGTACAGTTTCTCTTACAATATTCATAATTTCAATTTTGACTTCAGGTCAATAGATGGACTTCAGGTCCATGAGCTCATTTATAATCAAAAATTATATGTCGACAATCAAAATTAGGACTTACATATAATATCCTCATTTTCTAGTCCATTAAACTCCGCGCGCAAATGCATATCGGTTCCTTAACCAAATCGATATAATTTCAACATCTCGCGATATTGTCAGTACTGATTAGTGATATCTGAATATATAGGGTACCATTTATTCTCTATATCGGCCATCTATTATCATTCAGATATTTATGTCACTTCAGGGACATACAAATTTCTTTACTCCATAGAAGTACCAACTGCCCATTCTTGCCATTTTCTTACTACTTGAAATATGTGAACCGATATGACTTCCACACTACATTCGATGTGTGGTTATTGTTCAATTTGACAAGAATTTCAATTTTCATTACATATAATATCTATGACTAATTTATAGCACGGTATACCACAAATAGAGCTAATCTGTCTATATTTAAATCATAGATCCCAATGTAATGTCACATTTAGACAAGGTGATCAAACTGGTATCGTAATACATCTTCATAACTAAATGAATGCCATCATTTTTAATTTTATGAACCTCTATTTGATGTATTTTTATATTGAAAACAAACCGCTGAACTTCAGGTCCTGTTGGGGATATCATACTTGTTTGTTTTTACCAGCTTTTCCTTATCATTCTCCCCCTAAGATGGTAAAAACTATCAATAATAGATAGATTTAATGGGCAATAAATTATTATATCCACCTTAGATCTAAATTTTTCATATCACCGATGAGAATTTATATGGACATTTTTGTATAATAACAAAATATTTCGGGGAGTAACATATAATACAGTTGGATTTCTAATGTGCCGAATTACAATGCCCAATTTGGGAGATCAACAATTTTATATAATAATCAAAATGTGATTGCTGATCACAAGAACTACTCAGAAAAATCATTATGTGGCTACAAGCCATTCAATAAAGTGTCAATCCATACACGAACATTTAAGTTCTTTATTTAACTTCTGAGTAATGTTTATATCTCCAATATCAAATATACTCAATCTCACTGTAGTGTCTTGCCTTTAATGAAATTTCTACACGAGAGAGTTTCAGCACTTCTCTTTTCTCTAGGATAAACTTCAGGTTTATCAAAACGGACATAATAAGAATCCGGATGGCTTCAATCGTCACATCTCAACAATTTAATGTCAACTTTCTTAGTTTGCCCAAAAATCATGGCAACTTACATAAGCATTTGGTCGTGTCTAGATAGTATAATTTATGACACACCACTTTCTAGTTGACAATTCAACATGCTAAACTTCTGGTTAGCAATTTCGCATATGAATTCAAAATAATTCCTCTGTATCTGGCCCGATAAAATAGATGTGACATAAGACACTAACTAATGTCTTATTTATATTGGCAAGACTAAAAATAATATCGCAATATTCCTTTAGGGAATATTATACATTGCTCTTTCTTGTAGTATGAACACAAATCATACATCAAAATTCCTTTTAGGAATACAAAACTTAACCGATTCTTAAAATAATCTCAGTTAAACTTAATTAATAATGTATCAGTCCCGTCAAGGGTGGTGGTGAAATCAACGAATCATAGTGATCATTCTTTTCATAATATTAAATAATTGATCACATGTCACTTACTCACTTGTATACGATATACTACACATAGTGTTTTAAGCACTTACACGATAATGTGTCTACATGACTATATTATTTGTATGAATGACAAATATATTTCATACTCAAAACATGATATCTCATTCGCTTCAGGGAATGATTTTGATTCGATTTGATATGATTCTCAACTTTTAAGAGTATCTCATATTTTGCAAATATTCATGTACAAACATTGAGTTTATTCTTAATTATGATATTCAAATAATACTCATTATATGAAATGTGAGAATTTATAAATATTGTGAATTTCAGGTCACAGTTTCAATATCTGTAAACATTATGAACTTCAGGCCATAATTTAGTATATGTAAACACTATGAACTTCTGGTCATAGTTTCAGTATCTTTAAATATTATGAACTTCAGGCCATAATACGAATATTAAAATTTCAACTCGTATATCACTTTTTTTTTCTCATATCGAATTTCGAGTATATGTGTCACATGAATCTTTCAATGAACTGATTTGGCTCAGTAAGTCTACATCACTAAGCTCAATTTAGACTTTTTTTATATGGCTCACCAAATGCCACATTATTAGGCTCAATAATGTCATGTTCTCAATCTCTGCTACATGCAGGGTTTTTATGAGATGTCACATTCACTTCAAAGAATGGACCAAATTTCAAATCTATTATGCCGTTCAACTTCAGGTGAACAAGAATCAATTCATAAATAATTTATCCTTTTATAAAGACCGCTTTATCCATTTGAAACCCAAATGCAGTTCATAAATCGCAGCTGTGAACTTCTGGCCACTAGCATTTACATGTGAACTTCTGGCCACTTACACTTCAAAATATGAATTGATGAGACGATGTTAAATTATTCTTACACACCTTTAAAACCTTGAACTTCAGGCCAAAGTTATAATATGGACATATCTGCTCATCTTTATAAAATAAATCTTTTGGAACTTCAGGTCCAAAAATTATATGATATGTCATTTTCCAAAAATTAAATCCAATAATATGTAAATTATACAAGATTAACTTAGTTATCATATTAAAACAATAACTCTTCGTTTCTCGATGACATAAGAATATCAAAAGCGGTAAAATTGTAGGCAATTCATGATAATCTGAGTTATTTCCCATACGATCTTTAATATAATTAACAAAATAATTTATGAGAAGCGAAAATAACTGAGCAAAACTGATCGATAAATATGATATATATTATAAAGATACAAAATCAACTCATATGTTGTTAAACTCAAGTAACATATCTATGAAGCGTACATGAATTGTACGGAAATAATCATCATAGTTCATTAATTATGATTGTATATATATGCAAACAAGATTATTTCTATAAAAATATTTAAACCTAGCTCATTATAACTTCGAAGAGTAATTGTTTTTAACAATTACTATCAATACTAGACACAATATACTTAAATGAATACGACAGATTACTCAACAAAGAAAAAACTCAAGCATACTATTGTATTACCATGTTAGATAGGATGATACCATTGATGGAAGCAACTCATGCGTATCTCACAAATAAAATTTGTCAATCATTACTAGATTATCGCGCAAAATTTATAAAACTGACGAGATGAACCGATTTTTTTTTCTTCTGATTTTCATTAATTGCAAATTGGCAAATCTACTGAAGACGTCAACATGTGTGGTTATTAATGAAGGCTTGTTGCTACTAATATGTAATTTATATTTGTATTCATACAAGATGAACATGAGAAGTTTTATTCACAAAAGAAGCATTAATACTAAGGAATTTTTCCATATAACATGTCGGTATTCACACAAAAAGAGCCAAATTAACAAGTAGAAAGAGAAAAAAGGATACAAGAGAAACTCCTGCTATAACTTTCATTATTACATTCAAGTGAGTCGTAAAACCAGATACTAGAGATAATTTTGATAAACAATTACTGAGTATAACGGAGACGTACCTTAATTAGCAAAATAAAGAAAATAAGATCTGATATGAACCTCCTGATTACCAGATCTTTATAATATAAAGACTATAAATTCCACTTTGCTCAATTGGTCGAGACTCGTGTTGATAACGTGTTGTGAAACAAATGGAGAGATAATTATAGAGAGAAGGTAGAGAAAAAGTAAGGGAGATAGATCTATGTTATTATTCCATTAGGGGTATATATACACATACAATAGGGGTACAGTTTGCATAAGATAATATATTATAATATCATATACGATATGGACATTCATATAATAATATTTCATAACAGAGCTAAAGTTATAAACAACTTGTTACAAACTCCTTTTTGTTTATTGAGATTTAAAAATAATGTCTACCTAACATAAATCATACTCCCTCCCATCCAAACCAAATGTTACACTTACCTTATTTGGACCATCCAAACCAAACTACTCATTCTTTTTCGGGTATCAAATAAGACCAACTACTCCTCATTTATCATATATATTTACACAATATACCATTACCCCACCCACCCAACTAACATTAAATACTCAAGTGGCCCTACTTTCATTCCAATACTACCCTTCAATTTTCTATGTTTTCTTAAAACTTGTGCTCCCTCCCATGTAACCTTTGGTTTGGATGGGAGGGAGTATCTATGAGTGGCATGATTAGGCATTCTATAGAGAGGATGTTTGATTTTACCATAGGTCTCCCATGCTATCGTCACATACCGCGTGTTTTTGTAAAATGTGACCACTTTTTGGTTAATAGTGACTACTTTTAGGTAAATAATGACCTCTTAGGAAAAAAATAGTCATTTTTTAGTTATAAAAAGTGGTCACTATTTGTTGAAAAGTGTTCACTGTCAATTGACCGCACCGTACGACGACCTCATAGAAGAATTTGCTTTAATTTTATTCCTATTTTTACAAGAAATGTACTCATTTAATAATTTAATCTTTAATTGTAATTAATAATTACCTTATCTAGATGTGACGGTCTTCAAATCAAATACGCAACATTACTGCCAAAATATTGAATTTTTTTCTTAAGTAGGCTTTGAACCATACTTATTTACAAAAGTAGGGTTCTTTCATACTTATTTACAAAAAATAGGTCCACGTCATCAATTTTTTTTTTTTTGTTGTCTGTTCACTCAGTCGCTGAACCATTCAGCGACTGAGTTCTTTGGTGTATTTTTTTTTGACCTCAAATAGCAGACCTTTGGCAGAAACTCTGCCATCAAGCTCAAGTTCTCAGTCGCTGAATGGTTCAGCGACTGAGTTCTGTGATGTATTTTTTTTTTGACCTCAAATAGCAGACCTATGGCAGAAGATTTCTCATTCTGATCAAGTACTCAGTCGCTGAACCATTCAGCGACTGAGTTCTTTGATTATTTTGTTTTTTTACGTCAATAATCAGACTCTTGGCAGAAGATCTGCCATTTTGTTCAAGTACTCAGTCGCTGAATGGTTCAGCGACTGAGTTCTTTGATTTTTTTTTTTTAAACCTCAATAATCACAATATTTCCCAAAACATTTTCCATACGTGTTTGTACCTACAACCGTCCATACCCATTTTTCAAGAAACACATAAATTTGATATAAAAGAAGCTTAAAATTCTTACACTTAATCCAATACATAACATTAAGTTTTCTTAAAACATAACTATCTAACCAACACATATTTGAAATCTAATACATATTTTCTAGTTGCGTTTTTTCCCCTTCTTGCGTGTTCTTTGAGATGACTCCGCTTCTTCAGTTTCTTGAGTCATGACTTGTTGCCTATGTGCAAGGTGACGGAAGTCATATCTTGGTGGACTAGGAGGCCTTGGCTCTTGGTAGTTGATCAGATGCCCTTGTCCCGTATTTACAAGCGAATTGAGAGACATGTTCCGCATCTTCTCTATCATAGCATATTGAGCCAAAGGGATGTCATCGGGCATGTTGGAAATCATTTCCTGAGTTGTGTTGTAGGTAACCATGCTTGTTTGAGTCTGAATCAATTTATTATATTTGTACATTAAGTAAATTCTATATTAGAAAGAATGAATTAAACAATTTGTAATTTTGTATATAAATAAGAAAACAAATACTTACTAGTATTTGGAAGTCCGCCGCGGTTGGGTAATAGTAGTGATGATCCTCGTAGTCATCGTTCACAGTTTGGCTTAGAGGTGTAATGATGCGACGGGTAATAGCATTGTACCACTCAAAGTACTCGTCTTCAAAGTTTATCAAACTACAAAAAGGAAGCCCCGGCTCCACTATATTTGACATTCGGTTTTCCCATTTAGTAATCGACTCTTGATGCATAGTCTCATAGTTACCCGACCAGTCGCCCTTTCTACTAATACCATGCAATCTGGTGCAAGTGCTACCCATTTCAGGGATCATTTGTTGCCACCCGAATTGTCGAGTACATCTATTTGGGAAATGCCATTCAACCATTTCAAAGCAAATAAGCGGAGCAATAACGGTCCATTCGGCTTGGTCTTGGACACATATTGGGGAGAGGTGTTGTACCACACTTGGTGTGTATGGTTGCCATACGAATTGCAATTCCACCATCTTGTCTAAGAGGTCCCTAATGACTACCAACCCGAGTCTATGATCCTTAAATCCCCGTTGCACTCTTAGCCATTTACATCCCAAAGGATCTAGCCCAGTCAATACTTGACTCCCGAGGGGATATGCTACCCCAGCCTGTCGAGGTACACGGGACCTAACTATGTCCGGGCGTCCAATTGACACTCTTTCCCAACTCCATAATTGCAATAATAGTAAAGGGCCGGCTATTTCAAAACAATCAACTTTAGTGGCTTTACACAAATTTCGGTAAAGGCATGCCAAGACCCCACTTCCCCAACTAATGTCGTCTATTTGATCCAAATTCTCCAAAAGGGGTAAATAAATTAAACTCACGGTGCTACCGGATTTATCCGGAAACAAGAGAGCCCCAAACAAATAAAGCAAATAAGCTCTTACGTGGCAATGCAATTGATATTGAGAATTAATGTTTGCCACGTTTTGGAAATTGTCATGAAGCCAAGTAAGTTTTAATTTTGACCCTTTTATAGCTTTAATTGACGGTGTTGCTCCTAGCAGACGCACACATAAATGTCGCCACCCCCCCTCACTTGAACCCGTTACCGGTCTCCCACTAATTCTAAGGCCGAAAAGCATGGCCACATCTTGAAGGGTGACAGTTGCCTCACCAAAAGGCAAATGAAAGGTGTGAGTCTCTTGTCTCCACCTTTCTACCAAAGCCGTGATCAAATCGGCATCCAATGGGACATAACAAAATCGAGTAATACCTCGGAATTGGGTGTTGTTTACATATGTAAGAACCGCCTCAGGAACTTTAAATGCTTTAAAGGCTTTCATGTGGCCACGTAAGGTGAGAGGTTTGAGTTCTTCTCCTTCCCAAATCGCCTGACTACGGTGAGTCGATTGGAGATGAAGAATTGTTCCATCATCGGGTCCGGGATCCATCTGAAAAGAAAATTACATGAGGAAGTTGAAAATGTATAGAAGAAATAAATATATATAGAAAATTATATATAGAAGAAATAAATTAAAACTACATAATTGAAAATGTATAAGAAATAAAACAAAAACATAATAAATATAAAATAGAAGTCATACATAATTATATTGAAATGGTTGGTTACAAAAGTAATTGACTACATAATTAAAATTGAAACTACAAACAAGAATTACAAATTACATAGTAAATTCAATAGTTTGTGATGAGCTAGCTTTTGAAGGACAACTACGTTTATTATGACCTGCTACACGACATAAACTACAAGAGAAAGTTGCTCGTTGATCCATTTCATTGTGGATTCTTTTCGACTTTGGACGACCTTTTGCTCTTTTCATGTCATCATTTGGAGTCAGTTTTGGTCTCACCCATGGCATCCAATATGACTCATCCGGAACCGGGTGGAAACTTGAGCGATATGAGCCATGATACTCTCCACATGAGTAGAATGGATCAACATATTGATCGGAACTTATACTGTTAGCTCGACAAACTGCCATTACATGAGAACATGGTATGTGATAGATTTGCCATTTGTTGCATGTGCAAGTTCTATCTGAAAGAATGACTGTGTGACCATGATTACCTTCACTCCCAAGTCTATTCCCTCTTCCCGTGACAACCTCATATAGACCTCTTCGTGCATCATAACAAGTAACTTTGTGATGAGCCGCCCATTTCACATTTTCAGCAAGCTTTTCAGTCACTTTCTCCGACCACATACATCCCTCTAACAACCTTTTGTTAGCATCCTCACGGTGCTTTACAAAATACGAGTTGATCCTAAAAAATGTTGCCTTAACAAGTGCGGTGATAAGTAAAAAACGAACACGTTTAAGAACACCATTAAAACATTCCGAATTGTTGGTTGTTTTGATGCCATAACGGTGTCCACCATCATGACACAAGGACCATTTGCTAAGTGGGATACTTTCCAAAAGTACCTTTGCACTTGGGTTAATACTACCAATTTTTTGCATGCCTTTGTTAAACCTTTTACGTTGTGCCACGCATGCCGTTGAAAGGAACGCAAGCTTCAATTCATTACTTTTGAACTTTGTGTTTATGTTTGATGCTTGATGTCAGGTACAAAATCTATGGAACGCTTGTGGCTCGGTCCATCCACCACCCACTTTATTCATTGGCGTCATGATACCTACATGACGATCCGATATAACGCAAATTCCCTCTCGTTGTGTGACATGTTTCCTTATGCAATCCATAAACCACCCCCAAGTATCGATACTCTCACAATCAACTATAGCAAAAGCTAAAGGATAAATTTGATCATTGACATCCACCCCAATTGCAATCAAAAGAACTCCTTTATACTTACCATACAAATGAGTTCCGTCTACGGTAAGAATTGGTCTACAATGTTCAAAACCCCTAATTGAAGGCCCAAATGCCCAAAATACACGATCAAAAACACGAACATTAGAAGGACCCCCAACTTTGTAGGCAAATTTTACAACGGTACCCGGGTTTGTGGTTTTCAATGCTTGGAGGTAACGGGGAAGTAGAGCATAAGATCCTTTCCAATCACCATACAAATCCGCCATAGCTTTTTGTTTAGCATGCCATGTTTTCATGTAGCTTGGTTCGAAGTTGAATTGAGTGAGAATGTTGGCTCTAAGATTAGATATTTTCACACCCCAATCGGCATCAACTACCGTCCTAATGTGTTTCGCAATAAAACCATTGCTCAAATTAGGATGATCAAGCGGTGGTGCATCAACCACACAAGAGGTATTGTGAGGACCCTTATATGTAACTATAGTGAAAGAATCATTGCTAGCTTCTTTATTAGAGGCCTTCAATGTCCAATCGCATGGACTTGGTTTTCTAGAACATTTGAATGTTACAGTGAGTGGTTTTGATTCCGTCGTTTTGAATGTTTGATTTCTTTCAATGTGATATTGACGGACATATTGTGACAAACCCAATTTATTATTGAACCTTTGACCAACAAGAAACTTCCCACCATCATAACAAGGAACATCAACCTTACCACACCATCTATTAACATACTCCAAATCAATAGATGGTACCCGGCTAAACTCAATTGTAGGAGCAGAAGGGGTAACAAGATCCTCACACTCATCATCCGATTCATTCATCAATAACTCATCCTCACCCTCATCAATCTCATCATCATTGGAATTCAAATCATATTGCTCTTGATCAACACTATTACTAGAAAATGGAGCACTAAGCAAAGGATTCTCACCCCTCATAGCTTGATTTAACATGTTCGTAAATAAGTTACGAGGTTGTTGGATGGGTATCAAACTAATGTATAGGTCCATTGAAGAGGCATTCATTTGATAAACACTGGCCCACAAAGCTTTCAATGATTTATCATTACTCAAAGATAACACCTTGTAGCCTCTAGCATTAGGATACTTCATCTTAATATCTAACCCAAATTCACTTCTATTAACTTCTAACTCCTCACAAATTAAGGAAGTAAGTTCATCAAAGTTATGGTTACTATTGACAAAAACAAAGAAAGGTTCACCATCTTTGTAAGACACATTTTCCCCTTCAACAACTATTTCACCATTAGAGTAACAACATAAGGGATAATTAGTTTTCTCCATATTCAAACTTTACCTATTATCAAACTAAAAGAACCTAATTAAACAACTAGCAACACCAAAATCAAACAAATGAACAAAATATATACTAATTGCAAAAACCTAGAAATTTACTAATTAAACCAACATTCATATAAAACTAACAAGATTTAAAGGTTCAATGCAAGTATACAATAACTTGAAAGAAGTTAGGAAGAGATATGAAGTGGATTAGGGTTGAATTGAGGGAATGGATTGGGGATGAAGGATTTTCGGGTTTTTTAGGGTTGGGGTTTTAATTTGGGGATTTTTGGATTTAGAATAAATGAATGGGGGAAGGGGGTTTCGCGTGTTTTGACAGATTCAGCCAAGAACTCAGTCGCTGAACCATTCAGCGACTGAGAGCTTGAGCATAATGGGCATGTGTCTGCTATTTGAGGTCAAAAAAAAAAATACACCAAAGAACTCAGTCGCTGAATGGTTCAGCGACTGAGTGAACAGACAACAAAAAAAAAAAATTGATGACGTGGACCCATTTTTTGTAAATAAGTATGAAAGAACCCTACTTTTGTAAATAAGTATGGTTCAAAGCCTACTTAAGAAAAAAATTCCAAAATATTTAACTTAACGTGCACCCAATTACCTCAACCCTCAATCTTTGTTCCATATAACATTATTTATATGTTTTATAATATGAGACGATTCCAGCTTAACCAGAAATCTCGTGTTCGAGCCCTCAATCAAAACCTTTCATTTTAATTGTCCAATTATTAGCGACAATGGACCGAATATATTTAGTATGGAGGTTATCAATTATCATGAACCTTCTTGTGTTGGACTTAAAAGCTTTATCAAGTCAACATTATTGTACGTGCATAATTGAGTACCAAAAAAATGATAATTTGATACCTAAAAATTTTGGAGGTCAGTGTAAACCCCACAATTATTTAGTTAGTATCGGAATTTATATACATAACGTAACATAAGAACATAGAAACGATTAAACTACACACTAAATAAAATATATATTCAAATTAATGAAATATTTTAGGTAATTTACACATTAAGTATAGTACAATAATGTTAAAAAAATCTTCGGTTTTTATAAAATGAGATGTAAGGATAAGTTGATAAGACGATTTCTTAAACTATGGTCATGAGGTCATGAGTACGATACTACCTCGAGCTATTATTCTGAATTAATGACGATGAAAGTTGCATAAAACCACATATACTCACCATAAATCTGAACAATGTGTAATGCTTAAATCCAAACATTTACCCGATCGAATAAACTCGAACTTGTAGCATTTATCAAATACAAAATTGCGTGGACAATGATATAAACTCTTTTCTTGTGCAAGTAACTTAAATTTCGTAGCAACTTTCCTCATTATTATTAAAGAGAAAAGCAAAAACAAAAGTCAAAATGATAGAAATTATAGATCTTGCACAAAGAAACTAATTAACAACATAATACCTAATAATTGACTTAACAAATACCCCCTCCATTGAAAACCAAAGATAAAATATTTTTCTTTATTTTTTTTCAGGTGAAAGGAGCCACAAGGGTAGATATGTTGCTGGTAGAAATCGAACATGTCATGAGTACCACCCCACATGACTTTACCAGCTATGCTAGCTGGCATCAACAATATGTTTTTGTATGGTGTATAGAGTTTTATAAAATTCCGACAAAGGGTTTTTAAGTCGGTCCATATAAATATCATCGATCAAATAGTGAAAAATGGTTGAGGAAGATGGTTGTTGGCCCCGCCACCGCCATTGCGACCGTGTTGACCGCCACCGTGAAATAATTTCTTAAAGCTCTTAAGGTGTCTCATAAGATGCTTACAAACACCAACCTTAGTCTTAGACACGTTACATAACATGCCTTTTCTTAGGCACAACAATTTCTTACCAATTTTAACCTTTAATTTGCAAATTCTTAATTTCAACCATGAAGATCTTCTCATATATATTTGATCAGCTTGCTTCATTGTCTTGTAAATTAAGAATTGTGCTTCTCTATGATATTTCTCTTGTGGATCTTCCTTATCCATTTTAGTGTAACCATAGCTATTATTTCTCCTTACGGTCACCATATTATATAGTTCTGTAGGTCGATAAAATAAAACCGTCTTACAGAAGTATTATTCTGGTGCACCAAAATAGAGGAAGATAGGAAGATTTATGAGTTATGAAGGGAGATGGTATGGGTGATTAAGAGATTTGTGAGTTTATATAGTATATAGAGGAAGAAGTGATGAAGTCAAATAATTCATAATTAAATATGACAAAACTAGCATGCCATGTGAATTGAAGTTTATGTTTAAGCACTAAACTAGTTTAATTGCCCGTGAAAGTTCACGAGTCGTTTCTGATCTTTGTCATATGTTATTCTTTTGACGAAACTTGTATAATAATATATTCATATGTACATGATTGTACAATAGGTGGAGAAACAAAAGTATACTCCTTATATCTTACAGAGTATCTTATAAGTAGTGATAATGATCGTATTTTTTTTATCCGCTTGCATGGCTGCATTACACTTCTTTCGATTTATTTCATTATTTATGATTAGAGTGATTTGTGATCTTACATATTTATCAGTCTGCATTTTCCGGTATATTCTAACCCTTCTTAATTTAGCATTATTACCATTACGTACTTAATTGAAAAAAAAATCTTGTAACATGCCAAAAATCAAAGACCAAAATTTTCTTAAATCACATGCTCTAACTAACAGATTGGTTGGATAATAGGTCTTGGAGAAAAGCGAAGAAAAGAGGAAATCAGTACAATTGTTTTTGTTTGCTTCATAAATTGAATAGTAGGGAAATGCTGGGATGAAGGATTTGAAGAGGCCTAGCCTATTTGCACACTTCCAAACCTAATCTAAATTCCTTCAATATAAGAGATTTGAGGTGAAAACTCTTTTTTTTTGTCCAACTAAGATCTGGAAGGTATACGAAATTTTTTTGATATAATTATAGCGTTTTCGTTTCACTAAATATACTTCTAACACTATATATATTATAAATTTTCTAAGGATATTTTGACATGAAAACTTATTTATTCAAAAAATTGATAGGATCTTATGATCTACGAGTAGTATTCAGCTAGTACTACCTAAGATCCTATTCTAATTACTCATGTTTGATCTAAAGTAAGTTCTCAAACGTGACAACTGACAATGTAATTGAAATATGATGTTTTATCACCAACACTGATTTTAATCTGCCATAGAACGTCAAATATATAACAATATTGTAACAATTTCAATGTAATAATGATGTCTCTAATTGCAACATTTTGTAACACCACAATCATGTGAATGTACACTACTAATATGTATGTTCTGAGGGAGGATTGCGAATAAAAAATTACCAATGTTTACTTTGAACATTAAGACTAAATAAATTGTCTTATTGTTTCTTCACGCAGCGGAAACATTAAATAAATTCTATATATACGCTTTTGAAATATAACTACACTTGTAAAATTAAATAACAAAATGGGAGGAATAATAATAATGAAATTAATTTTAAGAGATGAAATCCCTGCGTTTGAAGAAGTACCATTGAAGTGTGATGAAGAGCTTCTTGTCAATACTGCATAGAGAAATACCCTTTTCAGCATTCGGATCTGATAAGAAAGATGTCGGACTATTAAAAATTATAAATTAATTAAAAGGCAAAAAGAAAACACTAAAGTAAATCTAAAAGTTGCATATTAATACGACCTGCCATACAATTAAGAAAATGAGCATGAGAATCAAGTTGTTCAGAAGCAATTAGTAACCTTGGAAAGTTACTAAAAAATACAAAAATATGTCAATCATTGTCTAAGATGTAAGAATAACACAAATTCTCTTATACAACGGTTCATGTGTAAACAGTAGATAAATGACCATGTTTTTTATAAATAGTAACCCCTTTTGGTTAAATAGTGACAAATTGTATGGCTTAGAAAATGACTAGCTACTTTTTTCAAAGTGGTCACTATTTACGCAAAAATGGTCACTATTTACCAGAACGTTGTCACATTTTGAAAAAAAAATACGTTAAGAGCCCGTCACATAAAATAACAACTGAGAATAAATATTTCAAAAGTAGCAATTATAATTCGATGAATAAAATATAAGCCAAAACAAAACAATATCAAAATACATAATTTATAATAAGAACCATCAAATAAAAAATTAAAAATAAAAACATGCTTGCCATACCACTTACTTCGTATTTGGTAGCTCCACTTTTGATCACTTTGTAGGTTTTCAAGCCTCACCATTTATATGAATAGTAGTTGAGAGTTAAGAGGCTATTTTATTATGGCAGTTAATGAGTTTTATCATTTGGTATTCCAATATGAGAAAACGCTTATCAACGATTCCAATTCCAATTACGTATGTTATTGTATGGATATTTAAGCCCTTTCATATTTCACTATTTACATAGAGAAGAATAATAGTACAAAGTAAATAATACCGAGTAATAGATAAGGGGTTTGCCAAATGGCAAATTAAGAGGGTGCTTGCTTGTGCCATGTGTCACTCAATAAATGCTCAACATACCTTTTTATATTATTGTAAGATAATGTGACAGAAAGGAAAAATGAATATTCAGAAATTACGTAGAATTGGTGTACGTCTTCATGATTTAATATAATTGAAGCACTTATTAATTTATTTTGTGGTTGATTTGTACGTAAAAAAGAAAATTGTCTAATTATATTGATTAGAAAATAATGGCATCGATCATTAAATGTAAATAGTAGTACACGGATGATGTTCATTTATCAGTTACCATTTATTCCATATAAATACTACGGAGTATTTCATCTTAATCACTTATTTACCTTTTATAAAAACGATAAAGAAAAAAGAGATAAACTAATGACTTAAAATACTCATAGAGAGTAACTTTTTATTATCGTTTATTGAAGGGCACAAAGTATCATTTAACAAAAATGTGTAACTTTTTTTCGCGAGTAAATGAAGGGATTCGATTAGCTAGCGACTATGAAGTGTATCATCAAATGATTATACTAAACCTCAAAAACTATTTTACACCCATAACAAAATTATGAGCAAATGAAAGAGTGTATTTAAAGGTGAATAAGACCTTTTTAAAAAAATTAATAATTATTTGCTTGTCTATTTTATTATGTTTTTTATTTTTATATTGCCTATTTATTTTACTCGTATGTCCTCTAATCCATAATTTCATTAACGCAAATTCTTATTTCAGACGGACCATTTTCGTCTGAAAAATAAGCCGGGATTATGTTGCCACTTTTTTTATAAAATGTAACCACAACTTATATCAACTTGTTTTAAATAGTGGTTACATCTAACTATAAAGTGGTCACAAAATTTCGTCTTATTGTTTCAGACCAAAATGATCCGTCTGAATTAAGACCAATTGTTTCATTAACACAAAAATTGAAAAGTGTCACCTTCATTCATATGGCTCTAATTTCTAATCATCCGAAACATATAGTTCTAATATCTAGTCAAATTTTAGGGACTAATAAAGTAATAAGATGGCTCTAGAAATTTGGACGTACTAAGTAATAACACAGTCGTACTAATAAAACTAGTCTTCTTGTTTTGATCCCTCTACTCTCAAAACATGACTTTGTTTAGGATGCCAAACTTGACTCATCAATCTATACCAGTTCCTAGATTATATAACCAATTTTAGTATAATTGGTGTTGTAGTTTATGAGTTGTATATATAATAAAGTTTTCGTGATATGTTGGAAAGATTATGAGTTTTAGTTTAAAGTTTATGAGCGCATTTAAAAAACAAAACTTTAAGCAAGCTCAGAAAAAATACGCATAAGCTCGATTAGATATACATGTTTGTACAATGCTACGGAGTATCATACAACTTGAGGTATAATCATATTTGTGAAATATACTTACATTCATAAATAAAATAAAAGGGGGTTACAGTACATAACATTCGATTACATAACATAAAATTATGTACAAACTAAGAGACTACATCATTTAAACTCTTCACTATACAAATACTCGAATTTTTGTTCAATAAAATGGAGGAAGTATGTACATTGTCGATTCGACTCTAATATGCAAAATTCTAGATATGTATCGTGATTATTACTCTTAAAGTTAGCGTTGTATGGAGTAATAGCTATTTACCCTACAAAATTTGAGTACAAGCACTATAAGTATTACAGACTACGGAGTATGAAGTATATTTATATACTTTTAAGTTTTCACCTTATAAACATTTCATTTATCTCAGTCATTTGTTTAATTTGATCCTTATGTCTCAATCTTATTTCCTTTAATTAAAATACCATCAAATTATAAATTATAAATAATAATGAAAGTAAACAAATAACTCGAATAAATGAAATATATTCTTATGTAAGACCGTAAAAGTTATTTTCATTAAAATTAAACCGATGGGATAAAGAAAAGTGTATCATAATGAATTAAATTAACTAGTTAAGCATACCATAATTGTTTTATAGCGACCATATTCGATCTCCTAGTCAAAGAAGTTGTTACACTTGACAACAAATTAGAACACAAGCAAATAGTAGTCCACAAAAAAAAATAAAGGGTACTTTTTTTGATAATGATTACACTTTCTTGATTCAAAATTTCAAACTTTGAACTATATTCAATTGAGAGTCCACATAGTAATGTGGAAATATATGAATAAGATATTCATATATACTCATGGATTGTAGCATAACTTTGGAGTCATGACCATATGAGCCCCCATAGAAAACGAAATGATCAAACCCCTAATTCACAAGTTTTTGTTAAAGAAGGTATACCCGTTTTGTGTTTAAAACGGATCAAACAGTAGAAATAAGGCAAAAGCGTATTTCTAGTGACTAACAAAATAATTGTCCTATTCAGCCATGTAAGATATTATTAACCCGTTTTTAGTATTAAGACGGATATGTCCATGTTAAGAAAGAACAAATGCTCATGATTGTTAGTGACTAATTTAATAAAAATAAATATAATCAAAATGAGAAAAGATAAGTTATTTAGCTAGGTGTATGAATCACTATTTTCCACTATTTTTAATTACTCGATTTAAAAATAAGACAATTAATTTGAATTATGAAATCACAAAAAGAAAAAAATAAAAGTGAAATTTAGGAAGTGTTTCATAAATTCTTATCTACTCATTCTGTCTCAGTTAATAGTTTATATTTTTTTTTTTAGAAAAAAACATAGGAAGTGTAAACTATTGATTGGGACAGATGAAGTAGATATCATGGCTCAAGCTGACCTCGAAGAGAACAATTAAATAAAAATATCATTAATAAGAAGCAAAAAAAGCCAGATTTACTCAAAGGGGAAAGACTCCATTACATTTTGCAAGACAATGACACTTTAATTAGGGACATTACCCTTAATTAATTAATTAATTAATAAATAAATTAGCATTTAGATTCCATGATAAACCAAAGTCAAACTAACAATGGAATCCATGTTGTCTATATGAATAACCCAAACGCTATGATTGAATCAAAGGGTCAAATACTAAATTGCATAATACTTCAATTATTCGACCGAAATATTAATAATAAAGTGATCATACTATTATTATTATTATTATAAATATAGTATAATACTATAATGAAGATAGAGCCTCCTCTAGTTAATAAAACAAACTACTCATAACTCTAGTTTTAATAAAGTTATCATCATGTTTACAACACCGACCTTAGTTGCTCACAAGTTCCTCATGCATGAGCATTGCATGTATGTGGTCGTGTATATCATCTCAATGTCTGAAAGTGACCCGAACTTGATTCGAAAGATCCGAGCTAACCCGACTTGACGTGACATGAAGTGCTCCAAACGATCCAAAATGCCTTATTTTAAGCAAAATCCACGACCTACAGTGACCCGACCCAAAATGACGACACATTAACTAATGACCTGAACCCGACCCGCATGACCCACATGCCAGGTCTGGTACTCTACTCACAAGTCCCACATTCGTTTTGCCTTTAGCACATAGGCCAAAGAGAGGGAGGGGGCATTTGTGGTTAATGCCAATGGAGGACAAGCGGATTATAATGTGATTCGATGATCAAAGTATCCATTGATAGTCTTCCTAATAAAATGGTAAACAAATAAATGAATCACGCATAAATGGAAAAAGATAAACAAATGACCGACAGAGTATAATATTGTATGACGAATATATGCTGGCAAACAATCTTATGGGAGTCCAAGTACTCTTTTTCGTTTTAGTGAAGCCACCGAGTCTTCTTTCACTTTAACCACCGAGCCAATCGAAGCCTAGAGAGGGGTGGTGCCCTATCTAGGGGTGAGCAAAACCGTATATTCGATACGGTTTTCAAAACCGTATCGGATATCCGGTTTTAAAAATCTCAATTTTGAGTATCCTTATCCGATACGGATTTTCCGTATATCCGGAAACCGTATATCCGGTTTTTCCGTATATCCGGAAACCGTATATCCGGTATCCGGTTTTTCATTTAATTATGTAAAATTTTATGTCTTATTTTTATTTTTTTTTGTGATTTTATGATTTTTCTTAATAAGTTAAAAGAGTATCACATCTTATAAGAATAAATAACTTAAAAATATATAAAAGTAATAAGATTGAGTCACGGATATACTCGACATTTAGTGGTTTTATGATTTTATTTTTATATTTTATATTAAAAATAGGAACCGTATCGAAAACCGTATATCCGGTTTCGTATTTTGCCGATACGTATCCGATACGGTTTTTTATAAACCGTATCGTATATACGGAAATTCGTATCGGATATACGGAAATCCGTATAATTGAAACCGTATATCGTATCGGATACGTATAATAAAAACGTATCGTATATTTTTGCTCAGCCCCCTATCTGACAACCGATATAATTAAAATCCTTCGCCTTACGTTTCTCACTTTCTCTCATCAAAAGTGTACTATAATGAGTAAAATGTGTACTATGAAAATAAACACCCTTGAAGAATCGTTGAACCATACTAATAATATTTTACCGTCAAATGTAAGCATCCGAGACTTATAGCCAAGAGAAAAGAGTAAAAGCGTACACAAGCTTTAAAACAAATTCGAAGACACAAACTATGCCATGAGTCCATGACAGACGAGTACAACGGCCAACAATAACGTTTCAGTCTTCTCAATGGTGCACATCTCGACAAGGTACTCCGCTCAGTAAATGATGCATATCCATCGTCACCAGCTCCTCCAGACAGATCACTGTAAGACACAGAAAAACGATACCACTAGCACATAAGAAACTTGAGGGAGTCCAAATAAGATACTTACAAAAGACGCAGAAAATATAAATTGTAAGAAAAACAAATAGAGAAAGAGGCATGTCATGCAAATTAGTAATCATAAATTATCAATTCGGTTCTTTCCCGTATTCTAATTACAAGGACAAAAGTTATCTAGTCATTTTAATACCAAGGGTCTTGCTTGTAATAGTTAGTTACTCACGAGTCACGAGTCACGACCCCTTAAGATACCGTCATATGGAGGGTAAATTGCTAATAGCTCCCCACCAACCCTTCGTCTTCCATCCTCCACCCATCATCTTTCTTTTACCATCACAAGTGACCTTCTTTTCCCCCTTTGTTTCGACCTTTACTACCCCATAAATGATTTCAACTGAAGTTGTGATCATTAAATAATTAGTACGTAGTAATATCTAACCTGCTGGTGTTGTACTGGCTGTTGAGGCTGCTGTGGCACCGGATAACCGCCATATCCAGGATAACCGCCATAATACATATTCGGATCTTGAGGGGCAGCAGCGTAGCCATACGGGTTATATCCTTGTGGATACCCATAATAACCAGCATTGTTGTATTGGACCTGTTCAGCTTGGGGCTGTACAAAATCGTTAATATTCAGAAACGCAATCAATGAGATTAATTGATTGAAAACAAGACCTTAGAAACAAAATCATACCCTTCGGTTTGTCGTATTATGACCCCAAGAAAGTCTAACATTTCGTCCACCTATCTGAGCTCCGTTCATTCCAGCCAGTGCCTCCTCGGCAGAGTTTCTGCAGATATATCACGGAAATATAAATAAAGAAGAAAGGGCCACAATGTCAGCTGCTTATATAAAGAATTATGCAGACCTGGTAGAAAATTGAACAAAACCACATTGCTTGCCGACAGGTATTTTAACATGAATTAACTCCCCATATTGACAAAAAGCTTGTCTCAAATGTTCATCAGTCGCATTAGGATCCAAATTGCCAACAAAAATCTGGAAAGCAAAACTTCAAGTTAAAATGAAATCAAATAAGATTTTAACTGAAACTTCTGAAAAAAATGTACCCACCGTAGTATTGTTTGGATCACTGTTATTCTGGGCTCCTTGAGAATTCTGGTAAGAAGCTAAATAACACCAAAAAAATGAGAATAAAGCAAAAACAATAAAGGCATTGTATTAACGCCAAAAACACAACAATTTGTATAACAATCATTATAATGGCATGAAGTAAAGCTCAAATACTTAAGAGCAAAGTCATAGCGAATGACACCTTCAAATGCATCCAGGATATATACGGATTACAAAAGAAAGAACTAGGAAATGGGACAACCTAGTGATGAGTTCTCATTGCGCACTTCAACTTTTAGATCACGGAGTTTATAAAGATGCCGACAACATAACACAATATGAAATCCACATTAACTTAGAACTCTCGCGTAACAGAGTTATCAAAACAGATGTGACCCGAACTGAAACTAAATTAGAAAGGGAACACCATGAAGATTAAGAAGCTATTACACACAAAAAAAAAAAATTAACCAAGGAAAAAAGCATATGTATCAATGGGATATTGAGAGTTTGGCAAAAGTTACACTGTACCATGGTACAACACATAATGAAGATAATACAACCTGAAAACATGATTTCTGAAAGCTAACAAATGCTTGTAAAATTAGAAGTGTGCATAATAAAAGCTAGCACCACAAATGCACCCAAGAGAAAGACTAGAATAACAAAAACAGCACCGATAAGAGACCCACAGTTGAGTATGAGCACGGAATCCAGCCAACCAGAACTACTCTAATGTACACGTATTTACAGCTACATACAGGAGCACTCAACTCCTCAAACATGAGGAACCAAAACTGAAGGAAACAAAAAATCATAATAGAAAAAGGGAGATGAACCAAAATACTAAAAACAAGGACCGGGCAAGTGAGTATATGAAAAGACAAATAGCAAAGAAAAAGGTAATATATTATTCTGAAAGTAATACTACTCGATCACGTGTTGCAGAAAAAGAGACATCAATTGAGCTGTGATTTAATACAAAAGCTATTAAGGGTTAAAGTGGTTGGCGATAAAAAGGAAGCCGAAGGACGAAAAAGAAATAACTAAACCCAAAGATATTAAGTATAAGCGGCAACTTGTATGATAAAAAAAAATACTGAACTGAACTTGCTAACTGAAAATTAAGGGAGATCAATATTTTTGCAATGGAACTGCTGTAAATGCAAAATTTGCAACATCACTGACCTACACCAGGCCACGCACTAAGAGGTTAACCATTTTCGGATGAAACCAGTTCCCAGGCCACTAAATGATAGAGCCTCTTGACACCCTGCTTTGAGACAATGTGAACCCTATCAGTTCTTCAGATTCATATAATTCAATAGAATTAATTATTCCCAAAATCTGAAAGAAACTGCAACTGAATTTCGGCTTATCTTCAGAAGTAAAAACTGAATAACGGAAACCTAGGAAAAGAAGTCCTATAGTAAACCAAACTGAATAACATCACTGCACTCTTTTAACACCTCTTAGAACTGAATCAGGCAAGGGAAGCAAAGACATAGATAGATCAAGTAAACAAAACTCAAGCAATAAACCATTTGACAAACAAAAATCAATCAAACACAATATATTGCATTATCACCAAATTAGCACACACCTGTCCCACCAACTGTTTTTTTGCTAGCAGCAGCACCAATTCGCATAGGGCGCCCTGAGCACATCGCTCCATTCATCTCATTCATAGCACGTAACTGTTCACTTTCATCCCCGAAACGAACAAATCCGTAACCCTTAGGTCTACCAGTAAGCTTATCCATCACAACCTTAGCACCTTTTACAGATGGATAATGTGCACGGAATGCTTCTTGCAGTGCGTAATCGGTGACATCATGAGACAAATCCCCAACAAAGATTGTGTGGTCAGCAGTATCATCCGACCGTTTCTCCCCAGACCCATATGAAGCCCAGTTTAGTCTGAAGTTCTGCTCAGAATTTGGCATCAAAGTGCCATTGTAAGTCTTTAACATTCTTTCGGCAGCAACATGAGAATTAAACTCAATAAACCCATAACACTCTGACTGCATAGTTTGCTTGTTGCGGATGATTTTAACAGAAACGAGCTGCAAACATTTGGTGGCATTAGTACTTAAACTCCAAACATCGCGCCTCTTTTAAAAAAACATAACAGATAGAAACTTGCATAATATTTCAATCAAATCGATACAATTATACAAATTGATATAAATGATAGTTATTTACTTTGAAAACAAGAACCGTGCAGAAAGCATGAGCAGAAAAAAAAAGCAAACCAGTAGACTAGTAGCGGTGCATTCTGCAACCTAATGCAAAGTCAACCAGTAAACCAGTACAGATGTTTTCTTCACTTAGAACTTACAGCAGCACTAATCAACTCAATACCAAATCCCGCTTTTAAGAACGTGCCACAAACAAAACAACGTGAAGAGGGGCTACAACCTATAGTAATATCTCTAACATCAACAAGTAAAAAAACCATCTCTCAAGTCTTCCGCAACTTCAATTAATAATTATAAGGAGACGATACTGTAACTTTACACCGTTTGTACTTTAGATGAGGTACATATATATAATACTAGAACACCACGTACAACGTCATATTTGAGAATTTGCGATAACTTTATCGTCAAATTGCTCAATTCGCTCAAATGTCATCTACTGTAATTGATTAGAAAAAAACAACTTTAGTTCCAATTAGCCTGCTCGTCAATTTTTTTCAGCTCGATTCAATAATTAAAAGCGTAATTCCCCCAATTCTTAGTCAGATTATAAGAAATGAGAATCTAACTTGAAAAATCAAAAACTACAATTCTTTCATTGTAAGGGTTTATTTTCACACTAAATTACAATGTCATTCACACTAATATCTAAAAATTCTTCGAGTATTCTGATTGAAAGAATTTATTTTCAAAATTCCGCTCACATATTTTATTAAATATAAAGGCATACAATCAAATAGAACGGAGAAAGTACAAATTAACAGAGTTTAAGACTAAATTACAATGTCATCCACGCTGATATACTTACAAATTCCTCCTGTATTTTGATTTTATATGCTTTTTCAAAATTCCGCTAACATGTTTTAATTATAAACTCGTACAATCAAATAAAACCGAGTATTATTAAAAATAACCGCAAACAATCCAATAAAATAAACGCATACAATCAAATAGAAACGAGAAAGTAAAAATGAAGTAAATAATACTCCGTACAATATATATATATAGAAAACACAAATTAAATTAATGAAAAAAAAGGAAAATACCTCGTCTGTTAAACAGAAAGTCTGGCTAATGTAAGATTCATCCATCCAATGCTGAAGATCACCAATCCACAAAGTACAGAGCTCTTCGTCAGCGGTTGTCGGTTGTTGTTGTTGCGGTTGTTGATATTGGTGTTGCTGCGGTTGTTGTTGTTGTTGTTGCGGATACTGTGATTGTTGTTGTAGCGGTTGCGGTTGTTGTTGTTGATATTGTTGCGGCCACATCTGTTGCGGTTGTTGTTGTTGTTGATGAGGCGGTTGTTGTTGTTGTTGTTGGGCCCACATGTATTGTTGGTATTGTTGAGGATCCATGGATTGTTTGACGGAAAATTGATGAAGATGAAACCCTAGGTGAGATAAAACCAGAGAGAGGAGAAAGAGAGAATTTTTATTTGGGGGAGAAGATGGTTTATATAGGGGAGAAGTAGACCAGGCAAAATAAACCCGATTAGAAGGAGACGAAACAGATTCGACTTGAATGACCTGAACTGATAAGGTTAGTTTGAGACCTGTAAATGACTCGAAAGTGACCCACTAGACCCGGAGCCGACCCTACATGACCCGAAATGACCCGATTGTCTCAAATTGACCTGGAAGTGTGAAACGACTTAGTTAAGGCAATAGCATGACCTGAAATGATCCAAACGACCTAGTCCAAAATGACTTGATCTGAAGTGAGCCGACCCACATATGACTCGGTCCAAAGGCGACATGATGAATTGGTAACCCGAATTAGGGGTGTTCGTTCGGTGGTCCGGACCACCAGACCGGACCGCGTAATTTGGTCCGGTCCACGGCCCACCTATTTACACAAGTTTGGTCTTTGGTCCGTCCAGGACCAAATCGAATGGACTGCGGATATTTTTCCTAATCTGATGATATTACATTGTTATATACGAAGAATTATTTTGACATATTCTACTAGTCTAAAAAAATAAACATGTGTCACTAATAGGTCATTGATATAAACTAAAGTAATCATTAAAATAATAAAGTACGCAAGCAACATATTATTTGGTCCATATGATCCAGTCCGGTCTGGTCCATGCACTTATTTGGTCGGTCCGGTCCATACACTTATTTGGTCCGCACCGGATCGGATCAATATAACTATGGTCTGGTCCACGGTCTAACATTTTACCCTTATTTGATCTTCGGTTCATTAAGTTAAGTCTGGTCCGGGACTAATGAATACCTCTAATCTGAATAACCGATCTAAAGTAACCCGATCCGAAGCTGACTTGAATGTCAGGTTTAGAGAGAACTTTAGTTTCACTTGTTGTCCTGTGTAATTGTGGTGTTGTGGTGTTGTCTCACTTGTCTCACGTGTTGTTGGGCCTTAAATTGACTATTGGAGTACTGGGCTTTTCACTTTCTTTTTTCTTTTCTTATTAAGTTGCCATTTGCAGCTAGTTTGATTGTCTCCCAATAGTCCAATTAAATTAGACTCGTATTTTAATTTGGAGAAGGTTAGAGATGAAATTGAATAAGCGGATCATAGAGTTGGCATGCCTTGACAAGGCTAATGAGTTCATGACGTATTTTTGTATGACAAGGGATTGCGCGTTGTTATACCTATTACCTAGCCCATTATTTTTATAAATAGTTTGCTTTTAAAACTAACATGACTCACTTGTGCCTGGGATACTAATAGAACATGAGCTGTGGGGCTGGGTCACTCACAAACTCTTAGAGGGATGGCACGCTTAGGGCTGAGCAAAAATATACGATACGGTTTTATTATACGTATTCGATACGATATACGGTTTCAATTATACGGATTTCCGTATATCCGATACGAATTTCCGTATATACGATACGGTTTATAAAAAACCGTATCGGATACGTATCGGCAAAATATGAAACCGGATATACGGTTTCCGATACGGTTCCTATTTTTAATATAAAATATAAAAATAAAATCATAAAACCACTAAATGTCGAGTATATCCGTGACTCAATCTTATTACTTTTATACATTTTTAAGTTATTTATTCTTATAATATGTGATACTTTTTAACTTATTAAGAAAAATCAAAAAATCACAAAATAAAATAAAAATAAGACATAAAATTTTACATAATTAAATGAAAAACCGGTTTCCGGATATACGGAAAAACCGGATATACGGTTTCCGGATATACGGAAAATCCGTATCGGATAAGAATACTCAAAATTGAGATTTTTAAAACTGGATATCCGATACGGTTTTAAAAACCGTATCGGATATACGGTTTTGCTCACCCCTAGGCACGCCTACGGTCGAAATAAACAAAAACAAAACAAGGGTTACTAATAGGATGGGCATATGTGGGTCGTAGTTTGTCTGCCCAAAAATCAATGACGAATGTAGCCATCACAACCAATCATTAACTAGCAAGTTGCAATATGGCACATACCAAAGGTACAACAACAGTCCACCGACGCACAACACGACCTAGCCCACTGTGCTTGGTTCATTCGTGTCAAAGGGAACACAACATGTCTTATATAATCCCCCCCACCCTCCTCCCCCAAATGCTTTTGCAAACTGTGTTGTGCCTATTTTGGTCCAAGGCAGTAAGGCTCGGTAGGTCGACATGAGGAATTACCTAGTCCGACTTTTATCACGAGAGATGGTTGATGTCACTGCCTATTCTTTTATTTCGCCGTGTATTCTAATGTAAGAAAGTTGTTGGAAGTAGGCATTCTTGTATTCCAATTACTCTCGTTTGAGATCGTATGAATATCAGACAAACCAACAACGATGTTGGCCAAACATAGACCATGTGAACATCAGGCAGATCACAGATGCAACGATGATGACCAAACATATATACAAAATAGTGTATAAAAAAAGTTTCAATTATCACAAACAAAACTAGGTTTGTCAATAATACGACTATAGCCAGTAATAAAAAGGTACCAATAACACCTAAATATAGGTTACTAATAACGCTATAACATTGTTTCTTATCGGGAAGTCAAAAACTACTCCGTAAATAATAGACGAAAAACATGCTTGGGGAGAAAAAGTAACTTACATAAACTAAAACCAAAATGTAAGTAGCGCTAGCTAATTGAAATACTTAAATAAATAAATAAAATTAATCAGGAAATGGGACATCAACATAGTCCATGTACACGCTTAGTACCGTATTACCTTATAACATTTCATAACTTCATTTTATTTTCAACTTAACACTAATCCTCGGGTGAGGCGTCGTAATTTAAGACCATAAATTCTCTTTGAAGACAAACACTATCCATTATAAGCTGAAAACGATAATGCACTTCTCACAATATGCAAGTGGGGAGGGCAAGTGAAGGGTAAATGGACACTATTCATTTTCATCATGTGACGTACAATGTCCGTTTTCAGTAAGACGCGCTGATTTGCTTATGGTCCTATTCGAGGTGATTGGTAAACATAGTTTAGTTGTGCAAAACAAGAGCAAATGTAACCAATAACACCAACACGTACAACACACTCGCCACATGATTGGTATAATTAATGTCATTTTTATCAAAAAATACACTAAACACACACACATCCCAATAACAACAAAAATAAATAATCCAAATCATATTAATTACTCCTAATAAATCAATTAAATTAAATCAATAATCATAGTTTAAATTCCTAAACTCTCAATTTTCTTATCACCATCTTCTCTCCTCTCTATGTTCCTTTCTTCCAACACATCATCTCTCATATTTCTCCCTTTTTATACCAGTAATAATAATAACAATAAATAATAATTTTAGGGTTTTTGATCAAAATCATCGATACAATTATTAATTAGTTAATTTTTTTTTAAATTAATTAAGATGGCACAAGCAGTTGAAGAATGGTACAAACAAATGCCAATAATCACTCGATCTTATCTTACTGCTGCTGTTGTTACCACAATCGGTTGTTCTCTTGATGTATGCTTACTTTTTTCTTCATTTTTTTTTCGATTTTTTTGTTAAAGTTTTGATTTTTATTGTTTATTTGATTGAATTTGAGATGGGATCTCAGTTTTTAGAGCATTTACTGAAGTGGGTAATAGTGTTTTGTTGATTTTTTTGGTGGGTAATTCTTTTTTTATGAATATTGTTAGTTTTTGGATGTTCGCAGCCTTACCCTTGTGTTAGCGATACAAAAAATGCTGTTTCCGAAGAATCCAAGATAAATATTGCGTCGAGTAATGCATTAAAGGACTGGGTTTATTGTTTTTTTTTCCTGTTTATCATTATCTGTAGATGAGGGTTTGTTATATTATTTGATTTGTGATTGTAATTGGCTGTTTGGGTAGATATACAATGTGATACTGTGGAAAGGGGGTTGTTGTAGATTTCTTGTGAGTAGTAAATGGGGGTTGGGGCTACAGAATTCGATAAACCGGAAGCGAGTTGGAAATTAGGGGGTGTGTGTGTTTGCCTGATGGTATTTGATTGAGCTTTAATGATTTCAGTTTGAGCTCTGCCAAAGATTGTTTACTTCAGTTGTGGATTATGAATTATGATAGAATTGAATAAAATTGAGTCATACGACAAGTTTTCTAATAGTGAAATATCCTTCATTTGATGAGAGTTTCAATTAAATTTTCATATTGGATGATTGGAAAACAACCTTTGTGTATTAATAAAATTGAGTCATACGCGTTCTTGAAGCCTCTGACACTCTAAGGTGTTGTTGAGTTACTTGAGCTTTACCGCAATCAGGAACACAATTACAATTTTCTGCTCTATTTGCAATTGTTCTTAACTTCAGTTCAGAATGCAAGTGCTCTCTTAGTTATTCATCTCTTTCTAGCTGCCTCACTTTTTGAAATGGAAAGATTAAGACTTGCGGCAACACTTTCATGGTTTGCTCTTATTGCGGTTGAACTATTAATTGGCATTGGGCACTGTGTCTGTAACTCTGTATTTGGAATGTGAAGACAACAGAGTACCCAGATACAGCAACTGTGCTTTGACACTGCTTAGCTGATGTTGGCTTCATTTTTGCAAGGATTATTGTGTGCTATTGTGAAGAGTTCATCAGGATAACTAACATGTTTATCTATAACTGCAGATCATCTCCCCGTATAATTTGTACCTGAACCCAAGACTTGTCATGAAACAGTATCAGTTTTGGCGACTTGTCACAAATTTCCTGTACTTCCGTAAGATGGGTGAGTGTGATTTCCCCTACTCTCATTTACATGATTGTGTTCGAAGGATTTTATGTATGGATTTATGTATTACGAATCTTAGTGATCTGATACATTAAAATGTATGTGGTATAAGTGCTGGTGCTTGCAAATCTTAATGATCTGATACATTAAAATGTATGTGGTATAAGTGCTGGTGCTTTTTTTATTGTTTCCTAGTTCAATATGTTCTCCAAGGGAATTTTCTGACGTCTCATGCTTGTAGTTTATGGTTTAGATACCGTGTCTGTGTTTTTTGCTATTATTCTGTCGCATAAAAATATTAGTAGATTCTGTTTTCCTGTATGAATGTTTGAGACATTCATATAGCGAAGTTTCTAAATTCAGGTGCCTTTTTCCTGGATTATTGGCTAATTGTGCTACTTCTCCTTCTTGTTCCTCTCAGATCTGGACTTTCTTTTCCACATGTTCTTTCTTGCCCGATACTGCAAACTTCTCGAGGAGAACTCCTTCCGTGGGAGGACAGCAGATTTCTTCTACATGCTCTTGTTTGGTGCTTCTGTTTTGACTGGTATTGTTCTTGTTGGAGGAATGATTCCTTATGTCTCAGAGTCGTTTGCAAGAATCATATTCCTGAGCAATTCCTTGACATTCATGATGGTTAGTTTCTTTGGTTTGCATGTTAATTTATGCATTGGCAATGATATCAGAGACGTAACCATGTTCTTCCTTTTTTGATAATTTGTCAGGTGTATGTGTGGAGCAAGCAAAATCCATTTATTCATATGAGCTTCTTGGGTCTGTTTACCTTCACAGCAGCTTATCTACCTTGGGTAAGACTCACACATTTACTGACATTGTTTATTCTCCTGTTAATTGACAACTCATTTCCTGAAATGGCTTTGGTTTCTAAAGCGATAAAATTAGATAGGGATTTTTATTAGGCAAGAATGTTAATATTAACGCAAAAATTATCTTGCTTTGTTGCTATCAAAGGCAGATCATAGTGTTTTCTGGGAGAAGCCCAACCCCCGTCATCTTTCTTGGTTAATGTACATACACTTCCACTTGACTTCTGCTGCGTAATGGTTGAACAGTGAATGTTTTAAAACTGAGGCCAGAGCTTCAAATCTTGGCCTTTTTAGTTATTTCTCCAAGATCCTCCATTGACTTGCTATCACTAGTCTGCCTTAGGTTGAGGTGGAACCGTATAAAATATATTGGTGCGCATCTTATCTTCAATTGTAGTGATTGGGGGGTAAAAACCTCACGGTGGTATGGCGCTGTGAGGTTTATGTGAAGGCATTATCCACCTCGTCACTGAGTCCAGATAGTTGGCAGTAGCTGGGGGCTTGATGGCCTGTCTAATAAAAATTAGAATAGTCTGGCTTTGGTTGGTAATATAATGGCATACCTTAGGTCAAAATATCTTGCACGACTTGCTATTGTTGACATGATAGAGCATTTATTCAGTTAATCACAATTACATGATAGAGTTCTTAAATCAAAATTACTTGGAGAATGGTTTGTTTGAGCTTTTTCCAGAAAGACCATAGGTCCATAGGTCATGGTGTTTGACCTAGTAAAGCGGAACTTGTATAACTAGCCAGTTATCTACACCTTCTCTACCACTATGACAAACAATATGCTGATGGACAATGTGTAACAGTGCAACAGTATACTAGTACTTTTCGATGTCTTGAGGGGGCAACAGCCCCTGCCTGACCCCGTTCATTCTTCCGTAGTAAAAAAACAATGAAGCTTAGGATTGGAGCATTTGATCGTATTCTGTGCACTAATGTAGGAGGCGTTACTGATATGGGCTTCATTTATACGTAAATGGCATCATTTATACGTAAATGTTAACTTGATGGTTCAATTACAGGTGCTTTTGGGATTCTCAGTTCTTGTTGGTGCCAGCCCATGGGTCGACCTATTGGTACTTTTCTAACCCTTTAATCTGCATTTTTCAAAATTTGTTGCTGTAACTGGGATACTGGACTTCAGATTTATTTTTCACTTAATATCCATAACCACTTTACTATTTTTTGTGACCAAGGATATTATTGTGAATTACACTTTAAATATTTTCAAATCTTCTTGGAGAATATTTTTTGTATAAAGGCTAGTGCAAATAGTATTTGTCAAGCTTTGCAACGATATTTACATCTGATATGGTTCGAAAGCTACGTTTTTGGAAGGCTCCCCCCCTGTGAATTTATATATACGAAATCTTCAACATCTTGAATTTGCTTAGCGTACTTTTAATGCCTCCATCTTTCTCATATGTTTCAGCCAATGAATGATGAATTTAACTGGCCGTATGTCTTCTAATTTGTAGGGAATGATCGCGGGACATGCATATTATTTCCTTGAAGATGTATATCCGAGAATGACAGGTCGCCGGCCTCTTAAAACTCCATCCTTCATCAAGGCACTGTTCGCCGAGGAGCCTGTCGTAATGGCTGATCCAGCAAATGTCCGTTTCGCCCCTCCCCCAATGGAACAGCTCCATCAAGATTAGCCTTGCATTGCATCCAGTTTCCAAACTAAGACTTGGCTGCCTTGTGTTTGCTCTGTAATTATTTACTTGCAGGGATAGTCATCAGCCTTTTTTTTTTCTCGGTACCGAATAGTCTAACCACCAAATGAGTAAAAGGCTAGTTCAGTCATTTTGACCTCATTACTTTGTTGGGATTCATTGTATGTAAAACATTCAATTTAGTCATGTTGGCTTTGTGCAGTCGAATTGAGTCGGAGTTTTCTACCACAATTGAAACCTGATATTGCTCGATTAGTCTAACTGTATTTTCTTATGTTCGTTCTTAATATGTGCCGTTACGGTACATGGTAGAAATCCGTTGCAATTTTTACGCTTTCTTTCTTAGAAAAGTGTTGAAAGAAAGTGAGATCTTTTTTTTTGGTGTACGTCATCTGGTTTAGTTTGGATTCATAAAGTTCCCCTTTACGAGTTTTGACACTATTCCATTCCTAGGGCTCGAACCAGAGACCTTTGGTTAAGTTTTTTTCCTTCGTTTTTTTGAGATTTTTTTTTTTTTGTTTTGACAAATGGAAAGATGAGAGTTTTACATTATAGTGGTATGATTCACTATACCATACCTATAAACTACAACATAAAACAACAAAATACAAATCAGTAGAAATAAACTGTAACAAAATTGATGACTTCTTCGGGTATTAGCAACATGATGGTAGGGAACGGTAGACTGGGCTCGAAGAACATCCATAGCATCAAGAAGGATTATAACTTCAAGAGGCCAACGAAACGATTGAACTCCCAAGCGATGAGACCACGATGCACTTACGCTTAGAAAACGTAGAAATTTTTGGTGGAGAGCAAGTCGACAAAGACCGCCTCCGATGGAGAAAGATCTCCTACATCTTGGGGATCTAACAAGGTAATCAGTAGACCGACAAATCAAGAAGCTCAACCACTTGATATAGACGAAAAAGGAGCATCCTTCAACCAATCCCTTAGTTAAGAACATGTTGGAGATTAGTTCTGGGAAAGCTCCAAAGGAGCCCAAATCTAGAACCACTTTCCTGACCATACACAAAAACCACAAGCAGTACCCCAAGTGAAGCAAAATACCAAAGATTAAGGGACAGGGCACCCTTAACCACCAACAAGGGTGTTGTTAAAGAAAGTCCAGAATAATATGATGGTATCGAGAGAGACTTGAATTGTATTATCTTCATTATTACTAGTACATACGAAATTACCAATTTTCTTGTTGGTCCTATATCTAAACCGTATTGAACATAAAAGTTTGCAACACATAATAATATGGATTCATTTTCTAAACTCACACCCAACATCATCTTCATACCCTACCACAGTTTCTCAAGATTCCTTTCGGATTGTAAATGGCACGAGTCTCATTTACCACAAAGAAAGGGGCTCGGGTAAGTTGATACTGATTAAATGTATCAAGCGGGCTTGGTGTCGAGCAAGGGGTAGGCACGTAATTGTATGTAACGGAAATCGTCCTACATTGGAATTAATCCAGTTTCTAATATTCAAACCCCTTTCATCACCTGGGTCGCTGATCATTTGAGGTATCTATGCCGTTTTTCAATTCAAGATGACCATTGTGCGCTCTATTTTATCGTGTCTTTATGGCGATCTGGACCACTCGGAATCACATTATTTTTAACAACTTATTTTTTAACCCATTGAATATAATTGAACTTTCTAATCATATGTTGTCGAGGCATTCCCCGTTACCTAATCTGTCGAAATCTCACATGTCTCGATACCAGATGAAGCCTTGGACATTCCTTTGAATACTCTTATAAACCGGACACCTCATATATGTGTTTTGGCTGTTGAAAGAGGTATTCCGTATTTCCGTCCAATTTTTCCGCCCGTATCTCTTCCCCGTCGAAAACTATTTTCAGTTCTGGCACCTCAGGCGACAGTGCACATTAGTACCCGTCACTCTATTCTAGCGATTAGAAGTTTGTTAATCATAAATCGTCACTGGTCTGTAAGCCTGGCTATATGGTGAGTTTTTCTTCGATTGTACTGAACTTTATTTACTTAATACAGTTAATCGTTGTCAACAAAAAAAAAATCAAGACTCAGCACGACAACACGTCCATCAACGAACTAGAATCCGTAATTGCTCAATTATTACTTGTAAACCGTTGTACATACGAGTTTGCTAAGCACAATATAAGATCCATTGTCTAAACTCACATTTAACATCTTCATTCATATCTTACCACGGTTTCTTAAGGTTCCTTTAGGATTGTAAATGGCATGAGTCTCATTAATCACGAAGAAATGAGATCGGGTACGTTGGTACCGAGTGAACGTATCAAGCGGGGTAGGTTTCGTGCAACGCGGTGGACACGGAGGATTAGTCCAGGTCTCGACCGAACATTCGCACCATTGGGCAGAGTGTTTATGGTCAGGGGGATTACAACTGGCTTCTGTAGCATGACCTATCTCAGCATGGCAATTACACAAATCAAAACATTTCATTACATCAGGACATCCTCCTCCGATTTCCTCGTAAATACATTCATCTGTTCCGCTACCTACTTAAAAATGTACAATTTCATCATCGATCATATCAATATACGAGTATGTTAATTATAACATATGCGAAATAGATAAATAAAAAACAATAAAGAAAACAACACACAGATTTACGTGGTTCACTAACATAACGATGTGTTAGATACGTCCACATACATGGCAGAATGGGGGACGGAGTCATGAGCTATATAAGAGACAATTCTATTTATAGTATGATCATAGAAAGTTATACTCACTATAATAATCACCATGGGTAGTAACAAAGAGAACAAAGAGAATGAGAATTGCTGATTTAAACATTGTACTTGATAGTTAATAGACTTAAAAAGTTTTATAAATGTGCTTAATTAGTTTTGTAATTACTAGGGAGAGGTCATGACACCTTTTTATACAAGAAAATACTAATCTTGAAGGATTTGTAAAATCTTGAAATAATATAATCCAAATTTATTGTGGAAGATTTTATTATAGAGTACATTTTAATCTCTAACCATGTAAAAAAATTATCTTAATAATCTAAATATGAAAAATGGCACAATGATAAACAATAGGTTTTTTATAAGATCATTCTAATCCTAAAACGGAAATATTGTCGCGGTCCATCAATTTTCGTTTTTACATAAATGCTTGTATAAAATGATATACTGCCCAAATTACTTGTGCAAGACAACATGATTATCACTAATAAGTTCGTGTCAAATACTTGACCTAGTCATGTTCATTTCATAAGTTAAAAGGTAAAACAAAGAATAACAATGGCGTAACAAGTAACAACGGAAACAATAAGTCCTACTCGTATGATAAAAACATAAAATAACATGTGTCTTTATTAAAAAACATAACAGTGGATGGAAGATGTTTTTACTAAGGTTATTTAAGTAAAATGTCACTTGGTTTACTATAACACTTGTTTAAAACACTTTCATACATTAATAAATGACTAACGAAAAAGAAGAAACTACTATATACGTTAAGTCTAGGGTTTATCCTAGGGTTTTGTCTAAGTCTTTTTAGATTCTCCTCTGCCTCGAGGATTGTCTTTCGATTTCGATCGTTAGGTTTTGCTTTGTTTTTGCTTGTGTGTCTTTGTCTTTTTGCAGGGCCAGATGAACGAAACTACACGGGGTTGGCATCGGAACGGGAAAGAGCCTATGGGATCCAGCGAGATGGGAGTGGGGGCGGCGTTTGAATGGGAAGATGATGGAAGGGAGGCGTCGAGCAATGGACGCTGGTTACTTGTGGGGAAGATATGGGCTATGCGGTCGATAAACGTTCGCGCGGCCATCGACACCATGATTAAATTATGGAACCCTACTAAACCAATGACTGGGAGTGTGGTGGATGCGAAGGAGAAAACTTTTGTCTTCCAATTCGGGACGGAGCGGGATAAAGCTAGAGTATTGGAGGGCCAACCATGGCACTTCGATAAGTTTGTATGGTGCTTCAACGAACCAAACGAGACAGGTAAACTAACGGATGTTCCTTTATTTCATTTTCCATTATGGGCAAGAGTGTATGATCTCCCGATGATAGGGAGGACAAGTGCGACGAATATCCAGAGGATAGGGGCTAGCCTAGGATTATTTATCAGTGCGGACATGGGATCGAAAACAGACCTAGAGCGAGCTATTCGAGTCCGAATTCTACATGACGTGCGGCAACCTTTGAAGGTTTCAGTCCCGATTAAAATGAAAGATGGGAAAATTATTGCCTTCGAAGTGAAATATGAACGGCTGCCAACATTTTGCTATGGATGTGGGATAATCGGGCATGGGGAGAAAGATTGTGATGATGGACCTTATGATGAGGGGGACCTCGAGTTTGGGGATGGACTCCGAGCATCGCCATGGAAGATTACCAAAGTCGGGGGGGATGGGACAGGTAAAGCTCGACGCGATTTATCAAAGGTGTTTGAGGGAGGAAGTATGGAGGGGCAGGTTGAGTTGGAAAAAATGATCGAGAAATTACAAGCCATAGCATTGAACTTGAAAACCAAGAAAACAGAGACGGGAAAATGTTGGGCTCGGGCTCCGGATAATGGAAGGGGAGAGGTGCACCTAGACGAATATACGGGGAAGGGGGCTGACCATGGGAATATAATGGAGACGGACTATCAAGGCAGAATGGTGGAGGGTGTGGGCAGGGTTGAAAGTTTGGAGGACAGGGGAGAGGAATGTGGCGGGAAACAGAGGGGGGACGAAGAGCTGCTGGTGATACAGGGTAGGGTGCCAGGTGAGGAGGGGGGTACTGATGGGACAGGGGGTGGGGGAAAAAAATGGAAAAGGAAGGCGAGGGAGATGAGTGATGGAGGAGGGGCTGGGGAGAAGGTGGAGCTGGGGAAGAGGAACCGGGAGGGGGAGGGGCTGCAGGTGGGCAAAGGAAAGATGACGGAAAAGAAAGCTAAAATTGCGATAGACGGGGGCGTCTTAATACCTGAGGCGGTGGCTGACATTTCTCAGCCCCGCCAGGCTCAATGAATCTCTTAAGTGTAAATTGTCGGGGATTGGGCAACCCTGACAATGTCCGTAGTCTTCGTGGGCTAGTGCGAAGAGAAGCCCCGGCCATGTTGTTCCTCTGTGAAACTAAGCTTGGTGGTCGTGATATGCGGAGAATTAGAGATAGGTTGGAGGGATATGAGGGGATGGAGGTTGATAGTGTGGGGAGGTCCGGGGGGTTAGCCTTTCTGTGGCGAAAGGATATTAGGTGTCAATTTATTTCTGCCTCGACACATTACATGGATTTTGTTATTAATGATGACGGTGGAGATTGGAGAGTTACGGGGTTCTATGGTTGGCCAGCTGTGGCTGACCGACATCTATCGTGGGAGCTTCTTAAAATTTTACATGCCCAATCGTCGCTCCCTTGGGTATGTATTGGGGATTTTAATGAGGTGCTGCTTTCAACGGAGATGAAAGGTGGGAGCCGTGCACAATGGCAAATGAACAATTTCCAAGAAGCGGTCAATGCGTGTGGGTTTCGGGAAGTTCCGTGGGAAGGCTATGCTTATACCTTTGACAATGGGCAGGTGGGTGAGGCGAATCGACAATGTCGACTTGATCGAGCTTTGTGTACGAGTTCGTGGACTGCGATGTTCTCGTATGCCAAGCTGATGCACCTGGATAGGGAATGGTCTGATCATGCCCCAATTAAGCTTCTGTTGAATCATAGGGAGGCTGGTGGGCGGGCTCAGAGACGGTTCAGATTTGAGCAGGTTTGGGTGGGAGAGGAGGGGTGTGAAGAGGCGGTAATCCGGGGGATGGAGAAGGGGAATGGTATGCTGGCAAAATCGATCATGGAGTGTACTCGGGAATTGCAAGCTTGGAGAACAATAAATATTGGTAAGATTGGTGCGCTCATGGCCAGAAAACGAAGACAACTTACCCGGCTGAATGAGAGTGATAGGTTGGCTGACACGGTCCACAGACGAAGGAAGCTGGTTGGCGAAATTGCGGAGTTGGGCCGACAAGAGGAGTGTTATTGGCGGCAACGCTCCCGGGCAATGTGGCTGAAAGATGGGGATCGAAATACAAAATTTTTTCATGCGCGTGCAGGGGAAAGAAGGCGGAAAAACTATATTGGTAGGCTGGTGGATGAGGATGGAATAACTCGGGTCGGCAATGAAGCAATCTCGAAGGTGGCAATGGACTATTTTTTGAAACTGTTTGACACGGGGGCACCGGGGAATTTTGATGATATTCTTCACGGGCTGGAAGGGAGAGTCACGGAGAGCATGAATACGACTCTAAGGGCTGAGTACAGAGAAGCGGAAGTTGTTGAGGCGCTGAACCAGATGAACCCGCTGAAAGCTCCGGGGCCGGATGGGATGAATGGGCTTTTCTACCAGACTTATTGGCACATTGTGGGTCCGGAGGTAGTGGAGACGGTCCTGCGAATTCTGAAAGGCGAATTGTCGGCTGAGGAATTTAACCAGACGAATATTGTTCTAATCCCGAAGAAAAAGGCCCCCGATAAAATGAGGGATTTCCGTCCGATTAGTCTGTGCAATGTTGTGTACAAGCTTGTTTCAAAGGTTCTCGCTAATAGATTGAAGTGCTTCCTTGATAAAATCATTTCCGAAAATCAGAGTGCTTTCACCCCGGGTCGAATGATTACGGATAATATTTTAACTGCTTTTGAAATGTTTCATTATATGAAGTGTTCGAAACATAGGGCGGGACACATGGCTATCAAGCTTGATATGGCTAAGGCATATGATAGAGTTGAGTGGGTGTTCTTACAACGTGTGCTAAGGGTGATGGGGTTTGATGCGGGATGGGTGGCACGGGTGATGAATTGTGTGTCCACGGTCAGCTTTGCGGTTCTTATAAATGGGGAGCCATCCGAGAGATTCAATCCGAGGAGGGGCCTTAGGCAAGGGGATCCGCTGTCCCCCTATTTGTTTATCTTGTGTGCGGAGGCCCTTTCAAACAGAATCCGAAAGGCGGTGGAAGACGGGACACTTAATGGCATCCGGATAACAGCAGCGGCACCTTCAGTTTCGCATCTTCTTTTTGCTGATGATAGCATAATTTTCGCTAAGGCAAGTGTGAGGGAGGCAATGGTGGTCAATGACATTCTTCGTGAGTATGAGGCAGCTTCGGGCCAATTGGTAAGTCTCGAAAAAACGACGGTTTCGTTTAGCAAGGGAGTACCGAGGGAGCATCGAATACGGGTAGCAGAGTGTTTAGGGGTTGCGGAGGTGGAGGAGCAGGCGCGGTATCTTGGGGTTCCTACGGTGGTGGGGAGATCGAGAAAGGTGATTACGGATATTATCCGGGATAAGATGAGCAAACGGCTTCAAAGTTGGCGCGGAAAATTATTATCTCGTGCGGGTAAGGAAGTTCTTATAAAGGCTGTGGCCAATTCACTTCCTACTTATGTTATGAGTATATTTAAAATTCCGTCGAATTTCTGTGGTGATCTGCGAACACTGGTGTCTCGGTTTTGGTGGGGCCATGAGGAGGGGCGGAGGGGAATTTCTTGGGTTGCGTGGAGGCGACTCTGTCAACCGAAGGGGAATGGTGGAATGGGGTTTCGAGATTTTCAGCACTTTAACAATGCGTTACTAGGCAAACAAGTGTGGCGGTTATTGGTGAACCCGAATTGTCTTTGGGCTCGGCTCATGAAGGCTAGGTACTATCCTAATGAAGGGGTTCTGGAAGCGAATTTGGGGTGCAACCCGAGCTATACGTGGAGGGGAATTATTGAGGCTAGGCGGGAGGTGTGCCGTGGGCTGAGAAAGAGGATTGGGCGAGGCTGGAACACGAAGGTTTGGGGAGATGCGTGGTTGACAGGGACCCACTCGGGGAGGGTCATCTCACCGTGTGCTCAGGGAAGGGAGTCGATGATGGTTGGGGAGCTTATTAGACCGAATGGAGGGGGCTGGAATAGGGAGCTAATAAATCTTTTGTTTCTACCTTTTGAGCGGGATAGAATCTTGCAGATTCATGTGAGTGACAGGGAGGTGGATGATCTTTGGTACTGGGGCTTAGAAAGAGACGGAGAATATTCGGTTAGGACCGCTTATAAAATGTTGGCAGGGGAGGCGGTCGATGTGGCGGAACCGTCAAGCTGGGAGAGTAACAGGTGGCTCTGGAATAGGCTATGGAAAGTTCCGATCTGGCCCCGTGTGAAGACGTTCGTCTGGCAAATGTGCAATGAGGCTCTGGCTACTAAAGCTAACATTGCAGCTCGAGTCGGAGGTGAGTCTTCTAACTGTATGTTTTGTTCTTCTTTTATTGAGTCGAGTCTTCATTTGTTCTGTCACTGCGGGATTTCTAAATGGGTGTGGAGGGGGATTGGTTTGGAGGATGATGATGATGGGGTGAGCTCGAGCATACGTGAGTGGGTTGAACGCCGGTGGAAGGGGATGACCAGCGAGGAGCAGGGGAAGTTCATGGTGGGGTGTTGGGCTATTTGGGAGCACCGTAACAAGGTGATATTCGAGGGTGCGGAGGTGGACCCAGCGAAAGTAGTAAGCCGGGTTAATGATGTTGTGAGTGAGGAGATTGGATGGAGGGAGGCAGCGGGGGCGCGTCGGGGAAATGGAGGGGGAAGGAGTGGTGAGGTGGATAAGGAGGCTACGGGGTGGAGGCCGGCGAGTGATGGATCGGTCAAGATTAACGTCGACGCGGGTATCAAGGAGGGTATCGAGACAAGCGCTGGGATTGTGTGTAGGGATGGGAGCGGGAAGGTGTTGTGGGGAATGTCGATTGTCCGGGAAGGAGACAGGGAAGCGGTTGTGGCGGAGGCGGTTGCTGTGTTGGATGGATTGAAAGAAGCTCGAAGAAGAGGCCTTGAACGGGTCACGGTGGAAAGCGATTGTCTACAAGTTGTCGAAGCTCTTCGGGAAAAGCGAGGAGGCCGCAGCATGTTTTCTCTGCTGATTAGTGATATCTTATATCTTAGTAATGAATTTAGTTTGGTTACTTGGTCACATACGAGTCGAATAAATAACTGTGTGGCCCATTCTTTAGCTCATGTGATTCCTAGTAGAGTCGGGATTACAGTTTGGGATGAGTATCTCCCCCCAACTGTGAGCAATGCTGTTTTGTTCGATCTGGCATTAATGCAGTAGTACCCGGTGGGTGCTTTATTCAAAAAAAAAAAAAAACACTTTCATACAGTAATTTGTGCATCAACTACTTTCGAGTCAATTTTACACAAATAATCAAATATTACAAGCTTCAAAAACTAGTAAAACATAGCCCATCTCTAACCTAAACAATTTCCTTAACTAGTCTTATATAGTTATATCATACCGTCTTGTAAATGAATTGTGACACAGTTTTACAAATTATACTTCGTAATATACTTGGACAAGACCACTTTACACAAGTATTTTCTCTAGCTTAACGAAATATGTTGACTTCAAACTCTAAAAATGCACCCGTGTTAAAAGTTAAAACTTTAATGACTATTTTAACGCCATAATAATTCAACCCGACTCAATTCCGAACTAGACCAAATTTTATATTGACTTCACCCTCACAATTGAGCCACCCTTCCAAGTTCTCCCTCACAAATCATAAACCCCTAACTAAAACCCTAATTTCTCCAATTTTCCCCCAAAAATGGCGTTCTTGAGCAAACTTCGATCAAGAACACTAATTCAATTCAGAAATTACTGCTCACCATCTTCAATCCTAAGCGGAGATCCCAAAGTAATTCTAACGAGCAAAGAGAAATCACGGGCAGCACTCTCTCTTCTCAAATCCGAAACTAACCCTGAAAAAATCCTCAACATTTGTCGGGCAGCTGCCCTAACCCCTGAATCTCACCTTGATCGCATCGCGTTTTCGGTTGCGATTTCGAAACTTTCCAAGTCGAATTACTTTGAAGGTATTCGGGTTTATCTTGAAGAGCTCAAAAATCGGCCTGATTTGCGAAATGAGCGTTTCGTTTCGCATTCGATTATTCTTTATGGTCAAGCAGGTGTGTTTTTGATTTTTTGAAGTAATTTTTTGAGTAATTTGGTGAATTGGGTTGTTGTTGATAGTCTAATTGTTGTTCATTTTACTGTGATTGTAGCTAGTAATGTCAAATTACATATAATTTGAGTGGTTTGTTTGATTGATTACGTAATTCGGTTAATAGGGTTGTTGTTGGTAGTTTGATTGATGTTCATTTCATTGTGATTATAGGTAGTAATGTGAAACTATGTTTCGTTTCGATTAAGTTGGTGTCTTGAGTGGTTTGGTTGATTTGATTGGGTAATTGGAAGTAATGTGAAATCATGTTGTTGGTAGTGTTTCAGAAGATTGATTTCGTAATTTGGTTGATTATGATGTTGTTGGTAGTTTGATTAATATTCATTTTTATTGGGACTGTAGCTAGTAACTAGTAGCCTAGTAGTGTAAAATTACGTCTCTTTTCGATCCAGTTGGTGCTGTGAGTGGTGTATTGGGTTATTGGTAGGCATTGCTGATTTGCTGCAATGTAAAATAGTGTTGTTATGTTGTTAATAGTGTTATTAAAGGATTGATAAAGTAATTGATTGATTGGTTTTTGTTAGTATATAGTATAAGTTATGTTTCTTTGTGTACTAAGTACTAACTAGTTGCTCGTGATGCTTTTGTATGAGTGCTGAGTAGATTCTTAGATAGGCGGTTGTGAGAATTTCAAAAGTTTGTTTCTTTTTATTGTACTGTCCTGTGTTACACAGACTCGTTTACACGTAACCTACACGGGTTTGTGTCCAAGTATCGGACTTGGTTACTTTTATGAACATTCTGCATATCTTAGCTTTAAACGAGGCGTGTCAGGCTAAGACTGACTACTTCTCACAGCGTCCGACTGTTCAGTGTCGGATACAAATACGTAAGCGAATAAGAAGAGATAAAGTAACATAGGTATTGATGAACATGTTTGGGTGGGCGTAGTGAGTAGCTTTCTTATGTGGGTTGCTGGTGATTGTTATTATGTAAAAGTATGCACCTGCGAATGTAATCATGAAATATTAGCAGCGGTCATAAGAGTTGAAAAGGATTTATAATTTATCAGGGTAAGAGAAATTTTCTTTGGGTTTGTGTTTGTTATGGGTTAGTGAATGCGAAAAACTAATGGAAGAGTTGAGTTTGGGCAATCGAGTTCACGATTTTAATGAAAAAATTATAAACTTCGAGAGATGAAAAAGATGAAGTCTTTGGCTTTATGTTGAGCACATATGTAGAATGGGCCAATGAAATCATTTAAAGATTTGAACTTGATGCGAGTAAGATGGTAGAATGTTGAATTTTGTAACAGTATTGGGATTGGCTAAAGACAGATGAAGGTTAGTTTTGAATTTTGGCGTAGAAGATGAGCAAACAAATTTGATTTTTAGGTAGAGCTATGGAAATAATTTCTGCCACGAATTTCTTTTACGTTGTCCTGACTCCTGACTCGAGGGGTTCAAGTTTATGAAGCCCCCAAATCAGGTTTTGAGTCTCTTGGCAATTAAAATGATAAAAAAATTTGAACTTGTTTCTCAGTTTCAATGTGCAGACTCTTTTGTCATCTTGTGACTACGACTATTATTGTTGGTGATGTATGTGCGGACTCCATTTGGTGTTGAAAGTATCATTCAGTATGTCTTTCATCCGTTTTGGAGATGGTATCAATCTCAGCTCAAGCCTTTAAGGCTTGATTTCGCAATCGGTCGTTGTAGCATAGTGGTTGTGCTTTAATTCTCTATGTGGTCAATACAGCCTGAAAATGTGATCCCTATAACCTTCAAAACTCGATCGCGATTCGCTGTTAGAACCCATGTTTAATACCATCGTTCTTGCTTGCTAGAAAATTGTTTAATAATATGTTTTGCAGGTATGATCCACAATGGCATTACCACGTTTGAGCAAATGGAGCAAATGGGTATTCGTAGGACTGTGAAATCATTCAATGCCCTGTTGTTTTCTTGCATACTAGCCAAAAAGTATGACGAGGCTAAAAGGATATTTACGGATTTCCCCACAATGTATAACATTGAACCCAACCTTGATTCTTACAATACAATTATCAAGGCTTTTAGTGAAGGTGGTGAGTCAATGTCTGGGTATTCGATCATTGCTGAAATGGGTAGAAAGAAATGCAAACCAAATGCAACAACTTTTGCTAACTTGATTTCTGGGTTTTATAGAGAAGAGAAATTCGAAGATGTTGGGAAGGTACTAAAGTTGATGAAAGAGCACGAGATGAACCCCGGGCTTAATATATATAATGTTAGAATCGAGAGTTTGTGTAAGTTAGGAAGATCGTTCGAGGCCAAGGCTTTGTTAGATGGCATGCTTGAGAGAAAGATGAAGCCAAACTCCAACACCTTCGGTAATTTAATCCATGGATTTTGCAAGGAAGGGAAGTATGAAGATGCGAAAAAGTTGTTCAAGACTATGGGCAACCACGGATGTAAACCTACCAGTGATTGTTACTTCACTATAATTTACTTTTTGTGTAAAGGTGGTGATTATGAGACAGCATTTCAGATTTCGAAGGACAGTATGAAGGAAAAGTGGGTTCCGAATGTCACAACCATGAAGTCTCTTGTGGAAGGTCTCGTAAGCATTTCCAAAGTGGAAGAAGCGAAGGAACTGATTGAAATTGTCAAGGAAAAGTTCCCGAAGCATGCTGATCTATGGAAAGAAACTGAAGAGAAGCTGTCCGGAGTAGCCGAGTAGGGAAGGAAGAATTAGTCTTAACATGTTTTGTTTGATATCACATGAGAAATATTTCTTAGTTGATATCTACTTGAATCTTTCCTTTGTAGTACATCACATAAGCTCCGTATCGAGCTGCTCATGTTACTTCTGACAGTTTAATGAGATACGATGTTTCGACATTTCTTTGAAGACGACGTTTTTGATGTGAAACCAAATATGACTTTCTGTTAGGGAAAGTATTAGGCTAGGAATCTTATATGAATAATAGATTTATCTTGAGACCATTATACAATATAAATAAAGTAAAAAAAAAGTAGTACCGCAAATAATAAAATACTCCGTAGTTTAGAATCACACTTAAAATATATAGGGGCGATTATTATAAAAATAGAGGCGGAATTAAAGAGTCACTAAAAGACAGGCTTATTTTCAAGTGCAGGCTGATAACAAGAAGAAACATTCAGTAGTTCCCTGAGTGGCTTCCCCATCCTTCTATCGTCGGAAAAACTCGGTCTGGTAGGGCTGGCCAACGATCAATGACAGGTGGAGTGAAGCTGTGAGTATGCAGGGTACACGATTCAACTGTCGTGCTGCTAGTCTTTCCTACGGTCACCTGAACAGGCATCATATTTCCTGTCGTATTAGGATGAATCATATCGGGTTGAACCCTTTCAAGTAGTACCTTAGCAAGCTCGGGGGGAGAACTAACAACCACGTCAAAGCAAGAAATAATAACATCGCCAACACAAATCCCGGCTATATCTGCTGGAGATCCTTTCGTCACTTGTGTCACAGTTAGTCCATTGGTAGTACGGAATTTTAAATAAATGGATTCCAATTCTCTGAGCTTAATTTCATTTAAGCTCCTGGTCCTGAATCCGAGATAAGGACGAATCACAGTCCCGTAATCTAGCAAGTGTTGTACGCACCTCAACAAAACATTGCTGGGCATAAAAGGGGTACCGGGTCTACTAAAAATATTCATTCCGAGGACCTTTCCCGAAGAATTGCTCACAAGCGGACCACCAATTCCGCTCTCATTAATATAGCAATGTGACGACATTAGGTCATCCGACTCCAGATGATCTTTTCTAATATTGATTTTTCCAGGAAAAATCGTCAATTCATAATCTCTACCACGACCTACAGCAGTCACAGCATGACCCAGCTTAAACACATTCATGTCAAACTCAGCAGCAATCATCTCACGTAACTCAGCACAGACGACTGCAACATTATGATGCAAATCCACATACGATATCATCCCATTTACCTTCTCGCTGTTAGCCAAAAGAACATCAACCGGAAGAGACGTCCCTTGCCAACAACGGTTCCCCAAAATATAAGCAGAAGTAACAATAATTTTCTGTCCATTGTGCTCTACGACAATCCCTGAGCTTCTCCAGTGTATGTAGTTATCGGATTCATAGTCGAGACTAACTAAAGACGGTGAAATTGTACAAGCCATATTAGTCGACTCCCAAATCAATTCATCGTCGTAATTTAAAGTACTAGCAAGTCTGTTTTCGCTGTCATAAAGACCGAAAGGTCTACCAAGATCATAATGAGCAAATGCAGCTGCATGTCGTTCATGCCACCCGCTATTAATGCTTTCGTTAGCCTCAATGAGTCTACGCAACCCCGCCCGACACTGTTCACCGGGAAAAAGCTGGTTTGTTGAGGTTGCGCTTGTAGTTGATGAGGTTAAGTTAAACATGGCCAATATCTCCCTTATTCTCTGTTTTTTTTTCTTAGGGTTTGCTTGATATTGGTTTGCAAGGTGTCACCAATACGTATTTATAGTATCATAAGTTCAAAAAATTTAACCTTGACACACACGAATAATATTATTTTCTAATACTCCGTAAAAGATAACAAAAGGTACGGAGTAATATTTATAGGATCATATTTACCAAATTATAGTACGACCCGAGCCGTTTATTATACCGAGTATATACTATACTATATAATAAGAATAAATATATTGGTTGAGACTACTTGAGTCTTAACCAGTCTCTTAAGTTGAGAATATAAAATGACAAACTAAATGGGACATGACATCCTCACTCGTTTATTAGGAGTATATACTACGGGTAGGGCCGAACAAAAAAATTCGATTATCCGATTTGAACCGATATCCGATCCGTATTCAATCCGAAAAATTGAATATCCGATCCAAAAAACGGTACACAATTCTTTAGTTTATCAGTTTTAAAATTTATTTCATAAACATTATCCATGATAATCACTCCGGAATCAATAAATCTCATAACCCATGACAACAAATTAATATAACTTGCTTCTTCCGTCTCATTCACTTATTTACCGTAATTTACCGTGTGAAGTATATCGGGTTATTAACTATTGTTATAGACGTAAACAAATGATTGGACAAGAGTAGTAGAAAACAAAGACACTTCCTTTTTTTGAAAGCTTGAAGTCAATTTTAGTTTCAGTGATAGAAGATGGATATGGAGTGTTGGGTATCCATGCCAAAAGTGGAGCTCCATGCTCACTTAAATGGTTCCGTCAGAGATTCCACTTTACTGTAAAATTCTCCTCTTGTGAAAAAAAGTTACTCTTTCTTGATTCCATATACTCTTTCGTGTCCGTTATTTGTTTACCTTTGATTAAAATACTTTTCCCGATAAGAAAAGGTGAACAAATGACTGGTACGGAAGGAGCGATCTTTTGTAATGTCCAGTTTAATTTCTAGCATGTATACATTTTGAAGCTCTTAATGTTCTCTGGGATTTGCTTAATTAAGTGTTAAGCTGTGATTTAACAGTGAACTTACTAAAGATTTGGGTGAAAAGGGCATTATTGTTTTCTCTGATGTTGAGCATGTAATCCTCAAAAGTATGTAACTTTGTTTGGTTTTTGTTATTCTTATGCTTTAATTTCCCTAATTATGTGCCCAATTGGATACCCGAGACGGTTTCAGATGATGATTCCTGTCAGCCGATCCCAAATCATTTTGGGATTTAGGTTGTGATGTTGTTGTTGTTGTTGTTGTTGTTGTTGTTGTTGTTGTATGCTTTAATTGATCAAACATGTGCATTGTGATTAGTGATTTATGTTATGCACTTATGCAGATGATAGATCACTGGTTGAAGTATTCAAGTTGTTTGATTTGATTCACATTCTTACCACTGATCATGCTACTGTCACCAGAATCACCAAAGAAGTATGATGGAATTTGTTTGTATTAGTGAAATTAGGTGTTTTTGGATTCTATTTTGTCGAAGTTAAATACTTGGATAAGACTGTTTTATCCTAGCATTTGGGTAGGATTTGAGAGGCGCGTGCATATTTTTGTCAAAGTTAAAAACTTGGATAAGACGGTTTTATCCTAGCATGTGGGTAGGATTTGAGAGGCGTGTGCAGATTTTGTCAAAGTTAAAAGCTTGGATAAGACGGTTTTATCCTAGCATGTGGGTAGGATTTGAGAGGCGCGTGCATATTTTGTCAAAGTTAAAAACTTGGATAAGACGGTTTTATCCTAGTATTTGGGTAGGATTTGAGAAGCACGTGCATATTTTGTCAAAGTTAAAAACTTGGATAATACGGTTTTATCCTAGCACGTGGGTAGGATTTGAGAGGCGCGTGCATATTTTGTCAAAGTTAAAAACTTGGATAAGACGGTTTTATCCTAGTATTTGGGTAGGATTTAGGCGCTTGCATATCTCAAGTCCTACTGAAAATGAACCTGTGTCTTGGTGTTTTGCTGATTTATGTTTGATTATTAGGTGGTTGAAGATTTTGCTGCGGAGAATGTTGTGTATTTGGAATTAAGAACTACTCCAAAGGTACTAAATTAGATTGGTAATTTGAGTTACGAGTTAAGCAATAAAGGTTTGAACTTAGGCAGATGAAATTTAGTTGGCTAACAGTGAGTTGTTGTATTTTAAATTGGAGTATAGAGGAATGAACTGAAAGGAATGACGAAGCGTTCTTACGTTGAAGCTGTCATTGAGGGTTTAAGAAGAGTTTGTGCAGTTGACATAGACTTTGCTCCTGCTGACATTGAATTGGAGAAGCGGAGCTCGTCTTGTATGGATAAAGCTTCTAATGGATTAACTAGCAAGAAGATATATGTCAGACTTCTTCTCAGCATTGATAGAAGAGAAACACTTGAAGCTGCCATGGAAACTGTTAAGTTTCTCCCTTCTGCTGTTAAGGCTTTGAGTTTATCGTACCTTTGCTTCTGAACGAGTATATTTGTCATGATAGATGACTTGCAGAACTTAATTGCAGGTGAAACTAGCCTTGGAAATGAGGGGCAATGGTGTTGTTGGCATTGATCTTTCCGGAAACCCAAGAGTGGGAGACTGGTACACTTCTCGTGCCAATTACTAAAGATGTTTACATATGTAATGAAGTTCCGTTTTGTGGAGTCAAAGACTTCGTATTCTGTGCTTCAGGTATGGATGAAGGAAAATAGTTCACACAGTTGGCTTCATCTTTTTTAGTGTAAAGTAACAATCATTCTATGCAATTTTCTTTATGAGTCATTTGGGGAACCATCTGTCTGTGCTATAAGCCTATAAGGCTGCATTTCGGCGACTCTCCTTACCCGTCATTTGTGGGTTTATGTATGTAAAATCAATTTGCCTTACTCTTCTCTAAGAATGTTTTGTGTGTGGGCTTCATTTTGGCTTTGCTGCAGGAAAACATTTTTGCCGGCTTTGGTTTTTGCTAGAGAGCAAGGCCTTCGTGTTACTCTGCACTGTGGAGAGGCACGTGTTTCTACCTAGTCGTATACTTCTCTTACAAGTGCATTATGTGATTTAGCACAAATTATTAGTTTTCAGCTTTCATAGCGAATTAGACCTGACTTGCATGTTTGTAAACTTAGTGCTGTATAGGTACCTAATCAGGAAGAAATACATGCAATGCTGGATTTTCGTCCTGAGAGAATTGGCCATGCATGTTGCTTGAAAGAGGATGCATGGAGTAAACTGAAATCGCTGAAGATTCCGGTTAGTGTCTATGTGTCGTTACTTGATGCATTTTAGATGTCATAGACTCATAGTCGCGAACCCTTCAAACTTCAAATCATGGACGGCAAAGGTGCCATCTTCTATCCGTGTAAAACTGTACTATCATCCTTTTAGAATCGGGGTTGAATGCCACTTGACATGGGCTGTTGACGATATAACTAAAACAGAAATTTAGGGTGGGTTTAGCACTTTAGCAGGAGGTGGTTGCTCAAGTTTTGGAGTGTCACATATCCATCTTGCACCCAATAAGATTCAGATACAAATCATAATGTAATTCCGTCATTTGTTTATAGTTCTCACCTTTGGAGGCGAACTTTTGATTTCGAATGTAGTTAAAACAAATTGCCAGAAAAATAAACTTGTATCATTACGTCCATAGTGAAAATACTACTGAAAAATGCCTGATCGCGTCATTGCATTTTGCAGGTTGAAATATGTTTGACATCTAACATCCGAACTAATACAATTTCCTCAGTGGATGTTCATCATTTCGGTTTGGTTCCTTCCTTATCCAAGTTTAGTTTTGGATCTAGATTCAATTCATCTATGTCGATAGTCAAGTTATTTGGCATACTGATATATTTTGCAGCTGATTTATACAAATTGAAGCACCCAATGACTCTATGCACTGACGACTCCGGGGTATTCTCTACCAGTTTATCCAAAGAATACGCCATTGCTGCAACTACTTTCAGTGAGTAACCTCTTTCATCATACTTATATTCTCCCTTCATCCCACTTATACTGTTCCCATTTGTCTCAGGTGTTCAAACGAGTCGACTTTCTGATTTTTTCGCAATGCACAATAGTTTTCGAAAGGATGATTAAAATATAGCTGATTTGAACAGTCAAACCTAAAAAGTCGTATATTTTATTAGTGCACATATGATATCCGAAGAGATTAATGGCCAAAGTTGACATTTGTTGACCGCTAACAATGGTGAAAAATTCGAATGGGATAGTAGACAGTAAACTTGAAATGTAGCTGATAGAACGCAAAACCAACTTGATGTCTCATACGGAATGCTAACTTATATTCCGACTCTTGTTCATATCAAAGATCTCGGGAAGAAGGAAATGTTTCAACTGGCAAGGAATGCAGTCGATTTCTCATTTGCAGAGGAACGCGTGATAACACAATTGAAGAAGTTATTTGATATAGCTGAGGAAGAGCTGATCTTACAATAATACTCCTATGTCACTCCAAATCTTCCTTGTTCTTAGGTTAATAAATCTTTAGAGGAACAAATGCATTAGTTTTTTCCTCCTTGACTTTAGCCATTTGTAGTTTGAAGAAAGGTTAAAACTTGATTTGGTCTTTGACTTGACTTTGTGTATATTTTCTCTCTATGAATAGTGAGACAAAATTATCTAAATTATCGTCCTATGTCACATTATCTCTCAATTTGACGAATTACTCTTTTAACTACAAAAAAACTCTCCGCAACACATTTATTGTGTGATGTGTCAAAATAAAAAATGCTAACGAGAAAACAACACAATAAATTAAAGTAGGCCAAAAAATACGACCGTCGAATCTAAATGTTCTTCTGTCAAAATAAAAAATATCTACTCTATTATAGATCGTCTCGTATCAAAATTAACACTAAGTCTTGCTTAAGATGGGTATCATCCGTTTTAAGTTTAAGATCAGTCAAATACAACCAACCATATGATAGTAGTAAAGACAAAAAAATTGGTACCTTGACAACAAATCGGGTAATTACATATATATTTGCCCCGTTTGAAACCGGATAATGTAACTATGTAAGTCATAAATGAGAATTTGTGAAAGATTTGTCATCCATTAAATGGACACATGAGATTATAATGAGTCATCAACTAAATCAATCAAACCATCTAGATTGTTTGGAATTTTCATTTATGTAAATAAAGAATGTCAATGCAAATAAACAAGTCAAATACTAATCTCAAAACGACGCCGTTACACATCAAACAGTAAAAAACGATCATCACCTTCATCTTCATCGTCTTCATCATAAACAATTTTTCTCGGAAATTCAAAATTTTGTCAATCAAATTCACAATATTTGATCGTAAAATCTTACATAATCACAATTTCTTCATGCATTTCATTGATTAATTCATTCATTCAATCATTCAATTGAACAATATATCGTCATTTTTTTTTTCAGAAATGATTTCGCATTGCATTACATTCATCTTAAACCCTAACAGATTCATTCATTTGATCAATTAACAATCTTTCGATTAAATTTGATTAAAACTGATTTGATCGACAATGTCATGGGGATTAGGTTGGAAAAGATCGGAAATCTTCCATTTAACGCTACATTTCGGCGACGAATCATCAGCAGATGAAATCACCGACATTAATGAAACCACCTCCCCAAACTCCGCCGTTACCGGCGGCGACGGCGAAGAATACGGCGAAAATGACGGCGGCGATGACGTGTCAATCGAGTGGACCGCCGGCGACGACGAAGATCAGGTAGCTCTCCGCCTTCAATCGAAGCTCATGATCTCCGTACCGCCGCCGGAAGACACCGTCGTCGTGGAGTTCAAAACGGCGTCGTGCGGAACACGCAACGTCGACGAAACCGTCGACATTGCGAAAATTGAAGCTAATAATGTTGAGAAAGATGATAGTAAAATTGAGGATGAATTAGTTAGTGATAGTAGTAGTAGTAATAGTAGTAATGGTGATGTTGTGAAGGTGGAGATGAATGTGGTAAAGAAGAGGGAACCGTTGAGAGTGATTACAATGGAGAAAGCGGCGGGGTCGGGACAACAGAGTGATGGCACTGGTGTTTTAACGAGGTTGTTGAAGTCGAAAGCGGCCGCTGCAGCGGTATCTGGTGGTAGTGGTGGTGGTGTTGGGGATGGTAGTTTGTGTTTTAAGGATTGGGATAGTGTTACTGTTCTTAGTCTTTGTGGTTGTGGTATTTCTGTGAGTTTTTTCTCCTTTTTTTTACCATACTCTTTTTTACCTTTGGATTAGTGTGGGGTTAGTTTGTTAATGTTTGTTTTTACTGTGGTCGAATTAATTACGAGGAATTGTTATGATTATGTGGTTTTTGCTCTTGAATGATTTAATGTTGTAGATGTTATGTTGTTAATGATACTCTGTACTACCTGTAGTTGTTAAATACCGAGGATGTGAAAGGAATATTTGAGCTTTTTTATTGTATGGATTCGGAATATTAGGCCTCGAGTTATTGAATGTTTTTAAGATTGGTTTATTATTGTAGAGGTTGTCAGGTGGATGAGTGAGAAACGAGGAAAGTCTAAGGTTTCTGGTTGCGAGTCATTTTTTCCCGAGTTATTTCTCCTCTTTAAATCTTGAATACTAGTTGTCTGCTTCTTCCTGTTGATTTTACAGATGCCAACTTTAATTAAGGTTACTGCTGAATTTTTTTGATATTCTTTCGAAGTTATAGTCTATTTTCTTTTCTGCTTAGAATACGACTCTTTTAGCTAAAAGTTACTCTATAACGTCACTAAATCGCTCCTGAAAGTTTCTATTATTGTTTAGGTCTGTATAGCTTTGAATCCTGGCTCTCCGGCTCCCTGCCCCTACTTTGATATTCATGTGTTAAATATCGTTGAAACTATAAGTTTTAAATCTATGTAGCATCCATGTAGCTGGCAGTCGCTCAGCGCGTGCTCCGAGATGCTATTCACTAAACAGGGTTATATGGATCCTACTGTTGATACTTGATAGATCCTTGACAGTCTGTATCTGTGTCATTTTTAATCCAATTTAGTATTATCAAAGAGGCTGTAACAACTAGCTATTTGATATATGGTGTCAAAGTCGGAGTACATGCCTACTGTAAGACTAGAAGCATCGTTGTTGCCTAGTCGTCACTTTTCAACAAGCAGAATCAAGTGTAAAATGTTGTTCTGCATGATTTTTCTCCGTATCATTTTACTTTGTAGTATCGAATAGTCATTCTGGTCACCTAAACATCACCAACAATCTAATAAAATATATTGTGCAACTACAGGTAATACCTGTAGAAGTCGCACAGCTTCCGCTACTTGAAAAGCTGTACCTTAACAACAACAGGCTGTTAGCTTTACCCCCTGAAGTTGGTCAGCTCAAAAATCTTAAAGTTCTAAGAGTTGATGAAAACATGTTGGCTTCTGTGCCTGGTATATGCTATATTTTTTTTCTCGATCCTTAGTCTAATATGTAGCAGTGGTCTGACTTTAGTATGGTAGAGTATGGATTGTTTCCTAATTTTATCAATTGTGGACGCAGTGGAGTTGAGGCAGTGTGCTGGGATGGTGGAGCTTTCACTGGAGCACAACAAACTTATCCGTCCCTTACTAGACTTCAGGTAATGACACTAAGGATTAGGGCATTAGCATATTGCTCCCTGTTATACATTTTAAGTGATCACAAAGCAATGCAGCTAAGATTTCACATTCTTTTCTGGTAATAAGTTATTCCATTCTAATGGCAGGGCGATGTCTGAATTACGCGTTCTAAGGCTTTTTGGCAATCCACTTGAGTTCCTTCCTGAGATTTTGCCCTTACAAAAGCTTCGACACCTGTCTCTTGCTAACATCAGAATTGTAGCTGATGAAAATTTTAAAGCAGTGAATGTGGAAATAGAGGTACTGAAGTAGTTTGCTCTTTCAGTAGTTAGTTCACTACCTATGAAGATTTGATGATTATAACCTGTTTCCCTCTTATCTGGACCTGATAATTACAGACGGAGACAAGTTCCTATTTTGGTGCATCTAAACACAAACTGAGTCCCTTTTTCTCACTTATATTCCGGTTCTCTTCTTGTCATCACCCTCTACTAGCGTCTGCCATGGCGAAAATAATGGAAGATCAGGATCATCGCGTCTTTGTTGGTAAAGATGAAAATGCAGTTCGCCAACTTATTAGTATGATCAGCAGTGAGAACCGCCATGTGGTAAGTCAGGCAGCAGTGAATCCACTCTGCTCTGTTAGTACTCATAGCATTGGCTAAAACAAGTATCCTTCTTGTAGGTCGAACAAGCATGCTCTGCTCTTTCGTCCCTTGCTGCAGATGTCTCTGTTGCAATGCAACTGATGAAATGTGACATCATGAAACCCATCGAAACGGTTTTGAGATCAGCTGTTGAAGAGGTATTGGTTTCTGTGCTCAAAGTATTGCAGCACCTTGCTTTTACATCTGATGCTGTAGCAGAGCGACTGCTATCCAAGGATGTAGTGAGGTCATTGAAATCACTGTGTGGTCATAAGAATCCAGAGGTAGCTTAATGGCACATGATTCTTACTTTTCCATCGTAACACCTGTGGCAACAAAGATTAATGTGTTGTGCATTGTAGGTTCAAAAACTAGCTTTAACGGCCGTTGGAAATTTGGCATTTTGTCTAAAGAATAGGCAGAAGCTAGTTACTTCTGAAAGTCTGCGGGAACTTCTTATGCGCTTGACATTAACAGTTGAGCCACAGGTTAACAAAGCTGCAGCCCGAGCTTTGGCGATTCTAGGTTTGTTCTAAGACTTATGTTCATGTGCTTTTGAGATTTTCAGTTATGTGATTCCGTGGTTGTCCTGTTCCTCTTTTTCTTAGGAGAGAATGAGATCCTCCGGCGTGCAATCAGAGGGAGACCAGTGGCGAGGCAAGGGCTTCGGATTCTCACTATGGATGGGGGTGGAATGAAGGGCCTGGCAACGGTAAAAATCTTGAAGGAATTAGAAAAGGGTACAGGAAAGCCGATACATGAGATGTTTGACCTTATATGTGGTACATCGACTGGTGGTATGCTGGCGGTGGCTTTAGGGATCAAGTTAATGACATTAGAAAAGTGTGAGGAAATATACAAGAAACTCGGTGAGTTACTGAGTTTAGAATATGGCGACTACTTTTTTTAGTAACTTTTTTAAACATACCTGGTTTCAAATAGTGACCATGTTTTCATTAAACTTGCTTAATCAGGCAAGCTTGTCTTTGCGGAACCTGTTTCAAAAGACAATGAGGCAGCAACTTGGAGGGAGAAGTTGGATCAAATATACAAAAGTTCCTCTCAGCGGTTTAGAGTTGCAGTACATGGCGCTAAAGTATGTTTTACTTTTTTTTTCCCACCACCCACTGTTACTTATCCAGTGAATTTAAATCAAATGAATTGATGGAGTGGGTATGCAATGACTTTTTACCTACAGCACAGTGCAGAACAGTTTGAGAGGTTGTTGAAAGAGATTTGCGCTGATGAAGATGGAAACCTTTTGATCGACTCTGCTATTAAAAGAATACCTAAAGTTTTTGTGGTGTCAACTCTTGTTAGCGTGGTTCCTGCACAACCTTTTGTGTTCCGCAACTATCAGGTTCTAGACAAAGTTATCTTACATTCGTTCGGTAGCTATTCATGTCATTCTCATCACATCTTTTTCACTTAAGTTCCATTATGTAAATTTGTATCTGAAAAACATCTAATGTGTGATTAATTTCAGTATCCAGCAGGAACTTCCGAGATGTACCTCTCACCTTCAGAAAATTCAGCAATCAACATGTCTGGCAGAGCTAATGCTGGTTCTCAAGTTGGCTATGAACGTAGTGCTTTTATTGGAAGCTGTCAACATCAAGTCTGGCAAGCTATAAGAGCATCTTCCGCTGCACCATACTATCTGGATGATTTTGCAGATGGTTAGTCAGATTGCTTTTAACCTTCTTTTTTACTTTTTATTCATTTCTATTATCTGTTAAATTTGTAGTTGTTTGCGTCTTTTTTTCCTTATGTAGATGTCAACCGCTGGCAAGATGGTGCTATAGTTGCTAATAATCCTACCATTTTTGCCATAAGGGAGGCTCAACTACTTTGGCCTGACACGAAAATTGATTGTTTGGTCTCCATCGGATGCGGCTCTGTACCAACAAAGGTTACCGATTTTTATATTGCCGAATATCTACAAGATTTATGAATACTGCCTTTTTTGTTAATTTATATAAGCGTAAAATGCAAAAATAGAATGTAAGATAATGATTGTCTTCCGGTGTCCTTCTAGATCCGAAAGGCTGGCTGGCTTATTTGGGATACCGTGCCGGTGTTAATTGAAAGTGCATGTTCGGTGGAGCGAGTTGAGGAAGCTTTAAGTACCTTGTTGCCAATGCTTCCCGATGTACACTATTTCCGATTTAACCCTGGTTAGTATTTAAGGTTACTTCTTATTCAATGTCGATAAAAATTTCCTTTTTTCCTCCTGATTTCATTATGACTGGATAGAAATGAAAGCTCATTGTATTATGGACTTTTCTTACACCAACTTTTCTCACAGTTGATGACCGTTGTGACATGGACCTCGATGAAACCGACCCTGCTGGCTGGTTGAGGTTGGAAAGTGCTGTGGAGGAGTACATCAAAAGTAACTCTGAGGCCTTCAAAAGTGCTAGTGAGAGGCTAATGTTACCATCCCAACAAGAAGTAAAATGGTCGGACGGTGTTAAATCTCCACCGAAGTCCGGAAATGGTACTTCTTGAGTTTCATCGCTAGTATTTTACTTTTCTTTGGTCATAGTTCCTTTTTTTTATTGTGCATTTTACCAACAGGCACAACTTTTAGAATCGCTTATTATAATTTAGCATTTAATCTGCACTTTTCTGAATCGATATATACCCAGTCTGTAAATGCCTGTGTTATTGTTTTTGCTTTGCTAGATGAGGGTTGCCCTTCTTTGGGATGGAGGCGTAATGTACTTCTTGTGGAAGCTTCTAATAGTCCAGATTCTGGAAGAATTGTGCATCACGCAAGATCGCTAGAAACATTTTGCTCTCATAATGGGATAAAAGTGGTTACTGTGACAGGAATTTTAAATTCTCCAAAGCCTTTCTCTGCCACCTCAGTTAACTCGCCTTTTGCTTCACCTATGTTTACTGGAAGTTTTCCATCAAGCCCTCTTTTGTGCAGTCCAGATTTTGGTCAGAGAGTTGGTCGAGTTGACTTAGTCCCTCCTTTGAGCTTGGATGGCAATCAACCTTCAAAGGTTACCTCTCCGCCTGCAAAGTCTCCTTCAGGACCTAGACAGCTCTCGCTACCTGTGCAGTCATTATTCCATAAGCTACAGAGTTCGCCACAAGTGGGTATCGTTCATTTAGCACTTCAGAGTGACACAGCTGGTGCTATTTTAAGGTTGGCATTTTCTGGTTTTTCCATTTCCAAGCCTCATCTTTTCTGTTGCATGTGTCAGTGTTGCAGAGTTCGGTGTTCCGTTCAGTTTAAGGAATGGGATAAAGTTCATAGAATGCTATTTGAGTGATTGGTACAGACAGAGTGCACTTTGGCGGCCTAGTCCATAAACTAACAACCAAATAAAACAATATCACACAACCAAGGGCTTGTATGGAAGATTTGGTTTGAGGATAGGCCGACCCTAACCACACAACCCAGGGCTTGTATGGTAGTTATTATCTCCATCTCATTTATATTGTCCCATTTAAATTATGATGGTCAATTTCGACCATTAATCTCTTCAAATATATGCAAAGGTATAAAATCAAATTTGAAACGTTTAATTTTGTCAAAACAAATAATTTATTGTTATCTTTAAAAAAAGGTATTTGTCGTATATTGTGAGGAAATACCTAGTCAAATGGGACAATATAAATGGGATGGAGAGAGTATATTCAAAACTCGTAGCTTCTTATAATGCTTAACAAATACGGTCAAACACCGTTGGCAGTTGGCAGAACGATGTGTTTGTGGTTGCTGAACCTGGAGAGGCAGCAGAGAAGTTCTTACAGAGTGTACGGTTTAGCTTGTTGTCAACAATTCGGGGTAGAAAGGAGATATTGAAACTTAACTCCATTACAACAATTTCTGATTTGGTGGCTTATCGGCCTTATTTCCAAATTGGTTGCATTGTTCATAAATACATAGGGCGCCAGACCCAGGTATACCTTGAGCTGTTTCCTCTTTGATATATTTTTCAAAGCTTCAGAATCATTCTGCTAAGCGACTTTTATATCTGAAGGTTATGGAGGATGATCGTGAAATTGGAGCTTATATGTTTAGGCGAACAGTCCCTTCCATGCATCTAGTGGCCGATGATATTCGCTGGATGGTACATATTTACATGTCTTATTTTGTGCATACTTGACTTTTAAATATTAACAAAAAAACTTAATTTCGTGACCTGAGGTGCCCGAAGGCTAAACGAACTAACATTCAGATCACATATGTTTTTTGATGAATAACTTCGTAGTTTTTTTTTGTTTTTTTGTTTTCTTCTCTAAATTTCTTTTAAAATCACATTATTATTTAAAGATTATTTACATGCTTCAGCCTTGAAAAGTAGACTTTTGACTATATAATACTCCATGTCTTGTGTCACCAAGATGAGAATTTTAAAAACCTCGTCGTCAAAATGAGAATTTTCAAAACTGTCATCGAAGAAAAGTACCTCAAACTCTCAAGACACCTAAGTGAAAATATTCCTTAATTTTGTGTTCTGTATAAGGTTTATTGCGATTGTTTGATGCAGGTTGGAGCTTGGAGGGACAGAGTTGTATTGTGCACAGGAAGACATGGTTTGGTCAAACCGTTAATTAAGGCCTTTATAGACTCTGGTTCCAAAGCGGTGGTATGTTCATCGGTTGAACCTCCAGAAATGCAACCAACAACGTTCCAAACATCGGGTGATTTTAGTGTCTTGGCGAATGGAAAGTTTGAACTAGGAGAGGAAGAAGGAGACGATGAAGAAGTAGAACCACCTAGTCCTATTAGCGATTGGGAAGACAATGATATTGAGAAAAATGCGGAATCGTCCAAGGGTTTCTGGGACCACGAGGAGGATGAATTATCTCGATTTGTTAGTCATTTTTACGAGGCATTATTCCGGGAAAGAGCAAGCGTACATTCTGCTTTGCAAAGCGCTCTCGCGTCTCATAAGAAGCTGAGGTATTCGTGTCATCTGCCAACTATGCCTTCGTAAGTTGATATCCAATTGTATATTAGAATTTAGAACTGATTTCCGCCACCCTTTGATGCAACGATGGGTAACAGAAGCAATATAGGCATATAGATATACAAAGACATAGTTAACTAGGAATAATTGATTAGGACAGTTCGAAAACATCCATACTCGGGATTATACAAATATGTTTTTGCTATGTCACTTCTGATGAATGTAATATTTCGACTCTTATCATAAACTGAATTTGATTTATTACAATTGTATTTACGACAAGTGATCTTGTTTTCCAGTGTAAACGAAGCCACACTGGTTGCTCGGTTTTTGATACATGGCGGTTTTCGGACCGAGTGTCACCTTCCAGTAAATATGCAAACATTTATACTCGGGAATTTTTACATTACACCCCTGAGTTTTTGGGTTTTATATCCCTGCTTTTCTTACACTCTACCTTGTATTCTGAAACTTCAGCTTAGCCTTTATAATGATCTTCTTCAGTCACTTGCTACTTATCTACCTCTCCAACAACCTTCATTTTAAGTCAATTTTCACATATTAGCATAAACTATCTTCACAAATTCTCATTTATGACGGACACTATCCGTCGCAAGCTTAAGACGGATACCATATTCTCTCACAAAATACCCATCAAGGGTGAGTGGAGAAGCACATGGGGGTGCCCAGCTTGTCCCCTCTACCCATTTCCTCTCACAAAATACCCGTCGCAAGATCCGATCCGTCGCAAGCAAGACCTACTGAACTATCTTTACCCCTTCCCAGAAATAGGGGTCTCCTAAGAAATAGTCTCTCAATAAATTTTTTGAGAAAAAGTAGACTAATAAAAGTAATAAAATGGGTACTTATACTATAAAAAAAAGGGGTACAAATAACAGTGCTTACAATCCTTCTTCGATTAAAACACAAACAAATAAAGGTACCACCATTGATCCACGTCAACATAAATTTTTTTTTTCTATTCCACGTATCAATTTTGTTTTTTACATTAAAATAATTTATCTCAGAAATACAATAATATAAACATGCAACTTTTTAATAATCATAAACTAATAAATTACATTAATTTGTCAAATTATAAAATAAAACTTTAAATTAATAATAAATTATAGGAATAAATTATATTAAAATGTTAGAAGATCCTAAAAATCAATAATTTAATTTTTAAAATGTTTGTGTGATTTACAGGCTTTTATGACCTGTAACCGCGAAATACCAAAAACCGTGTATTATAGGCTGTAATTTGGGCCGTTCGGGAGGTCGTACTGAATTACGTTTCATTAGCTTACGAATTTCGTACCACGTGTCTAGGGCCGTGTTAGTAGTTACCCTTCTCGATTAAATCATCGGATAACAAGTTTTAATCCATTTTCATGATAAACCGAGTTATCCCAAAAAAACGTTTATCGCATACCGACACCCTCAAATCTCCTCCGTTTCTTCTCAAAGTTTGCTTGGAAACTTTAATCAATAATATGCTTGTGTGATTTACATGCATTTCTGACCCAGATCCGCGAAATACCGAAAACCATGTATTGGAGGCTTTAATTTGGGCCGTTCTAGAGGTCGTACTGTGTCACGTTTCATTTTCTTACGATTTTCGTACCACATGTCCAAGGCGGTGTTAGTTGTTACCCTGTTCAATTAAACCATCAAATAACAAGTAATTATCCATTTTCACGATAAATTGAGTTATCCCTAAAAAATCATTTATCGCAGATCGACACCCTCACATCTCCTCCGTTACTTCTAAAAATTTGCGTGGAAAATTTATCTGATCCAATTAAATGTGTGTGTGATTTACAGGAATTTCAGACCCATAGCCGCGAAATACCGAACACCGATTATTATAGGTTGCAATATGGGCCGTTTGGGAGGTCGTACTGGATCACATTTCATTTTATTACAATTTTCGTACCATATGTTAAGGGCCGTTTTAGTAGTTACCATGTTTGGTTAAACCATCAAATAACAAGTATTTATCAATTTTTACGATAAACCGAGTTATCCCCAAAAAACGTTTATCGTATACCAAAAATCGTGTATTATAAGCTGCAATTTGGGCCGTTTGGAGAGTCGTACTGGGACACGTTTCATTTTCTTACGATTTTTGTACCACATGTCCAGGGCCGTGTTAATAGTTTCCTTGTTCGATTAAACCATCAGATAACAAGTATTTATCCATTTTCACGATAAACCGAGTTATCCCCAAAAAACGTTTATCGCATACCAACAACCTCAAATATCCTCTGTTACTTCTAACAATTAGCGTGGATGCTTAATCTGATCCAATAAAATGTTTGTCTCATTTATTGGCATTTCATACCCGGAGCCGCAAAATACCGAAAACCGTGTATTATAAGCTGCAATTTGGGCCTTTTGAGAGGTCGTACTGGGTCACATTTCATTTTTTTACAATTTTGTACCACGTTTCCAGGGGCATGTTAGTAGTTACCTTGTTCAATTAAACCATGAGATAACAAGTATTTATATATTTTCACGATCAACCGAGTTATCCCAAAACACGTTTATCTACCGACACATTCAAATCTCCTTCGTTTCTTTTCAAAATTTGCGTGGAAACTTTATCCGATCCAATAAAATGTTTGTGTGATTAACAGACATTTCTGACCCGTAGCCGCAAAATACCGAAAACCGGGTATTATAGGCTTTAATTTGGGCCTTTCAGGAGGTCGTACTGAGTCACATTTCATTTTCTTACGATTTTCGCACCACGTGTCCAGGGCCGTGTTAATAGTTACCTTTCTCGATTAAATCATAAGATAATAAGTATTTATCAATTTTCATGATAAACCGAGTTATCCCCAAAAACGTTTATCGCATACCGACACGTTCAAGTGTTCTTCGTTTCTTCTCAAAGTTTGCGTGGCCGTTTTATCTGATCTAATAAAATGCTTGTGTGATTTACAGGCATATCTGACCCGGGGCCGCGAAATACCGAAAACCATGTATTATAGGCTGCAATTTGGGCCGGTTGGGAGTTTGTAATGGGTCACATTTCATTTTCTTACGAATTTCGTACAACGTGTCCAGGGTCGTGTTAGTAGTTACTCTGTTCGATTAAACTATCAGATAACAAGTATTTATCCATTTTCACGATCAACCAAGTTATCCCAAAATACGTTTATCTACCGACACCTTCAAATCTCTTTCGTTTCTTCTCAAAAATTGCGTAGATGCTTTATCTGATCCAATAAAATGTTTGTGTGATTTACAGGGATTTCTGACCCGGAGCAGCGAAATACCGAAAACAGTGTATTATAGACAGCAATTTGGGCCGTTCAGGAGATCGTACTGGGTCACGTTTCATTTTCCTACAATTTTTCTACCACGTGTTCATGGCCGTGTTAGTAGTTACCCTGTTTGATTAAACCATCAGATAAGAAGTATTTATGCATTTTCACGATTAACCGAATATCCCCAAAAATGTTTATCGCATACCGACATCCTCAAATCTCCTCTGTTTCTTCTAAAAATTTGCGTTGAAGCTTTATCTGATCCAATAGAATATTTGTGTGACTTACAGGCATTTCTGACCCGTAGCCGCGAAATACCGAAAACCGTGTATTATAGGCTGTAATTTTCGCCGTTCGGGAGGTCGTACTGGATCACGTTTCATTAGCTTACGAATTTCGTACCAAGTGTTAAGGGATGTCTTAGTAGTTACCCTGATCGATTAAACCATCAGATAACAAGTATTTTTCCATTTTCATGATAAACCGAGTTTTCCCCAAAAAAACGTTTATCACATACCGACATCCTCAAATCTTCTCCATTTCTTCTCAAAATTTGCGTGGAAACGTTATCTTATCCAATAAAATCTTTGTCTTATTTACAAGCATTTTTGACCCGGAGCCGCGATATAACGAAAACCGTGTATTATAATAGGCTTCAATTTTGGGACGTTCAATAAATCGTACTGGGTCACGTTTCATTTTCTTACGAATTTCGTACCACGTGTCCAGGGTCGTGTTAGTAGTTACCCTGATCGATTAAACCATCAGATAACAAGTATTTATCAATTTTCACGACAAACCGGGTTTTCCCCAAAAAACGTTTATCGTATACCGACACCCTGAAATCTCGTCCGTTTCTCCTCAAAATTTGCGTGGATACTTTATCAAATCCAAAAAAATGTTTGTGTGATTTACAGGCATTTCTGATCCTGAGCCACGAATTACCGAAAACCGTGTATGCTTCAATTTGGGCCGTTAGGGGAGTCGTACTGGGTCACGTTTAATTTTCGTACGATTTTTGTACCACGTGTCTAGGTTCGTGTTAGTTGTTAACATGATCGATTAAACCATCAGATAACAAGTACTGTTAGTTGTTACCCTATTCGATTAAACCATCAGATTATAAGTATTTATCCCTTTTCACGTTAAACCGAGTTATTTCAAAAACACGTTTATCACATACCAACACCCTCAAAATCTCTCCGTTTTTTCCCAAAAGTTTTTTTGGAAGCTATATCTGATCCAATAACATGTTTGTGTTATTTACAGATATTTCTGACCCGGAGCCGCGATATACTGAAAACCGTGTATTATTATATAAAGGCTGCAATTTGGGTCGTTCGGGAGGTTGTAATGGGTCACGTTTCATTTTCTTACAATTTTTGTACAACGTGTCAAGGGCTGTGTTAGTAGTTACCATGTTCGATTAAACCATCAGATAACAAGCATTTATCCATTTTCACGATAAACCGAGTTATCCCCAAAAAACGTTTATCGTATACCGATAGCCTCGAATATCCTCCGTTACTTCTAACAATTAGCGTGAAAGCTTTATCTGATCCAATAAAATGTTTTTGTCATTTCCAGGCATTTCTTACCCGGAGCCGCGAAATACCGAAAACCGTGTATTATAAGCTGCAATTTGGGCCGTTCGAGAGGTCGTACTGGGTCACGTTTCATTTTCTTACTATTTTCGTACCACGTTTTAGGGGGCGTGTTAGTAGTTACCCTGTTCGATTAAACCATCAGCTAACAAGTATTTATACATTTTCACGATCAACCGAGTTATCCCAAAACACGTTTATCTACCGACATCTTCAAATCTCCTTCGTTTCTTTTCAAAATTTGCGTGGAAGCTTTATCCGATCCAATAAATAGGTTGTGTGATTTACAGGCATTTTTGACCCGTAGCCGCAACATATCGAAAACTAGGCATTGTAAGCTTTAATTTGGGCCTTTAAGGAGATCGTACTGAGTCACGTTTTATTTTCTTAAGCTTTTCTTACCACGTGTCCAGGATCGTATTAGTAGTTACCCTTATCGATTAAATCATCAGATAACAATTATATTTATCAATTTTCATGATAAACCGAGTTATCCCCTAAATACGTTTATCGCATACCGACACCCTCAATTCTTCTTCGTTTCTTCTCAAAGTTTGCGTGGAAGTTTTATCTTATCCATTAAAATGCTTGTGTGAATTACATGCATTTCTGACCGGGGGCCGCGAAATACCGAAAACCACGTATTAAAGGCTTTAATATGGGCCGTTCAAGAGGTTCTACTGTGTCACGTTTCATTTTCTTACGACTTTCGTACCACGTGTCCAAGGCCGTGTTAGTAGTTACCATGTTCAATTAAACAATAAGATAACAAGTATTTATCTATTTTCACGATAAACCAAGTTATCCAAAAGAAACGTTTATTGCATATAAACACCCTCACATCTCCTCCGTTACTTTTAAAAATTTGCGTGGAAGATTTTTTTGATATAATAAAATGTTTGTGTGATTTATAGGGATTTCTGACCCGGGGCCGCAAAATACCAAAAACCGTGTATTAGGCTACAATTTGGGCCATTTGAGAGGTCGTACTGGGTCACGTTTCATTTTCTTACGATTTTCGTACCACGTATCCAGGGCCGTGTTAATTGTTACCGTGTTCGATTAAACCATCAGATAACAAGTATTTATCCATTTTCACGATAAACCGAGTTATCCCCAAAAGAACATACATCGCATACCCACATCTTTAAATCTCCTCCGTTTCTTCTCAAAATTTGTGTGGGCGCTTTATCTGATCCAATAAAATGTTTGTGTGATTTATAGGAATTTCATACCCATAGCCGCGAAATACCGAAAATCGTGTTTTATAGGTTGAAATTTTGGCCTCTTCGGAAGGTCGTATTGGATCACGTTTCATTGTCTTACGATTTTCGTACCACATGTCCAGGGCCGTGCTATTAGTTACCTTTTTCAATTAAACCATCATATAACAAGTGTTTATCAAGTTTCACGATAAACCGAGTTATCCCCAAAAAACGTTTATCGTATACCGACACCATCAAATCTCCTCTGTTACTTCTAAAAATTTGCGTGGAAGTTTTATCTGATCCAATAAATTATTTGTGTCATTTACAAGCATTTCTTACCAGGATCCGCGAAATACCGAAAAACCGTGTATTAAAGGCTGTAATTTGGGCTGTTCGGGAGGTCGTACTGGGTCACGTTTCATTTTATTATAATTTTTGTACCACCTTTCCATGGGCGTGTTAGTGGTTACCCTGTTCGATTAAACAATTAGATAACAAGTATTTATCCATTTTCACGATCAACCGAGTTATCCTCAAAACACGTTTATCCACCGACATTTTCAAATCTCCTTCGTTTCTTCTCAAAATTTGTGTGGAAGCTTTATCTGATCCAATAAATGTGTGTGTGATTTACATGCATTTTTTTTATCCAGAACCGCGAATTTTTGTTAAAACCGGGTATCATAGGCTTTAATTTGGGCCTTTCAGAAAGTCGTACTGGGTCACGTTTTATTTTCTTAGTGTCCAGTGCCGTATTATTAGTTACCCTGTTTGATTAAACCATCAGATAACAAGTATTTATCCATTTTCACGATAATCTGAATTATTCTCAAAAAAACGTTTATCGCATACCACACCCTCACATCTCTTTCGTTACTACTAAACTTTTTCTTGGAAGCTTTATCTGATCCAATAAAATGTTTGTGTGATTTACAAGGATTTCGTACCCAGAGTCGCGAAATATCGAAAACCGTGTATTATAGGCAGCAATTTGTGCTGTTCGGGAGGTCGTACTGGGTCACGTTTCTATTTCCTACGTTTTTCCCACCACGTGTCCAGGGCTGTGTTAGTAATTACCCTGATCGATTAAACCATTAGATAACAAGTATTTATCCATTGTCACGATAAACTGAGTCATCCCCAAAAAACGTATATCACATACTGACATCCTCAAATCTCTTTATTTCTTCTCAAAATTTGCGTGGAAACTTTATCTGATCCAATAAAATGTTTGCCATATTTACAGGTATTTCTGATCCAGAGCCGCGAAAAACTGAAAACCGTGTATTATAATAAGCTGCAATTCGGGCCGTTTGGTAAGTCGTACTGGGTCACGTTTCATTTTCTTACGAATTTCGTACTACTTGTCCAGGGCCGTGTTAGTAGTTACCCTGTTTGATTTAACAATCAGATAACAAATATTTATCAATTTTCGCGATAAACAGAGTTATCCCCAAAAACCGTTTATCGCATACCGACACCCACAAATCTCCTCCGTTTATTCTCAAAATTTGCGTGGAAGCTTTATCTGATCTTGTAAAATGTATGTGTGATTTACATGCATTTCTGACACGGAGCCGCGAAATACCGAAAACCGTTTATTATAATCGCCTGCAATTTGGGCCGTTCGAGAGGTCGTAATGGGTCACGTTTCATTTTCATACGATCTTCGTACCACGTGTGCAAGTACATGTTAGTAATTACCCTTTTTGATTAAACCATAAGATAACAAGTATTTATCTATTTTCACGATAAACGAAGTTATCTCCAAAAATGTTTATCACATACCGATAAACTCAAATCTCCTCTGTTACTTCTAAAAATATGCCTAGAAGCTTTATCTGATCCTATAAAAATTTGTGTTATATACAGGCATTTCTTACTCGGAGCCGTGAAATACCAAAACCATGTAATATACTATTATAGGTTGCAATTTGGGCTATACGGGAAGTCATAATTGTTCACGTTTCATTTTCGTACGATTTTCAAACCACATTTCCAGAGCCGTTTTAGCAGTTACCATTTTCGATTAACCAATTAGATAAAAAGTTTTTATCCATTTTCATTATAAACCGAATTATCTCCAAAACACGTTTATCGCAAATTAGCAGCATCAAATCTCCTCCGTTCCTTCTCAAAGTTTGCGTGGAAGCTGTATCTGATCCAATAAAATGTTTGTGTGATTTGCACGCATTTCTGATCTGGAGCCGCGAAATACCGAAAACCGTGTATTATAGGTTTTAATTTGGGCCGTTCAGGAGGTCATACTTGGTCACGTTTCATTTTCTTACAAATTTCGTACCACGTGTCCAAGGCCGTGTTAGTAGTTACCCTATTCAATTAAACTACTAGATAACAAGTATTTATCCATTTTCACGATAAACCGAGTTATCCCCAAAAAAACGTTTATCGCATACTGACACCCTCACATCTACTCCGTTACTTCTAAAAATTTGCGCAGAAGATATATCTGATCCAATATAATGTTTGTGTGATTTACAAGGATTTCTTACCCGGAGCCGCAAAATACCATAAACCGTGTATTATAAGCTGCAATTTGGGTCGTTTGGGAGGTCGTACTGGATCACGTTTCATTTTATTACAATTTTCGTACCACATGTTAGGGGTCGTTTTAGTAGCTACCATGTTCGATTAAACCATCAGATAACAAGTATTTATCAAGTTTCACGATAAACCTAATTATCCCCAAAAAACGTTTATCGCATACCGACACCATCAAATCTCCTTTGTTACTTCTAAAAATTTGTGTGGAAGCTTTATCTGATCCAATTAAATGTTTGTGTCCTTTACAGGCATTTCTTACCCGGATCCGCGAAATACCAAAAACCGTGTATTATAAGCTGCAATTTTGTCGTTCGAGAGGTCGTACTAGGTCACGTTTCATTAGCTTAAAAATTTCGTACCACGTTACCAGGGACGTGTTAGTAGTTACCCTTTTCTATTAAACCATTAGATAACAAGTATTTATCCGTTTTCACGTTAAACCGAGTTATCCCCAAAACACGTTTATCGCATACCGACACCCTCAAATCTGCTCCGTTTCTTCCCAAAATTTGTGTGGAAGCTTTATCTATTCCAATAAAATATTTATGTTATTTACAGGCATTTTATGATCCAGAGCCTAGAAATACCGAAAACCGTGTATTATATAGGCTACAATTTGGGCCGTTCGGGAGGTTGTAATGGATCACGTTTCATTTTCTTACGAATTTTGTACGACGTTTCGAGGGCCGTGTTAGTACTTATCCTGTTCGATTAAACCATCAGATAACAAGTATTTATCCATTTTCACGATCAACCAAGTTATCCCAAAATACGTTTATCTACCGACACCATCAAATCTCTTTCGTTTTCCTCAAAATTTGCGTGGAGGCTTTATCTGATATGACGGAGTAAAAGTGTTGAGCCTTCTCTTTTCTTATCTCTCCCTTAATACAAGACATTGCTATTACTAAATTTTATAATTATATTTCAAAGGGAATTAAATAGTAATATACCATGTATATAATTATTAAATTATTTAATATCATTATCTAAAAAACCGCGCATTCGCGTGGGTTCTATACTAGTAGGACAATAATTGATTGGGGCGGAGGGAATAATCAATTTCCTATAAATAAACGTGATTTAGAAAATCAATATGTTAATTCATGATTAAACCCTAATTTGTCTGGTTTGCTTTAGAATTATAGCGCCATGAACATGAAGCAAACAAGAAATAGTAGGTCTCTTCCAGAGGAGATTATCATGGAGATCTTAACATGGCTGCCTGCTAAGACTCTTCTACGTTTTAAGTCGACTTCTAAGTCATTACTCAACCTGATTACACGTCCGGAGTTTGTCAAACTCCATCTACGTCGATCTCTTGTCCGAAACTCTACTCTAACTCTTTTACATCGGGATGATACCTTTCTGGTGTCTTTCGATTTCGACCAACCTCAACGTCCCGCTATTCAACTTGGTACACATCCCGACATCATTAAGCTCTTTGAGTGCGACATCAAAATTTATAATCCCGGCATCATTCCAAATATTATCGGTATATGCAATGGCGTGGTCTGTTTTAGGAAAATGGGAGATCAGTTCGTTCTGTACAACCCTACCACCCGAACCTATAAACAAGTACCAATACGGAAACTATCTATCACATTATGCCATGACGAGTTTGTGTACGATTGCATTAGTGAAGATTTCAAGATTTTCAGTTTTATCCAAATCTATGGGAGAACAGGATATATTGAATCCGAAACATATATGTACAGTTTGAAAGATAATTCATGGTCGACGATTGAGAGTCCACCTCATGTTTGTTATTATAACCAATCTTCCGGTCATATTGCCAACAACTCTTTGTATTGGATGACTTATAATTATGACTCGAAAAAAATGGTGATTACGGGTTTTGATGTATCGAGTCACCGGTATGAAGAGATCTCATTACCTAGACAAAAGATGTTGCTTTCTAAAGGAATATTGAGTGTTTTAAAGGGGCGTCTACATATAATGGATCAATGGCCCGGTTTTCATATATGGATGTTAAACGAGAAAAATTGTTGGACTCAAGTGTTTCGTTCTTTAGATTGGGAATATCAGCTTAGCCCCTCGCCTTACGCTCGCTCAAAAGACGGGCGCAAAATTTTCATAGGGTACATGCAGCATAAGTTTACGAAAGTCATTTGCTGTGATCTCGAGACTCAAACTACCAGCGTTATTGAAGTTGTTGGTTTTCTGGAAGGTAGTGGTATGCGTTTCCTTAACAGTGCTTTTAAAGCTAGACCATGGGTGGAATCGCTTGTCGCGCTTGCATAGTAGTAACTTAATTACTCGAACGCTCTTCTTTTTTCGCTGAATCTTAACTGATTTAACAGATCGATAGGGCGATAGGTTCATGTTTATAATAGAGCCATTCTGTTATACTCGAACACAGAACCCTCTTCTTTTTTATTTTTTCGTTGAATCTTTTTCATTGAATGATTTTACGAAAGTCATTTGCTGTTGTTTTTTTTTTTCATTTATGCTACTACGGTTGTTATTATTGTAAAGGGCGATAGGTCCATGTTTATAACAGAGCAAGTTGCTTAAGGCGACAACTGGGTATCGTTACTTAACATGGTCGATTTTATATACATTCAACTATGAGTATTGAGGTATCGATAATATTTTCCCGTAAGAGAACGAACTGGTACGAGTTTTCTACCTTCATGGATTTTGGTGTGAAAAGGCCGGTCCTTTGTTGATCAAGCAATCAACAAGGCAATTCTTCGATTTCTTGGGCTCTAGCTTGTGTACGACTCAATATTTAGCATTATAGCTGAAGTGTGCACATTACCACCATAAGACATACTCCCTACGTCTCAATCAGCTGCTTAGCATTTTTATTCTTTGTGAGGTTATTTTAATCGGAGCTAAACAAATGATAGCGATCAAAACACAATAGTTGGACGTTACTGTTTCACTCAACAAAGTTTCATATAGATTTTGAGTATGACTCGCCTTACTGGCAGAAACAGATTATCCCTTTGGGTTATGGTTATGCAAGAGACGTACGCAAAATCATCGTAGGTACACAAAATCATCGCAGGGCCTCTGAAAAACCCTACACATTTGTTGTGATCTCGAGTCTCAAACTACCAGCGTGGTTCGACCTCTTTGTTTGCCGGAAGACTCAACCATCTCTGCAAGGCCATGGGTAGAATCGCTTGTTCCACTTGCATAGTACTCCGTAAGACCGTAACACAATTAACTTGTGAGCATTCTTCTTGTTCTACGAATACCATGGTAATATAAGTTCAGTCATTATATCAGACATATATAAGGTTTAGATTATTTATTAGTATTCTTCAGTAATGGAATTTACGAGAATGTTGTCATTTCCGCTTCTAATCTATTGTTAGACATGGTTTTCGTTTCTTCTATCTATTGTTGGCATTTCCTCCAAGTCGTCAACAACAAAAAAAACCAATTCTTAATCCCAAGTTCGGGATCTTTCGCGCATTGCTAATAATTATGTGTTTTGATGTATCGAGTAACACGTAAGAGATGTCGTTCCCAACACAAGTTATGTCCTCTATGTGCCTAACATTGGGAATTTTAAACGAACATGTACATATAATGACACACTGAAACAGTTCGGAATACACAAAGGCCTAACTCACAAACCTGTCCAATACTCATACCGCTCTTCTTTGTCGCTAAAACGTACGGAGACACTGGATTTTGTATGCTTTAGACAAAACTACCTTTATGCTGTATGCCATTGTATTTCAATATATGCCAAAGAATCGGTTTCATACATTGTACATTGAACAGCAAGAATAGGTAACATTCATCCTTATTCGACTGTAGTAACCTACCAGACTCAGATTTTGTCCAAAAAATACAATTAAAATGGAAAAGAACTGTCTGATCAGCAACACGCTCAAACCAAAGAATCGGACAAAGACGATGTAACTGAAAGAAGTTTGTGATCATCTAAGCGAAGAGATGGAAGCAACAGCATCGTTGAACAGAGCGAATAAGATCTTCAACAACAGTTGATGCAATTGGGTCAAGTCCAGCTGTTGGTTCGTCATACAAGAACAGCTGGTAAACACAACCTAGTAGCAGTTAAAGCGCCTATTTTTACGCGTATATACCTCATGCAAGCCGCAAGCGACAGAATCAAATCTGCGTTAAGATATAAACCAGAATTTGAGGCAGTACCGTTAGCACAGTAACTCCGGGATAGGTTTCTGGTAGCGGAATTTAGGCTATGGATCAGTGGCTGGACACTTCAATTCAACCTCAAACTCAAAGAGCTCATGAGAAGTTGAGAACCATCCTACAAACGGTATACGTCAAATTAACAATCGAACTATGTTACCCAACACTTTACTTAACTGCCGTGTCGTGTGTCAGACACGTGTCGATGTACGACACGACACGACACTTTGACACTTCAATTTAGACCACAAAATAGGATAACTCACCCAAAATAGCCGTGTCCGACACTCCGACACGTGTCAGACACGACACTGTGTAGGAAGATGTGATCTTCTGAGGGCGGGCTCTGAAAAAAGTTTCGAAAATTCATTTGTTGTGATCTCGAGTCTCAAACCCTCCAGCCTGGTTCAAATTATTCTTGGTTTGCCGGAAGATGTTACCTTAAAGGTAATGCCATGGGTTGAATCCCTTGTTCCTCTTGGTTTCCAACTCAATTACTCGAGCACTGTCCTTTTTATCTAATCTTAATATACTTGATGTATTATCGAGACACTTTTCCTAATCGACAATGTTGGCATTTCCGATTAAAATCTATTGTAACCCTCTTCTTCTTTCGCTTAATGACAATATATTATCGACATACCATTTGTAGTTCTACGTAGCATAACATGGAGTATGTTTCGCATTTAAGAACATAATAATATGCAAAAAAAAAGTAAGTTGTAGCTTGTCAATTACGGAATAATCAACTATACATACGATCCACAACTTTACCTCTGTGCCTTGAATACAGAGAATTAAATTTGTGAACCAAAGGTAAACAAATGGTTGGAACAAAGGTATTAGTATAACGCAACTGAGGTTAGCGACCTATACACGATTTTAATACCATGAATAGAACACATATGATGTACGATTTATAGTTCATATGCCCGGTAACTAGTTTCGGCATTACCGCTCATATCTAACATTAATTAAAGTGAATTTGGTAATGTAAAACTAAGTACCACATAATAATATCAAAATTAAATTAATTTCCTAGAATATTTCATATCTCCTAATCATATTTAGAATCCAACAAATTAAACTTAGAATCAAGTTTAACACCTAAAACGGGTTTCTAGACCTAAAAACAGAAAGAGCTAATCCTGCAATGTGTCGTAATTGAATTACTTAGGAGTACAGTTTTAACTTTGTTAAGGATTTAAGGTAATATTCCTTTGGTATAATGGCATCTGATCTAATTATATTATTCTGCGTACTTTCACAGCTAATCCCTTCATAATACATACCTATAAATACTCTTAAACTCGAAATCCATCAAAAATATATCAACAACAAAAACACAAAAAAAAAAAAAAAAAGGGTGCAAATAATATTGTCATATCGATAATGGAAGGTATTATTGTGATTTTCGACTTTGATAAGACGATCATTGATGTCGACAGTGATAATTGGGTGGTCGAAGAGTTAGGTTTTACGGAGCTCTTTGATCAGCTTCTTCCTACGATGCCATGGAACATGCTTATGGATACAATGATGAAAGAAATACATGCACAAGGATGTGATATTGATCGAGTTTCCGAGGTTTTAACAAGGGTTCCGATTCATCCTCGTGTTGTCCCAGCCATTAAAGCGGTGCATGCTATGGGGTGTGATTTGAGGGTTGTGAGCGATGCAAATACATTCTTCATCGAAACCGTATTGAGTCATCTTGGTGTACGAGATTATTTCTCGGAAATTCACACAAATCCGAGTTATGTGGATGAACAGGGGAGATTGAGGATACTCCCGCATCATCAAGATTTCGTAAAGTCTTCTCATGGATGTTGTAATCCATGCCCTCCGAATATGTGCAAGGGAGAAGTAATTAAAAGGATACTACTTGAGGAAGCGAATAACAAGACGATCATCTATTTAGGAGACGGGTGTGGAGACTATTGTCCGTCTTTAAAATTAAGGGACAGTGATCATGTTATGCCAAGGAAGAACTTCCCGGCTTGGGACTTAATCTATGGAAACCCGAGTTTGATCAAAGCCAAGATACATGGATGGAGCGACGGAGCTGACCTTGAGCAAGTTCTACTATCTACAATCCAAGAGATTAACTTGACTCGATTCCTTAATGTTGATTTAGGGGATCGAACATTGGCAAGAAGCGATGATTTATCGACAAAACTACCTGCTGGAATAGATTTAGTCTCTCCACTTCTCGTTAGAAGCCGGAGCTGATAATTTAATCACCATAATTACTCTAGATTTAAATATTTTTTGGTCATTAAAATTACGGATCAATATGTCTGAGATCCTTATTTCGTATTATAATTACTCGATCTAGATTGACATACTTTGAATGTATAGTTGTGTATTCGACTACTATAGCCTCAATGACCTTGCTAGCATATTTAGCTATACAAATTTTCATTTAAGTTTAAAAACGGGTCATATACATATCAAATCACTCAACTTGTTGCCTATTAAATAACAAAAGTTTTATAATTGACCCGTCTTAAGTTTAAGACAGATATGCTCGTCTTAAGCAAGACTTTCTTAGGTAGCTAACGTCATCTTTACGAAAAATATAGTGATCAATAGATAATTTGTTACTCCGTATAATTAATGACGAGTGATCTGGAGTACATCTCCGTTATGAATTAACTTACACATTGTGCTAAAGCTACTGATCAAGTACATGGCTTAGTTATGGTGATTTTTGTTGAATGAAACAATATTTCATAATTATATCTCACATTTGATCAGTGGAGTTTTAGGGTCGAGATGGTGATCTGGTAATTTGATTCTCGAGTTAAAGTCGGTTTAGAAAGGTAGAAGTCAAGTTATCAGAAGTAAGAGTAAAGGAATGAATGCTTAATCTTCATAGTAATACCAGACAAACTTTAAAAGCTCATATCTGGGGTTTCAGAACTTCAATCAAAGCGACTCAATGTGGAGAAGAAAACTCGTCTTCTTGGCTTTTCAGCGCCACCAAAAACATAGAATTGCGAGACGTAACAAAGGAATGATAGCCGTTCAGTAGTGCGTCATGCACAAAAATTGGGAGAAGGCCACAATCAGGTAATCAAATGACCTTATAACACAACTACCGTTATTACTTGCACTCAATTAGTGAGATACGGAGTAATAAATAGTAAAATATTTATACAATTAGCTTGATTTGAGTGACATTAGCAAAAAAAACTGGTGCCGTTAATATTATCCTAAATTAAAGGGACTAAAATAAATAATAATTAACCTTAAATATTTATGATAATTTAGTATTTCATTCTATAATACCCTACTACTGCTTATCTACTCTGCAGGAAAAAAGCCCCAAATCTCTCTTTCATTTCTCTACTATTCGGATACCTCAATTCTTATATCCAAACACGAGTATAATAGTCCCAAACTAATCATATACCTCATTTCGTCCCAAACTATTCGGATACCTCATTACTATAATACCATACTACTGTCATACCAACCGACAAAAAAATCCAGAAAACAGAATAATATTCACAAACTCGAGTTGATCAACATGAGCATTTGATAAAAAGAAGTATGAGAATCAAGCTGAGATTATATACCTAGCATAATATATCTCGGAAAAGAACAGAATGGACAAGTATCAGTTCTACTCAAACAAGAGCACTTAACGCACCAGTTGAACAGTTCGTTCATACCTGTTCAGGTTTGAAACAATGAAGAGATCCACACAAATCAAAAACTAATACGAAAGAAAGAAAGCAGAAATCAAACACCACGAATAAAACATGAAAAATGAAGTTCTAAAATAAGTCGATATTAAGCCTGGAAATCCAAAAACATCAGAGTTATTGGGACAACCCAATACTAGACTCACAATATTAAAAACCAAAAGGAGACATACCATCGTCGATCAAGCACCCAATTCTGAGAACAGATGCCTGAGGACGATGAAGAAAGTACGATAACAGCAACCAAAACAAGAGAATAGCATAACAGAGATCTACTGATAAAAACCATGCCAGATGATGCAACCGCAAGACAAAATCATTTCTTCTTAAGAGCAGCCTTGGTGACCTTGGCTCCGGTGGGATCCTTCTTCTCAACATTCTTGATGACACCAACAGCAACGGTCTGCCTCATGTCTCTCACGGCGAAACGACCGAGAGGTGGGTATTCTGAAAAGGTCTCGACAACCATGGGCTTGGTGGGAATCATCTTAACCATACCAGCATCACCGTTCTTCAAAAACTTGGGCTCCTTCTCAAGCTCCTTACCTGATCGCCTGTCGATCTTGGTGACAAGCTCAGCAAACTTAACAGCAATGTGAGAGGTGTGGCAGTCGAGAACTGGGGCATAACCGTTACCGATCTGGCCAGGGTGGTTCATGATGATGACCTGAGATGTGAAGTTGGCAGCCTCCTTGGCAGGGTCATTCTTTGAGTCGGAAGCAACGAAACCACGCTTGAGATCCTTGACAGCAACATTCTTCACATTGAATCCAACATTGTCTCCTGGGAGAGCCTCGGGCATGGACTCGTGGTGCATCTCAACAGACTTAACTTCAGTGGTCAACCCAGTTGGGCCAAAGGTGACTAGCATACCAGGCTTGATAATACCAGTCTCAACACGACCGACAGGCACCGTTCCAATACCACCGATCTTGTAGACATCCTGCAGTGGAAGACGAAGGGGCTTGTCTGTGGGCCTCTTGGGCTCAGAAACCTGGTCAAGAGCCTCAAGAAGAGTTGGTCCCTTGTACCAGTCAAGGTTGCTGGACCTATCAATCATGTTGTCACCCTCAAACCCAGAGATGGGTACGAATGGGATTTTGTCGGGATTGTACCCAACTTTCTTAAGGTATGAACTGACTTCCTTGGTGATTTCTTCGTACCTGGACTTTGAGTACTTGGGGGTGGTGGCATCCATCTGAAACACGAGAATAGAAGAGTCAGCAGCCAGTAAACAAAACAAGATAATAACAGAACAAAAAAGACTAAATTTGGGACACGGAAAATCACAAGGCAAGGAAATAAATAGACCTTGTTAAGACAACAGATCATTTGCTTGACACCAAGGGTGAAAGCAAGTAGAGCATGCTCACGGGTCTGACCATCCTTGGAGATACCAGCCTCAAAACCTCCAGTGGTGGAGTCGATAATGAGGACGGCACAATCAGCCTGGGAGGTACCAGTAATCATGTTCTTGATGAAATCACGATGTCCAGGAGCATCGATGACTGTGCAGTAGTACTTGGTGGTCTCAAACTTCCACAAGGCAATATCGATGGTGATACCACGCTCACGCTCAGCCTTTAGCTTGTCAAGTACCCATGCATACTTGAAAGACCTCTTGTTCATCTCAGCAGCTTCCTTCTCGAATCTCTCAATAACACGCTTGTCAATACCACCTAGCTTATAGATCAAATGTCCAGTGGTGGTGGACTTGCCAGAGTCGACATGTCCAATGACGACGATACTGATATGAATCTTTTCCTTACCCATGATAAGCTCTTGGACAACTGAACACCAAAAATAAGACAATCGTTCAATAACAATAAGATTAGGTATTAACTTGCATAAAAACTAATGTTGAAGATTACCCAAAAGACAACAATAACATATTACTAAGCAATCAAAATCAATGAACACAACCTAACAATGAGAATCATTTACATTTAATGTTGTGCAATAAAGGAACACGACAATATAGGATGAACTCAGATCTCAGTTCAGAATAAAAACAAGGATATTCATTGAAGGTCGCTACTAAAAAATATAGAGTGAACTAAGTTATCAATTCGGAATACAAACCCGACAATTAACATTACTACTACAATCTTAAAAATACCAATTAAAATAAACAATTATAATTATTTAAAACGCAGAAAAACAACTTTACAAAAAGATAGGAACTGGTCGGAATTGAACCGACAAACGGAAGTTTTGTAAACTTCTGCCTTGTACATTTGGCTACAGTTCCCAATTCATTATAAAAATAAATTCATGTGTCTCAAGATACATGCATCAGCTCACTTGCTAGTGAAAAGCATGTACTTGAGAACACCAAGTTTTAACAAAATTCGAAGGAATTCATGAAATAATCGTCAAAATATTTCCTATAAAGCGTGAAGTTAATAATAGTTTGAAAGATGTTACAAGTATGTAAAGAACATCAATCTACAAAACAACGATATCGAAAAATTACAAGTGATTAAGTTCAGTGTATTCTATTCATAAAACAATTTTCAAACATTTTTCAGCAAAACATTTTTCAATGATTTTTTACAGCAAATATATCAACGAACAATAACATTTAAAAGTCAATTTATTCTCAACAAGATTATCATAAAACGAAATTAAAACAATAAATCGCATGTAATCATCAAAAATTTAGTCACAGATTTATAAGTTCATAATAGATCTAAAATCATCAAAGAATCATAATCAACAAAAACAAAAACAATAAATCGCATGTAATCGAATTTGCCTAACAAATTCTCTAATATAAATTCATACTAAAATATTATCAACATACTATCAACAAACAGTAAATCGCAGCAAAACAAATTTCGCCTAACATTTTCATATTCAAATCTATAATCAAATATTATCAACAAATCGAGATTAAATTATAACAACGATGAACATTAAATCGCAAGTAAAAGATCTGAATAATAAATCAACGAACATTAAAACTAAAATCAAATCAAATTAATCAACAAAACGAACAACATATCAAGAGTTGACAATAATTGAAATCAAAACAACGCGACTAAACAATCAAACTTCCGATTAAAAATCACATTTCTTAGTCAAAAATTGAAAAAATCGGCGAAAATTAAAGCTAGAAAGAAATCAAAATCATCATCATCTGGAACATCTGGAACAATATATGAAGATCTAACAATCAATCAATTAATCGAAACATAAATCAACAACAAAATGAAGAAATTAAACAAACTTAATTATGAAATGAATTAAAATTAGAGAGGAATAAAGATATGGACCTGAAAGAAGATGATAAGGAAACCCTAGAAAAAGAAGAGAGAGAAGTATGTGAAGAAATGGAGGCAGCAAAGAGTAGGGTTTGTTACAAATGAGTTTGTTCGCATTTTATAGTGAAATGTGTGTGTGACTCTGCTCATATTTTGGGCCGGCTATGGACTTTGGATTAGCGGGTTTAGGGTTTTTCAATGCGGCTCTCTTGTATTTTTTTAATTCAAATATTCTTGCTTACTTTGCTTTTTTAGTTATTCAAAACCATACCTTAATAAAATGGGTAAGTAATATTCCCTCATATTCTTTCATTTATTCCCTTTTTCCTTTTTTAGTAAGACGAATTTTTTTTCCTCTTTTCTTTTTTGGTTGTGGGATTACGTGTTTTGTGTGGTCAAAATTCATTTGTTTGTGGGATAGTGTGTTGTGTGTGATCCAAATTTATTTTCTTAATTCTTATGAAAAAATGAAAGGGGAACAAATGAGTGAATAGGATGGAGTATATCATTTTTGTGGATAAGACAAATATTTTAATTTTTATATGCACTATAACTTTGTATTATTTATCTCAAATGAGCAAATGAGCATAACTGACCTGTCACAAACTTTAAATGTATACCTCTAGATTTGACAAAGGGGTCAATCGGTTCGTGTTCGGGTCGGGCTAGTTCGGGTTCATCATATTGTCGGGTTAGTACGGGTCGGTTTGGGTTGTTTCACGTGTTTTTAGGGTAAGTTAGATCTGGTAAGTTTTGGGTCAACATGTAGGGTTATTTCGGTTTTGGGTCATATTCGGGTCAATGATTAAGAGAAAAAAAAAAGTGCATTTAGTCATTTCAAGTTTTTTTTGTTCAATTAGAGTTATATTTTTTCGGTTTATTTTCGGGTTAATGGTTTTTGATCAGGTCGTCGGGTCGACACACTTCGGGTCATGTTTGGATCGGGTCGGATCAATTCGGGTTTCAGGTCACATTGGAGGGTTATGGTTCGGGTCAATTACAGGTCTCGGGTCATCCTTTTTGGGTCGGATCAATTGGGTCAGGTTGGTTGTCAAGTCTAGATATTTTCGCCTGAAATGAGAATTTGTGCCTTTAATTTATAGCAATTGCTAAATTTCGCTTATAATTTTAGTATATCCCGTACACTTTGTCTTTATTTTCCATCACTGCCCTTTATAATAAAATATACAAACAAAAAAGTTACCCAAACAGATCAGCCGGACCACCCCCACCCATTCCCTCTCAGTATCCCCGGCAACATCTGCTCGAGCCCTAACCACTGACACCTTACCCAACCCCATCATCGACAACCCAACCCGACTACATCATCGACCATCATATCTTGCCTCCCTGACATCCCCAATGTTCCTTCTCCGCATACTCAACCCCGTCGACACAGTTAGATAAACGATAATTATGTAATTGTTTGCAAAATGATCGCCAATCATAATCATAATAATTAAAAAGTTTACAAATTAAGCAATGGAATAAGGTTAATTAGATTATTTGAGATATATATTTTAAAAAGTCCTAATAAAGTTTCAGCAAGTCTTGCTTGCGACGGACCGACCCGTCGCAAGCTTGCGACAGGTCAATTCCCTCTCACAAAATGCAAGTGGGCCTACTTGCATTTTGTGAGAGGGAATTGACCCGTCGCAAGTTTGCGACGGGTCGGTCCATCACAAATGAGAATTTGTGATAAAGTTTAGGGTTTGAAAACTAGGGGCTACCAAGTTAAATTTGAAATACAAGAGGTTGTTATGAAGAAATATTCATATGTCTGTGTTTTTCATTTTACGAGTTGGACAGATGGATTTAGTGCACCGGGTTACTCGAGATCAACTTTTGGTATGTTAGGATTTTAATAAAATTTAGAGTCAATTAACAATTACCCCCTTTTATATACTACTTTTCTAAAATTACTCCCTGTTATAAATTTCTTTAAAAATTACTTCCACATTTTTCACTCAGTTCAAAATTTGCACCCAAACTCACTTTCCGGTGAAAACTTATTTGATTAGATCAAATTGCCCCTAGCTTACCCTTTCATCCTTTTAAGTTTTAACTCAAACTTTTACTCTATTGACTTACCCACCTCATCCTATTACATCTTTTTTCCTCCAAAATAAACTTAAATTACTCCTTTGAATCAACCTAATATGATGATTGCTTGCTAAACCTAATCAGTTGAAGTTATGATATCTTAGGTTTTTTTGCTCTACTATGTTTGTTGTTTAGGAATCAAGGGAGTTGTTCTTTGTTGACATGTTGCATATATAAACCCTATCAATTGTATGCAGTTTTTTTTATTCCATTTCGTATAATTTTTGTTTAACTCCAATTTTTGTTTTTTTTAACCCTAAATTTATGGGTTTTTAGTTATGTTTTCATATTTTTCAATCCATGTCTCTCTTATGTATTGTAATATTATTGTAGAAATGGCTTCATCAACACTTTCTTCAGAAATAATTTTGAATGTGTATTATGGTGGTAATTTTGAGTGTGAAAGGAAAGACAATTAATAATTGAGGGAAAATAAGAAGGGAAGAGTTGAAAAGATTAGAAGGATATATAAGGAGAGAGATGAGCTTAAGAATATAAGAATATAACAATCAAGGGCATTTTCGTCAACAATTTTGGCTTTTAACCATAAAATTTCGAAATTGACGGATGAAGTTGTCTTAGAGTGAATTTGGGTGCAAATTTTGACCTGAGTGAAAAATATGGGTGTAATTTAAAAAAAAAAAATTATAAAAGGGAGTAATTTTAGAAAATTGATATGTAAAAGGTGGTAATTGTTAATTTACTCTAAAATTTATCAACACTCTATGAGACCATAAAGTTTTAAGCCAGTTTTAAGCCTTCCCAAGAGCAATTTTGTGAATGTTTATGGCCCAAGACTCTGAAAGCCTAAAACTATGTCTTTTACACTTCGAGTCTGTCACTTTCGGATGGCTTACCTAGTACATGTGGTTTGCATGCTATTACGTATACCACTGGCGTATCAGCGGGGTGCGGTGGCTGCTTCAACACCCGCTATTCACTTAGGATAAAAGTAAAAAGACAAGTAAAATTAACATTAAGGTGGTTGACTGGTTGTGATGTAGCGGTTAGTTGTTGGAAAGTCGTCTCTGAGTTTTCGGGGGCTTTGTTCAAAATTTTACCATGAGGCCCATATTGGAGTAACCCATATTTTTTTCAATAAGGCTGGTCGTATACCAGGGTTTACCTAGTGCGCACCAAAGTTAACGGCTGCGGCCTACGAGCTCCCTAGTTATCGAAAAAAATAAAGTAAATAAGTGTAATTTTTGGTAGGACTCCTCTTCTCTTTAAAGCTGGCCTTGAGTTTTGCCAAATCTATTTAAACGAATAGATATTGTAAATTAAAAAAATATATATATATTTAGGTAATTTTAGTTTACTATAAACGTGATTGATTAGTAATTAAACCCTAATTTGACAGTTTTGCATCAACATTATCATGAAGATAATATCATGGCCGCCGGTTACGACTCTTCCAAATGACATGATCATGGAGATCTTATCACGGCTGCCGGTTACGACTCTTTTACGCTTTAAGTCCGCTTCTAAGTCATTCTTCAACCTTATTATAAGCCCGGAGTTTGTCAAACTCCATTTACGTCGATCACTTATTCGAAACTGTGGCGTAACTCTTCTCTATTCGTGGAATGCCTTCCTCGCGTATTTTGATTTCGACTACCCTCAACGTCCCGTTGTTCAACTTGATATGAATCCCGACGTCATAAAGCTCTTTGCGCCACATAGCTTTGATACCTTTTTTAAAACTTACCCTCATATGATAGGAGGTATATGCAACGGAGTGGTATGCTTTGAGAAAGACAAGGAGTTTGTCCTGTACAACCCGGCCACTCGGGCTTATAGACAAATTCCGAAACTGGAGAAGACAGAATTGTGTCACGCAAAAATGCACAATGACGAGATGACGAAAGTCTGTAACATATTTGTCTATGATTGCAATGGTGGCGATTTTAAAATTTTCAGTTGTGTGACTTTTGTCTACTATAGTCCGGGTCCTGATCAAAATGATTTCGAGTTTTATCTATACAGTTTGAAAGATAATTCACGGTTCAAGATCGAGAGTCCACTTCCGGGTCTTCAAATTGATCCATCTTGTACTCATAATGCTAATAACTCTTTGTATTGGATCACTATAAAGGACCGCTTACAAACCAAAGTTATTATGCGTTTTGATGTTTCGAGTCACAGGTATGAAGAGATGTCGACGCCTAAGCAAATTGATCCCGCTCATATACTAAAAGTCAGGGTTCTAAAGGGGCGTCCTCATGTACTGATCCTCGGATCTCCTTTTGATATATGGATGATAACCGAAGACAATTTTTGGACTCCAGTGTTTCGTTGCTCAACAAAGCAATATCGCTGGAGGTATCAGCCTGACTCTCCATACTGGCGGAATAAAATTGGCAAAATGGATTATGCTTACTCAAGAGACGGACGCAAAATCTTCATAGAGGCTCCGATAAAGCGTAAATGCTTGTATTGCTGTGATCTCGAGTCTCAAACAACCAGCACGGTTAAACCTCTTGGTTTGCTGGAAGATGCTCCCTTAATTGCAATGTCATGGGTAGAATCGCTTGTTCCACTTGCATAGTGACGCAATTGCTCCAGATTTTTCATGTTCGTTGAATACTACGGACATATTTTTTCGCATGGTAAGTTCAGTCACTCGTTTAGACAATATATAAGTGTTACAATATATCAGGAAAAACAGCAAAAACAGAGTTTGAATCACTCACCGTCTTGTTTTTCGCATGCTCCTTAAAGACGGTTTTTTCTTCTTCTTAGTTTATACTAGTATAGACCGGCATCATCTAGCAATAATCATGATTGTTCAATCTAAACACAAATGGAAACACCAGTTTTCTAAAGAAAGTTGGCACATTTGTTGGTACCAAAGTCTGTAAACTATGCAAACTCTTCTTAAATCCTCAACGTCAGCTTCCTCGTAAGAGCGCCTGCTCATTCCTTTGATTTCATTCCTCTGCATTCCGATTTGAAATACAATAATTTAGACTACGCCAAAAGCTGTAACTATTCTATTTTGCTTTATTAATCTATCGAAGCTCAAAACTTTAGCGCTTAACTAATAATCTCTAGTCTCTACTGTCTATCTAATCTAGTACCTTTCGGGTAGTTCTTAATTCCGAATAAACAACAGTCTCAGCAGCAAAGTCTTCAACCACCTAAAAATCAAACATTATATCAGCAAACACCAAGACATATTGGAGTGACTTACCTAATATATGCAGTTTGCAGGCTACGACGTATACCAAGGTTGTCTATGTGTTTTCGGGGGCTTTGTTCAAAATTTTACCATGAGGCCCATATTGGAGTAAGGAGGCTTTGTCCATTTACGTCAATCCCTTATTCGAATCTGTAGCGTAACTCTCCTCTATTTGGAGTAAGGAGGCCTTTCTGTATTGATGGTCGAAGATTGGTGATCCATCTCCAGGTTTTCGTATTGATCAATACTGTAATCAAATTGATAGTAATTATTTGTATTGGATTAATGGTAACTATTACTAAAAACCTGAAGTAATTGTGCGTTTTGATGTATCGAGTCTTAGCTATGAAGAGTTGTCGTTGCCGTCCTCTTGGCTGCGAACATTGGGGCCGGGTTTTAAACGGACGACTACATGTAATGACACACGGAAACAGTTTTGATTTATGGATGCTGAAGGATGACGATAATTAGACTCAAGTGTTTCGTTGCTCACAATTGGAATATCTTGCGAAGCATTGCCTGTTTTACTCAATAGACGGATGCAAAATCTTCTTAAGGCTGAAGAAAAAGCTTCGAAAATTCATTTGCTGTGATCTCGATTCTCAAACCACCAGCGTGGCTCAAATTCTTGGTTTGCCGAATGGTGATACCTTTCAGGCGATGCCATGGGTGGAATCCCTTGTTTCACTTGCGTAGTACACTAATACTCCCTCCGTACCAATTAATCATTTATTTATCTTTGATTTGAATGCGAAAGGTAAACAAATGATTGAGACGAAGCGAGTATCTTAGTTACCGGAGCACTCCTTGCTTTTCTTTGACTCTTAGTAGATGCATGGCAAGTAAATCACTCGTTTAGTCGTGGTTTAGATTATTGATCACTGTGATGAACATCTCTTAGCTCTTGTGGTACGAACTCTCTTACCTCAACCATGGATTAGGGTTGAGGGTTCGATTGTTACCACTGACATAGTGGGCTAATAAAAAAAAGATTTGTTTCTAAAATTGTGCCTTGACTTTATTTAATATACTGGTTTGATCTGTGGATGAACTAATGCTCGTCTCTCACTGACTTTTTTAAGATCGACTTCTGGCCTTGAAATCTCGTAATCGTTGTCCAAGACATCAATGTTTTTTCACAGGTAGATACCGTAGCTGTACTCAGAAAAATGAAACGAAAAATGGAGTATTTTGGAACTAACTCTTGCTCACTGATGTCGAACGACTTTGATTATCCTTACATGATACGGAGTACATTAGTAACAATGTTGAAGAAAAGATTTTGAGGACATATGTGCAGTCACAGACTAAGCAAAGTTTGAAGCACGAATGCTCTGTCGCTACTAGTGATCTTCGTTCAACTCTCGAGAACACAATTCACATTCTGCATTGGCGTTTCTTAATTGTTTCACACCTTAGCCTGTCAAGACGGAATACGATCAATGTTAATAGACAAAATCGTCAAATGGGTCTGGTCAATATGAGTTAGAGCTCGATTAAGGTCAAAATACATTATCAAGCTTTTTGGACATTTTGAGTTAAATCGACAAAAAAGGTAAAACTCACGTTACAGTCATCGTCTTTGCAATATGGTTTGAGAAAGAAACGGTTCACTTCAAAAATCGGAAAAGTGATAACTGAAAAATGGTTGTATTTGGGGATAATTTTTTTCTAATTTGCGAAATTTAGCTTAGGAAATTAAGGATGAATTAATATACCTGTGAATAGAGGAAAGTGCCAAGGATTGCAATGGCAGCTCCTAGAGCATTGACGGGCTGGATAGGGGTGTGGAAAATTATTATGGACGATACTATAACGGATATCCTCTTCATCGTGTTTCCGACACTGAATGTTAACGGAGAGATCTGATCCAGAGACATGTATGAAACTTGGTTATATAAATGGTAGAAAATGCTCTGTGCTGCTACCCACCTGTAAGTATAAGAATTCCGTCAGCATCATGTTCATTTGCGCAATTACTCCAAAAACTACTCACGCATAATTTGGCTAAAATTATCAACATCGTTTTAGTTAGTAAGTAGATAAAATTGTTTATATACGAGAATCAATGGAAAGATCGAGAAAGTTGTATTTACCATACGAAATTTGGTCCAATTTGAGAGACAGCCGTTTGCCAGCCGGCAGCCCACACTTGGGGTCCCTCAACAGCAATGGCGAAGGGTGTCAGGAGCATCAAAGACAGCATTGAGAGGCAAGCGTAGTAGTTCATCCCGCTAACAGACTTCCCACTCATTCCTTTCTTTGAGAAAATGTTCCGAAACACAAATGCTACATTTGATATCATAGCTCCCATAAATCCTGTCACCCAAGAAAAATCCATAAAGCCTCAGAAATGGACTCGCAGATAAACGAGTTCATCCGAAAAACATGACAACTTCATATAACCAAAGATGTAGCATTTACACACCAGTCATGTTGAAATTAAGCTCAGTGACAGCAGCAAGAGCACAACCGCCAATGATCGGAAATAGTGACATGTAAACCGGCAAAGGAAAGCTTTCACCTAGTAGAAATCTTGAAACCAACACACTGAAAGCTGGTTCACCACTTTTGATAATATGGGTGAAGGAAACCGCAACCTTGGACATACTAACAGTTGCTGCTACATGCCCAATTGTATGAGCCACTGCCACCTACATAACCGAAATCACCTACCTTTAGTACTTAAAACCTCAGTAATCAATAAAAATACCCAAAACCCGTCGTAATTTAGCACTGAAATCACTAAAGAACATAACTTTTCGAGCAAACAGTCGTTCAAAAACAATGTAGACTTTCAGCATCAAATATTCCTAAAGAATATGACTTTAGTGTATCATAACATCGTCGATATACGACACATCAATGTTCTAATTCTTTGCACTAGAAAAAACAGAGGAATTCATCAAAAAGATAGCTTAAGATTTTCAACAAACAAAACCAATTTACTTTACTCCAACAATCACAAAACTACTCCAACAACAGCATTATTACTTTACTCCAGTTCCTTAAAGGGTCCTGCAAATTGCGGGTTAAGGGGGATCCGATGTAATTGATCAAAATTAAAACAGTTCTAAATACCTCATTATCACATGACATCATTAGTGTCAAAAGTCAGGCTCCCATGACACAAAACATAAAAATGTCATAATCGTCAAATAATAACACTAAAAACCCATGACAACTTTACCACAAAACAAAGCACACAGAAAATACGACGACAACAATAGTAACATTACTCCAGTGCCTTAAAGGCTCATGAAAATTGCGAGGTATGAGGGTCAGATGTAATTGATAAAAAGTTACTCCCTCCATTCCACTTTTATTGTCTTCTTTTTGCGATTTCCATATTCCAAACAAATTATCCTAATTCTAAATATTCTAAATATTCTAAATATAGCAAGTCAAAATAGTGAACTACCTGTTATACCCCGAATTCCCATTTTGCTTATATCTTGTACTTGAATTTGAGTTTATTAAGGGACATTCATGATAATTCAATAATTCTTTTTAAATATGACTTTTAGTCAAACTAGTACAACAAAAATGGGACGGAGGGAGTACAACTTTAGTTAAAAAAAGACCTCATTAGTACAGTACATGAAAGTGTCAAAAGTTAAAGCTCCCATGACACAAAACATAAAATGTCAATCCACAAATAGTAACATGAAAACCTTAAAACAAAACAAAACAAAACGAAACGAAATTCCTACAACAACAACATTACTACAGTGCCTCAAATGCGGTGGCACAAATAAAAACTTACAGGGAGCAATGTTTTCCAAAACTCGAAATCGGTTTTAGGAGGATCAGCAACCCTTGTAGCCCATGAAATTAACATCATAAGTGAACCAGCAGCAAGTGAAAGTGTAGAAGTTAACCAAGGATAAGGAAATGCATTCAAAACTTTTTTATTATAAATATTAAAAACAACATTTAAAGCCCACCATGTTGCAAAATAAATTCCAATTTTAACCCTTTGTGCACCCTCAGATTGCACATTAGGTAATTCAATATTAATATCAAATTGTTGTGATCTATTTGCTTCATATGCATTACATTCAACAAAACTTTTTCTGGGTTTTACAATTGAGGTTACATGCAATGGTTTTGTAATTGAAATTATGGGTTTTTCTGGGGTTTTTGCAAAGGGTAAAGATGGAATTTCTTGTGCAAAAATTGTTGGTTTTTGTAATGTAAATGTGATTAGTGATTGGGTTTGTGTTGGTTGACGCATTGTAGCAAACATCTTGTGTGCAATCTTAATTTAATCAAGAATTAATAAGGTTTATAAAGTTATAAAGTTTGGAAATTTAAGAGGTTTTATTTAAGTAATTGGGTTTTTTTGGTGATGATTTCAAAGGTGGTTGGTTTGAGAGGAGCATTTGGTAGGAAAGAGGGTTTATATAGAAGAAGATTGTAAAGAGTAGTAAGTTTGAGTTATGGTTTTTGAAGTGTGAATAGTAGTAGTAAAAATGTAGAAAAATGGGTGTCAATAAAAACATGCTTGTTTTTTTTTTGTCGAGATATTGACTAGTCTTATGTGAGACGGGTTTACATAAAAATGGGTTAAATTGATACGTAAGTCATACTCTTATATAGTTATACTTGTGTAAGACAATCTTACACAATTAACTGTGTTTTCTTATATAGATTAAGAAATATCTCGGGTGGAAAGTGAATGAAAACATGCAAGTTTTATTTTGTTGTTGGGTGCCGATCTTGTGTAAGATGGGTATATACAAAGATTGTGTAAAAATAGATAACAAACTATTGTAAGTCATAATTTATATTTGTGTAAGACAATCTTAAACAATTATCTGTGTTTTCTTGTGAAGATTAAGAATATTTCAGGTCGATAGCTGAGAATTGATATGAGCAAATTCTCATTTAAGAGGGATACTTAATACTAATTAATACGCCATGTAAGATGAACAAGACAAAAGCATGTTAGATTGAAAACAGTAAAAGATTTATCTAATCAGATTAATCGATAAATCTCTCAAATCAAATCCCTTATGCGATTAGTTGTTCGCCCGTCAATTTTGATAGTAAAAACATGCAAGTGTTGGAAAAGTTTGCAACGTTTGTTAAGTGGAGGCTTAAATTGGCTCAATATACATGGAAAGAGTCAAAGAACACAATAGTATGAATGTATGATCGTATGAATACACATCTTAGGCCAACATTATTCTTTACATGTTTTTTGTTATTTAGTCATCAAATGACTCCTTTTTTGTATGGGGTTTTTTCGTAGGATGCTTCGTAGATGATAAGAGTTTATTTCTTCAAGTAACTACTTAATTTGATTCAAATCAGTGTTCTTTCTTTTAAAAAAAGATTATTCTAATTAGTGGAATATGATGAATAAACTAATCTCCTTATCTCTATATCATTTTACTAAATCTAATAGGAAGTATGTAAAATTTACGAGTTTTTTAGCTTCTTTTTTATTTGTTTTATGTATTTTTTTTAATCGTAAATAATAGTATATTCTTGAAATCTGTTGTTCAAATTACGAGTATCATCGTCGACACAAAAATGCAAACTCGATGTAGTGACCGATAACTAAACCTGCCTGCAAGCCTTGACATCAAATTATCTAATCGGCATGACATAATGATTTGGCATTAATTACGGAATATAACATTTTGAGGTTTTAGACATATATTACGATCCATTTATAGCATAAGTTGATACATAATATATAGATTTTCTCTATCGTATTTTTTTGTCAAAATTACTATATTAGGATCGTTTTACCATGTAAATTCGAGATATTTACCTACTAATGAGATATTTATATAGCATAATTAATTAAAAGTATAATTTTATAGTATTTCGTAGCTTGAAGCATCATGTACAAAATTCAGATACAGGGAACTAGTCATGGTACCGGGCCGGGTTCGGGCCGGGCCGGGCTGACCCGGTGGCGGGCCGGGTTCACCTGGTCTGACCCGGGCCAGGCCCGTTGGGGAGGGCGGGCCGGGCCGGGCTCTTTGAGTGTTGACCCGGGCCTGGCCCGTGGGGGTGGGGTGGGCGGGTTTATTCAGGGCCGGGCCAGTAGACTAGTTAGATTTTTTTTTTTTTTTGAACTAAATGTGGAGCGGGCTGGGGAGCGGGCCGGGCTAATAATCATGGACCCGGGCCCGGCCAGGGGGGAGGGGCGGGCCGGGCCGGGCCGGGCCGGGCCGGGCCGGGTCATAATAGCCCGATGGCCGGGTCGGGCCGGGCCGGGCCGGGCTGACCCGCCCTTTTCCCCATGTCTACATGAGCCTAATGACTTTGTACACCAATTCAATAGTAGTGTTTTGATTGATGGCTTAAAATTCATAATATTACAACGACTGATGTTGCTTTCCTAAAATCAGAAATCTAGTGAGGGATTTTAAAATAAAAATTAGGGAGGCTAAAATGTAAACAGTTAATCTAATATGTGAGTATTTATATTATTTAATTTAATCAGCAAGTTGAGGGGAACCGATAATTTAGTCATTGAAATGTATGTGAACTTAAATGACGAGGGGGCGATCGAGTTATTGTTTTGATTGAACACATAATAAATCCAATAATAAACAAAGTAAAAACAAGGTTTGCAATTGCAACCATCTCATTACAAATAAAGATACTTACGTAGTACATTGGTTACAACTTGCGGAGTACTCCATCTCTCGATCATTTCTTTACTTTTGCTTTTGACACAAAGATTAAGGAGTAGGTAGGTGACCATTTGTTAGTATAGGAATTGGATGACAAGTGGATAATAGTTTAATTAAAATATCAAAATACTCATATTAAAAACCTTCCGAGTACAAAAAAAAGTAAACAAATGAATGAGACACTTAAATATGAAAATGGTAAACAAATACTCCCTCCTATTCTGAGCAATGTTCCCCTTTCCATTTTCGTCTATTCACAATACCTTCCCCTTTCATTTTTTGGTAAACTTTTAGGGGGTGTTTGGTTGGAGCTTTTGGAATGGATTGGAATGGATTCAATCCATTCCAATGTTTGGTTGGAGCATTTTGGAATGGAGTTAGATACCTAATGGATTCTAACTCCATTCCAACCCCTTGTAATCTCATACCCACTTCTCCCCCCAAGTTTCTAAATCCATTCCACCCAACACACTATTATTTCTCATTCCTAGATTGAACCAAACAACTATAAACATGTATGGGATTCTAACTCCATACCTCGTTGGAGTTAGAATCCATTCCAATCCACTCCTAATGTTTGAACCAAACGACCCCTTATACTTATTCACATTATTCCACTACAATACCCCACAATACCCATACTTTATCTTATTTTAATCACCTTATCCCACCACAATAATTATTTTAATCACTTCACTCCACAATAATACCCCACAATACATTCCCTCTCTCCAATCACCTTACCCCCACTACATTACTTTTGCTTATTTAATTCAAAACCTTAAAATTTGTGCCAAATGGGAAGGGGGAACAATGGTCTGAATAGGAGGGAGTAATTGGGACGATGTAGAGAGTACAAGGCAAGCGTATGATTTGAAGCCAAATACACCGAACACGTAACCAATTCTAAGTAACCACATACAAAATAGGCCAAACAAAAACGTACAATAAGTCAGAAAATTCTTCAAAAATCACATTATAATTCAAGTACGTAACATGGTTTTTCTATTATGGCTACATTATTGCCATGCATAGCATAATGCTAAATTGAACCCATGCAAGTTATTCAACATCGCATGTTTCATTTATATTATACAAAGATATTTAATTTAATTTAATTTAATTTAATTTAATTTGAGACTACAAAAATGTAGGGTTAATTCTCTTCTTTCGAGTGATGTCGACAAAACACAAAACAATTTGGTGGATTGTCATTGCTCACCCACAGTAGTCTTGCATGCACTGTTGCCACGTTTTGTTATTTCACCCATAACTTATTAATTGTAGGACTATTTTATGTTTTCGTGTATATCATTCGATTCTTATATTATTCGATTTAGTCTGGATTTGAATCGGGTAGGATTATTAGTGGGATAAAGCCCTCCTTTATGATTTTCACACGGTTCATTCGCAGAGCGTAAACTCGAAGCCTTTAATTAAGCTAGAACAACCCTCAAGGGAGAGATTAAGTGTTGTTTAAATTTTGAACCTTCTAATTCTCAATAATACATATTATTATAAATTCGTTTGATTGTTCTAAAGAGGGGTTAAAAAAGTTGTACTTCCTCCGTTCCATTTGATTGTATACGTTTGCTTTTTGGGCACTATTCATAAGTGAAAAGAATCTTTAATAATACTTCCAATATATAACATAAAAGATAGTCATGTGAGATTTTGTTTCAATTGTCTCAGCAAGAACAATATTAATATCAAATTTTTATAATTTTTAGTAATATGTAACTAAAGATATAAGCAAAACAAAAATAGCATCGGCATACGTGATAAAGCAAACGTATACAACTAAATGGAACGGAGGAAGTATATTTTAAGTGATTTTCATCTACTGGGATTAAAAAAACCTTCCGTTAACTCCAACTTTACAAGGACCTATTAGAATTTATTATGAATCTTTAGAGTGTTGATACTTATTCACTTATACGGAGTACTATACCGATATCAAAAATCAAGTATCTTAGCTTAAATAATCACATTTCATAACGTTTATAAACTATTATTATGTTGTTTTTGGCTTAATTTTACTCATTTAAGTTCTATTCAATTCAAACGAGCTTAGCTCTATTCAAATGGAGTAATTAACTTTTATAACTCAGATTTATTTAGCTCAGATTAGTTCAGTTCAGTTCAGTTCAATTCAGTACAACTCAGCTTCATTTAGTTCAACTCAAACTCTTTTCAGCCTAAAACAAACATGACCTAACTGTTTAAACACCCGTCACACTATCGTTCAAGAGTTGCGCACTTGCGCCCCTAATTGAAACTCGTAAAAAACACCAATTACTCCATATGTCTCAACTATTTCACAAATTCTCATTTGTGACGGACACTATCCGTCGCAAGCTTAAGACGGATATCATATTCTCTCACAAAATACCCATTAAGGGTGAGTGGAGAAGCACATGGGGGGTGCTCACCTTGTCCCCTCTACCCATTTCCTCTCACAAAATACTCGTCGTAAGATCCGATCCGTCGCAAGTAAGACCTACTGCAACTATTTAGCCAGGCCATTCCACGGACACAATCAAGTTAGCTAGCCTTCATGTGACCATAGGCAACAACAACCAACAAGTAAGTACGTAGGGCACCCCAAAGATCATGTGAATGGGACCCACACAATATACAAGTAACGGTCCAAAATTGTGTCCCAAGTTTCATATGATGGGCACGGTAAGTAAGTACGGTCATAACATGCATATAATTCATTCATAGCCGTGAAATGTGTGCCCTTTGCTATTATTATTATGGACTCTTTTGCTAAGATTTTTCCATTAGAAAATGACTTGTGCAACGTAACAAGTTTGGTGGCTACTTGGCTTATTGTGTTCGTTGATGGTTCGTTGCACGGTATATTACAATCGGGATACTATTGTTCACGTTATGATTGTTATAAGTCAAGTACATAGAAGTTGAAATAATTCGCACATAACATGGATCTATCACTAAAAGGTTCGATCATTGAAAAGTTTAGGTCAATGTAACTTTCGACGGTATTGGCTTATAGGGTAATCAATGTCATGTAATTTGAAGACTCTTTTGTTGGCTAGGAAATCTTGTTTTGGCTTCTCAGATTTCGGTAGGTTATGTCGACGGATATGAAATTGCTTCACTTACTTGTTAGTTGTTACCTATTGTTGCTTAAGTAATTTAGACAAGTGTGTAAGTTCATCCTGAGCGTAAATCATTCCTTAAACTTTATTTAGACATATATTTCAAGTTGAAATGATGATGATTTGAAAGTTCCTGCAGCAAGTCTTAACTTCCTTGTGACCTCTTACAATCATTTTTTCTTTTTAACATTATTAATTAGGTGTGAGCCGTCATAAAAGAGAATTTGTGTGAAAGTTCATCCTAAGTGTAAACTCTACCTTAAATTCTATGATCTTAAATGTTGAATGTATCGTACTTCGTTCTAAGTCGTTGAGTCGTCTACACTCTACACCAAGTTCTCGCCTTATTACCCCCTAGGATCGATCGAAGCAGTTCTTGACTTCTTGTCCAGCCCTAACTTGAGCATGATGACTCATTAGTCATCATTGTGACACTTTTTTTATACACGAGAGAGAGCCTGTATTATAAGTCTTTCATGCATCATTGGGTGCCATATCATGCTTACACAATTCTATTTCCAATTTTTTAACAACCAAACAATACGATACGATAAAACTTATATTGAACCTCGTTATCAACCAAATAACCACCAAAAAATTTCACCGTAGTCAATCTTAACTCTTCTGACTTCTGATATTTTTTGCCAATATGGAAGAAAAAATATACATGCATAACTAGATGATCTTTGTTGATATTGTAACCTTTTGAACAAACAATTCAAAACAAGATCTTTGCTTGATCCTATTCCTCGTCGGACTGGAAAAACTTTCCAATCAATGTTTTTTTTCGTGTGTGAAGGGAGCTACAGCCTATAAGGGCTTTGAACTCAGGTCATGAGGTACCAGCTACGGTAGCGGAAATCTGCAAATTTCCAATAAATGTGAAATCGTATAATATCATCTCACCGGCCAACTCATAGCACGGCCGTACAATCTTACACAACCTAACAAAAAGAACTTCAAGACAACTTTAGGAGCTGCTATATTCCTTGTCACTAAACATATATCAACATGAAAGAAGAACAAGTGAACTTGTATCAGAATTGCGTAAAGGAAGAACCGACAAGCCTTGCCTTTCATAAAAATGGCAATAGTTACTCGGCCTTTTCATCACCACTGCTATCTCCGAACATGGCTGCCATTTTCATGGCGAGCTTAGCCGCCATTTCCCTCCTTTGAAAATCGGGCATTAACCTGGAGCTATTGCGAATATTTGTGATTTCTGACATTAGATGGTCTATATCTTCTAGATCCAGCTGCGGGCCCTTGTCCATGACATTATCATGAAAAGGGTCACCCTCTTCAGTTAACACTGATCCTTCCAGATTTTCTCTATTCCCGGGACCCGCTGATGTAGACGATTCTGCCCTTTCTCCGATGTTCTCAGTGGACTTTATAGAAGAGCCTGAGGCTGAGGCTGAGGCTGATGGTTCTGCTGCCTCTACTTGAGAGACAGGAGCATGAGCCGATACCCAACCTCCCTCGGTGTCATCCCAAGGCTCGGCGGATCCATTAGACAGGATTTCATAGTCTCCTTCATAATCAGAGTCTTCCTCTGACGATTCTAAAGGAGAGGAGAAACACACATTCTTATATGAGACGGTCTCACGATAAGACTACCATGAACCTCGTTACTCAGGGACCTCTATTGAATACCGACAGCTCATTTGACATTTTGACTAACGTAAGTGGCAATTTTAGTTGCAATTTGTAGTCATCTCAGAAGTTTAATATTGTCTTATAGCAATCTAATGGAGGAGATAATGGAAAGAAAATTCTCAAAGGACTGTTTCGGATACAGTCTGGAATATAAATTAAGGGTATAGATTAGAACCTGATCTTTCAGGTAAAAATGGTGCAGGCACTTTATTTCCAGATTTGAGAACCATCCCAGGCCACATGTGAGCTGATAGAGCACCCAGGAGCCGGTCAACACCCTGTGAGTCTCCATCGACAGACAAACCTAACAAACACAAAACCATTGTCGGTTCATATTGCAAACACCACAAAAGAAGTAGAATTGAAAGTGAGGAGAAGAACCGAACGGAAAAAGACCAGTCTAAGGACTTCCAGGTCCTTATATTGTATTGTATTGGCCTAGGGCCTCACTATACACAATAAAAACGACATCTTGGTAGACAGGATCTACGAAAGATGGTTTTCAACAATAGGCCGAAAGAATACACATGAACGTTCCTATAACGGCTGTTGCAAGCGGTTATAGTTACAGAACTCAAGGGTGGCTCATCTAAAGCATACTGGAGTACACTGTTTCATGTTGACGCAACGTCCCTAATGGTTACTTACAATAACGAAGATGACAGATAGATTTCACATGAGGCTTAAAGAATGTTCCAAGTTTACTTACACACACAATATTAAGCATTTTCATATGCAGCTTAAATAATGTTCCACACACGTTTATCTTCAAACAATAAAGTAAAAAAAGAACACACTAAAGGCATATACTTACATTTGTCGAAATCAACATTAGAAGCACAGACCTCAACATATTCGATGTTCCGTTCCGTGCACCATTCTAAGCATGACCTACTAATATCACATGATGGCTCGCCATCGCTCAATAGACTGCTTCCTTCAGTTTCAGAAATTCCGTAGTCCAGGAAATCTGCATCTGAACTGACAGAAGCATTTCCAGGCCTCCGCAAATGCCTACTGTATTCTTCATGGACTGGATGTCCTGGAACCAGATCAACTTTGTTTCCAATGCACAGCAAGATATCAAACCTTTGAATATCAGTTTGAGATACCCACTTTTTGAGTGCCGCTAAAGACGACAACTGCAAAATAAAGACGTGAATCCCTTCACTATTAGTACACTATCATCATAAATAACAAAGCATTGTCAAAACAAGTCTTTTCCAGGGGTCAAAGACTTAAATATGTGATATACAATGTTATTCGACACATCATTTGGGCTCGCATAACCGAGTCCGATACTTGACACTTGGACATTGGTATGACACTCCGACACTTCATTTTAGACCAAAAACTTGACCATTTTTTTTCATAAAATAGCCGAGTCTGACACTTGGGTACACACCCGTGTCCAACCCTTCGAACCGAGTCTGAGTAACATAGGTGATTAGAAGCATTAGATATGGATGTCAGCCTAAGTGATAAGTGATTGTCTGACTCGGCGATATGTGCACATCTTCATATATCTTGTTTGAATTGAAAGTATCCAAGTGTCAAACCTATATCTAAGTGTCGAACACTGGTATGCAAAGTAATAAGAAGAGTCAAGTTAACATAGATACGCTTAGTCAAGGAGGTAAGGAGAGCAAGCATACCTCGCTCAAGTCAAAAACCATCACAAGTGCTGCAAGTTGGCTTAGACTTGGCATGGAACCAATTGAGAATCCTTCATGGAGATGAGCCATCCACACCGCGACATCCGCAGAGTAATATTTTGTATCAATTGTCCACCTATTTGATATAAACAATGATCACACATTTACATTATCTATAGACTTGTTAATAAAACTGATTGGAAATTAGTTTAGAGATGTCAAGAAAAAAAATATATTTCCTAAAAAGTTGTTTAAATCATTGTACCCTTGTACAAGTAGTTCAGATGGTGAATCAAAGGCATCTTCTAAATCAGCAGACAGTAATCCTGCAATAAACAAGAATAAAGAAGTAAATAACAACTAGAAGTCCATAAAAGATGGCAGTAAATACAGCAACGGATTCATTAAATGATAGGAAATATATTTTTGAGGATACTCCCGGAGTCCCGGGTTTTATTAAATGATAGGAGTGCAATGCTTGCTTAACTATCTAAAAGGAGGATGCCATATATGACCTTCCAGTCAAAAAATGGTCACAATCACACCCATGTACTTGATAGACAAACAGTAAAAAACTATTTTGCTTTTAACCCCCATAAAATTCTCACTTACGTTTTTAGAGTAAAGCTAGGCCGAAGTTCTTATTCGGATCAAGGTAAACGAAGTTTCCAAATTTAGTTTTATCGAATTGTGTGAACTAAGAAGCTTAATCTTGCTATATATATAAACTATACGATAAATTAAATATACAGAAAGTTCGCAGAATATCATATAAACCATTTATTTATACCTACAAGAGCTTCATTCCAAAATTACGATTTCTCGATTCTCATAAGAGTTACAAAAAATGTCTACAGTCACTATATTGACAGCTTAGCAACAGTATGAAGAGCTTTCATTTTATTGTAACCCTACATCAAGGGCTATCTGCACCTTGTACTACCTACTGAAAAGAGTGATAATATAAACAGATGAATGATCCAAACATAAAAGCTAATGGCTCATCAATTGTTGAAATCGGAATAAGCTAAAAGTGTCCGGGTGTATCGAAGACTCGACTTATTGTCAATCAGAAACTCTAAATAACATGTTCACAACAACAACAAAAAAGCGACTCCATCCCAGAATGATTTATGCAAATTACAAACGTAAAAGCTCCAAATTTTCAGAATTTTAACACAATGTTCTTAGTATAAAGCACATCAAAGATTTAACGTTTATTATCTAACCTTAAATTACCTATACATCTTTGACAAAGAAAAATATAATTAATTCAAAGGGAAGTCCTTTATCTCAGCACAACAGAATTGGAACAGTGCTAAATAATGTGGCACGTCATAAATTCATATAATCCCCATCATAAAATGAAATTCACTTGTAAATTATAAGAAAAAGGTAACACCAGAAAGCAGTGATCTATCCCACGATGAAGGTCTTGTTTGGATCGGAGGATTTGCAGGGAAGGAAGGGGAGAGCGAGAAGGAGGGATATACAATTCTAAGCGTGGTGGTTGGTTAGTAAATAGGCTGGGAGGGAAATTGAGTCAATTTTCAATTCTCCGAGGCAAATCAAATTCTCTCCAACATAGAAAATATTTGAAGGAATATTGTTTCCATGACACCTACTCGACCACCCACCCCTCCCTTCCCTTTCCCCCTATCCCTTTTTCCTCCTAACATGGTATCCAAAAAAGGACGAAGGTTCAAATCTTAGTTAAAATCATATAATTTCCATCATAAACAGAAATTAACTACTAGTTATTTATAACAAAAGATAACGCCGCAAAAAAATGATTGATCCTGAATTCCTTATATAAACAAGCTCAAATCTTTGGAGTTCCTAACCTCTTCAAATTAGTGGGCACTTATTAGAATCATATAATTTCTGTCTTGAACTATCAAATATCACATGTTAACTACGGAAGATAACACTACTAATCAATGATCATACCGAAGACGAAAGATCAAATCTCAGTGACTTCTAAATGTTTTTTTGTTAGCACATCGAAGATTCAAACTTCCATTCATTCAAAACTAAATTGAATTAAAATTGAGCGAAACCACTAAAGCAATGATATATCCCAAGATAAAAGCTCAAATCTTTGAACTTTCTAAATCTTCAAATCATGTGGGCACAAACTAAAATCACATTCTTTCCATCATAAACTAAAATCCACATTCTAATAACAAAACATAACACCCACAAATCAATAATCAATCTAAAATCAAAGCTCATGTCCATTAATTTTTTGTGGGCATATGAGCATATCAAAGATTCAAACTTTTTTCATTCATAACTAAATTGAATTCCAATGATCTATCAAAAAATGAAACCTAAAAGCTCCATAATATCTAAATGTCCATTATCTTTTTGTGCGCACATCAAAAATTCAATCCTTCATTCATAACTAAATTGAAATGCTATCATCTACCAACATCTAAACATTCATATTTTATTTCGTGGGCAAATCAAAAACTCATCATTCTTTGGCTCTTAGATTATGATGGAATAAAGCAAAATGGCTCACTAAATCGACAGCGCTTCATTCTATCATGAAGTACCCCTCATTCGATGCAATTTTCATCTTGCATCATTCAGAAACAGTCTCTTTGTGTTGCTAACACAAGGTAAGACTGCATACATCCGACCACCCCAACCCCGCAATTTGCGAAAGCTATTGAGGCACTCGGATAATGTTGTAGTTGTTGTTGGGCAAATCAAAAACTCAAACTTTCATTCTAACCCAAATTGAAAATTGAATTGCAATAATCTACCTCAAAATGAAAGCTCAAATCTCTACAAAACATTCATATTTTTGTGTGTACAAATCAAAGAAGACAACATTTTATCATTCATAAGTAAAACTGAATTGCAATTAAGTCAATTTAACAATTGAATTCAAACAAGTAGTAAGAAAGACATAGATAAAGCTAAGAAGAAAAGATAGAAGTGTATACTGGAGAGAAGGGTGCGTTTTCCAACGTTAGGAGATCCGATAATGAAAATGCCTGGTCTCTTCTCAATTGATTCATCACTCATCTTAACTTCCTCCATTTTTAGTTCTCTCAACTTTCAATCTGGCTTGTATACAATCAAGTTATTGACTTCAATTTTGGGGTCGTCCGGTCTCCTGGTTACTCGGTCCGGTTCAGATCGATGAACACTCTTAATGTCGAGACTTAGCAAACAGGTCAAGCACATTGAGTTTGGTTCGGGTTTTATGAGTTTAGGCTGGATCATGCTATTATCAATTTATTTATATACAACATTAAACATTCAGGTTGGGTTATCGGGTCGAGTCGGATCAAGATATTCGAATCGGGTCAATTTCCTCCTATATACCATAGCTTAAGTAATGTGTAAATCGACTCTTAAGTTCCACTTGTAACAAATTAGCACTATAGTTTCCAAAAATGTGCAATTAAGCACAAATCAAATTTTCTACCATTTTTTTAAAGGGGGCTGCGAAACATCGTCGACGTTTTATAAAACATCGTCGACGTTTTTTAAAAAAAAGACCACTACTACCCTTTTCTCTCCTTCCTCTCTCTAACTTTTTCTCTAAAATTCAAAAATCTCATAAACTAATCTAAACAACTTCCACAAAAATTTGAAAGACGGTTTTCATATCAAATTAAACGGTAGTCAATGGCGGACAATGAATCATCGGTACGTTATGCATATTCTTTAACGTAATTTTTGTTTTGTTTCTTTAGTTTTCCATTAACGTAAATTTGAAAGACGGTTTCCATTGCTATCTTTGTTAGTGTTCCGTTACTAGCCTATGACATTTGTTGATTCTTGAACACCCTTGTGTAGTCGACTTATAGCTTTTATACCGAATTCATGAGGGTTTTGGACGATTTAGGGTAGGTAACGTCTATATTGGACGTTGATATGAAGAACCAACGTCCAATATAGACGTTGATGATCAATAATGACGTCTCATATAGACGTTGATACTCCCTTTCAACGTCCAAACTGGACGTTATTCTCAATGAATAACGTCTGGTTTAGACGTTGGCGCTCATCACCAACGTCCAATATGGACGTTGATCTATGTGTATAACGTTTGGCCTAGACGTTGACAACCGATATCAACGTCTAGGTAGGACGTTATATATATAGATCAACGTCCATTGTGGACGTTATGTATATGCTGCAACGTATTTTTTTAAGTTTGCTTGCGTATTTTCGTGTTTTCGAGTAATTTCTCGTGTTTTCGCATGGTTTATTTAAGTTTTAATGTAATTTCCGCTTGTAAACAGGATTCATTTGAGGAATTTGTCGATAACGGGTTCGATTTCAACCCTTTATTTGTGACGGATATAGGATTTGATACTCGTGACGAAGCGTTTGATTGGGCACAAAAGATAGCGTTTGCTAATGGGTTTGCATTGGTGAAAGCAACTAATGGAGCGAAAAACCGTAGCGAACCCGACTTGTTATCTTCATATTTGCGTTGTTCTAGGTACGGGAGGCCACCGGGAGAGTATGATCCCGATAATCCTAGGAAACAATCCGGTTCACCTAAATGTGATTGCAAATTTCGTATTCGAGCCGTGCAAAACAAGTTTCGGGGATTGGAGGATAAACCCAAGATACTATGGAACATTGTGATTGCCGTTGGTTTTGGGAAGCACAACCACAAGTTGGTAAAGTACAAGGATGGACATAGGCATTTTGCGGGTTTAACTGAAGAAGAGAAAGAGTATGTGAAACAACAAATCCGGGCCTCGATTCCCCCGAGAGATATTAAAAACGGTCTTCATCAAAGAACCCCGGAAAAACCGCAACCCTCAAGCACCCAAATATATAGTGAGACAACCAAGATGAGGCGTGAAATGAGAGGGAATCGAAATCCCGCTCAACAAATGTTGTCCTTAGCTGTAGAAGCGAAATATGTGCATTGGCATGAGAAGAATCCCGAGACATGTGAGCTTTCTCATGTTTTCATGTCTCATCCGGAAGCCGTGAAGCTGTTTCGTACCTATCCACATGTTGTGCTTATTGATTCGACATACAAGACCAATGTGTACAAGATGACACTCGTTGAGCTTGTTGGTGTCACACCATGTGGATCTTCATTCTTGATTGCTTGTGTATTGATTCCTTCTGAGTCGGAAGATGGGTACAAATGGTTATTGAAGAAGTTGGGAATGCTTCTCGAGTTCACCGAAGCATCTATTTCAGCGTTTGTCACTGATCGGGAGTTGGGTTTGATCGCGGCTCTACGGTCCGTCTATCCTCTTACATCTCACTTGTTATGTCGTTGGCACTTGAACCGTGCTGTTGAGAGCAAAGCACAATCATGGTCAAAGCATGAGTGGCGCACAAAGCAAATCATGTGCAATGAAGAGCATGGTTGGAATGGAGTGATAAATGCTACTACCAAGGATGAGTACGAGTTGCGTTGGGCCGCCTTTTGTAAAAATTGGATGGTAGTGGCGACTTATGCGGCAAAAACATGGGGCTCGTACTCAACAGGGTTCGTATTATGCTACACGAACCGGTATTTCCATCTTGGAAACACGGCTACTTCCCGGGTGGAGTCCTCTCATTCTCTTTTGAAGGCTTGGTTGAAAAGTTCTAGTCTAACCCTTGATACTATGTGGTCCCGTATTCATTCTATGCTCGAAGGACAACACTCCAAAATAAGAAAAGAGCTCGAGGAGTCAAGAAGTAAACCTCGTCATACATCTCATTTGTTTTCTTTGTTGAAAGGAAAGGTGTCCTTAAAAGCCATCGGGATTATGGAAAATGAAACTAAGAGGGGAATTGAGTTAGGGATCGGGTTGGTAAATGGATGCGGTTGTGCTTTAAGAACTACTCATGGCTTACCTTGTGCTTGTCTTTTGGTTGGTTTGAAAAACAATGATGAGAGAGTTCACCTTGATCAAGTTCATTCATTTTGGAGGACATTGGAGTATGGCAATGATGACACAATGCCGAAAAACGATGGTGATGCCTTTGAAGAGCTCGTCAATGAAATGAGGAGTAGTGATCCGGCAAGTAAGAGAACTTTTATTGAGAAGATGCGCACCTTTCTTCATCCGGAAGACGAGTACGTATTGCCACCCCCTGTTAGAGAAAACCCCAAAGGTCGACCAAGAGGATCTACTACTAGGAACAAGTCATTTTTTGAACATGTAAAGAGGAAGTTTGGGACACCTGGTTCAGATGGATCGACGACTACTCAACAAACAACAGTTGGTGATTTTGATGAGGTGAGGGTCGGTGCACCTTTGGAATTGGCTTACACTAGGGGTCCTTTGTCAAGCTGGAATAAAAGATGGGGGGTCCCGGAGGAGATGTGGTGTTTTTTTGATGGTTGGGTGGATGTAGGTGATGATGGTCATTGTGGTTTTCGAGTATTGTCTCATGCTGTCCGTGGTCGAGAAACTGACCATCTAGTGATGCGAGAATGGTGTGCTCGAGAGATTAGGGGTTTTGAGGTGTACAAGGATTATTTTGATGCGGCCTACGTCACAGATAATGGTTTTACTATGTTTGACAACACTTTGAGGCGCATTGAATTTTCCAACAACACCGGTTGTGGTCAAGAACATTGGATGCATGACGTTGATCTTTATGTTTTCGCATCGTTGTTTAACTGGGCAATTTGTGTCATAGGTAAGGCCCCGTCTAGTCCGAGTACATGGCAATGTAGTACATTTTTGCCTTTAAGAAGTTGTCCTCAAAGTCCGGTCCCATATGGTGTTTTGTGGATTTTAAATCACCACCAACATTGGATGCGGTTGCATTGTAGTGGACCACCTCAAGAAGTTCCAATGCCTCCAATAGAGATGACTTGGGCGGGGTATAGAGAACAAAATGTTGCACACTATGAAGATTTGTACAAGACAAATTTCGAAAATTGGCACACATGTATGGGAACGACACCTAGAGTGCGTCGCACAAGAAGGGATAAGTCTTGATTGTTGTACTTGTGTAATTGATGGATATTTATGTATTAATTTTTCTTCTTTTATCTCAATTTTTTTTTGATTAACTAAAATTGACAATACTCGAATAAAGCTGAAATACATTAAGAAAGTACTCGAATAAAGCTGACATACATTAATAAAGCTGACACTTTAATAAAAGCATAACAGTACTGGAAATGATGTGACAACTCAACTGACGACTTTATTCATTAATTAAAAACTGATAAATATTACAACGATCAAGTGCAGAACCAACAATTAATCAGCGTTAAATACATTACATTAACACTTAATCAGTTGAATATCCTTCGGATGAAGAACCATTAGGCCTATAAATTTCCTCCTCTATGTAAGTTACATACATTTCATAGGTTTTAAGACTCTGAAATGGTCCCACGAACATCCGGCCGTCCCCTTCACATAGAGAGTGTAAGGTCCTATATGGGACAACTGTTAAACACCTCTTGAACAGTTCAACTATCTCCAACCTCACTTTCTCCCACTCATTTCGCTTCAGGATGACATTTTCTAGATTTAAAAATTAATCTGGTTAATAATGTCACAAACTTTATTGATTAGAAAAATTTGACAACAGATTATAAGTAATGATACCTTCAGTTACGTTCATAGGATGAATGGAAGGGTTGTTGAGACCGTAAATAGGTCCATGCATTAGTTGAAGCGATGATAGAGGAGGATTGCCACGACTTATGAAATTATTAAGTACATGATTATTCAACACAATCATTAGGCGGTCGAATAGTAAGGGAAACTCGTTAACTATCTCGTTAATTTTATTCTGATAATAATTTACTAGTTGTATGTTAGTCATCACCATGATTAAAGTATAGGATAATAGAGGTAATATATTTTAAGAGTAGAGAGAAGATAGTGAGTTGTGTGGAAATAATTTGTTGGGTAAAGGGTTTATATAGAGGAAATGCTAGGGTTTTCATGTTTTGGCCATTACATAATTCAAAACATAAACTAATAATAATAAAAATAAAAGTACCATTACATAATTCAAACATAAAATAATCTAAAATAATCCGTAGAAACACAATACAACAAATAAAACATAACTAAATAATCAAACGTCATCATGTCCTACATCGTCGTCGTCGTCGTCCTCCGGGTTCCTGAAGTAGCCGGCCATATCTGTAACCAACCGCTGAACACACGATGTCATCGCCTGCTGAGTAGGCTGTCTGTAGATAAGTGAGAACCTCCATGCAAGAGCTCTACCGAACTCCGGCTCATCCAAAAGAGGCACCGTAGAAAACTTGGTACGACGGCCAGGAGGAAAGAAATACGGGTGGGAGGACTTCGTGTACCATGTCATGTAACGATCGACCGTGTCAAACGGCATCGTGACTGGGTGTGAACGGTCTCTCAAAACAATCCGAGCCTCCGGGAGCCCCCACTCCGAATCAGGAAACTCCCCATAATACAACCTATAACCCGCCTTCGGTGAAGGCGGACGATGCTCAACAGCTGGCGTAATCATAGCGGTCGGGATAGGCTGGACATACCCAAACTGACGCAAAAAACGGTCAGGCTGATATGGCTCTACTACATCAAGAAATCTAATCAACCCCGAATAAAGCGATGTCCTACAAGACCGATGTGAACCAACACCGTAAGGGGTCCAACGGATATGCTCCGCCCTAAGCCCGTCTAGCCTCTGACGGTGCTCATCTAGAATCTTCTCCTCCCCCTTAAACCTAGGAACCCGTGACCAAGCCTCCACCAATGGTCTACCCTCAACATAGTATCCTGCATGAGGTCGGAAATGGGGAAAATACTCATATATCCAAGCCTGCAGCAACGGCAAACAACCGCTAAGCCCACGAGCATCTCTCCGCGACGCCATACCCAACTGACGGTACAAGTACGCCAATGTCGCAGCCCCCCAAGCATACTCACCAAAACTATCCAAGTCATCAAACAAATGAAGCATCCGGGCCACTACCCTATCACTAGACTTGTCCGTGAACAATGTCTGTCCAACCAACAACATCAAGTACGCCCTCAGCGACTCATCATGGCGACCCGTCTCCACAACCTCCCTCAACTTCTGGGTCGACAACCCACCACTCCTATAATATGGTGGCTCGACATCCTGAAAAGCCAGCCCAAATAAAGTAGCCATCTTCTCCCTCAAGCCTGCATCATCCCTCGTGCTACCCTCCTCCTGCTCCACCATACCCTCCACAAAAACCCTAACGCCACTCACCTTTATCCCTAGAATACGCTGAACATCATGTAATAAGATAGTGATCTCTCCAAAAGGCATATGGAAACTGTTAGTATCCGGCTGCCACCTCTCTACAAATGCACTACATAGATTTTCATCTATGCCGGTGGTCACACAACTCATCAAAACACCAAGCCCACTCTCACTAACTCTCCGGGCAACCAGCTCCGGCACCTTCATCCCGTTCATAGCCTCCATACAACCGGGCCTCTCGTAACACTTGAGCCACGTTCTCGCCGGCTTGGCCTCCGTCCAACTCTTATAAGCCACGTGCCCACCAAAACTACGTAAGACGTTGAGGTGAACCGGTCCTCCCTCAACCACGCCACTAAGACGCCAAGACAAATCCCTCTTCGTCTTCTTCCTCCCCGTGCTAGATGAACCCTGACTAACCGGCACATATCGTCCTCTACCAACCTGTACCACCTTCTTACCTCTTGGTTCAGCTACCTGGTTCTCTACAAAACACTCGTCATCGGGCTGCTCTGCCGCCTCCTCCGACTCAGATCCTGAACCGCCGTCAACATTACCATCATCAACGGCCTCTAACCTATAAAAAACTGACGGAAAAACAGTCTCGCTCCCAGCAGGCGGCGGGGGCGTAGGGGAAACGTCCGTACCCTCTGACTGAGTAGGACGAAAGACAACTCCGGCTTGACGCACACCGGGTAAGCGCCGCTTAGATGCCGTCACTTTTCGGCCTTTCGTACGATCAGGGACCACCATAATGTTTTTTTCTTTATCCATCTGCATATACGATAATATAGTGTTATGAAATAACTTATAACATATGAAATAACGAATAAAGCATAATTTCAAACGCGATAAAAAACGTATAAAACGTTATTTCAATAGCGATCGATAACTTTACGAGAAAAAATATAATTTTTACACGAATCAAACTACATATGTTTTAGAAAAAATAAAAATTAATGTGAATATTACGTTCATATCAATAACAAAGAAAAAAAACGTCGATACCCAACACCAACGTTCAGACTGAACGTTGGTATCAGTGACCAACGTCTGGTTTGGACGTTGGTGTCACTGACCAACGTCCAAACTGAACGTTGGTGTCACTGACCAACGTCCAGACCAGACGTTGGTCACTGATACCAACGTTCAGACAACCAACGTCTGGTCTGGACGTTGGTCAGTGACACCAACGTTCAGTTTGGACGTTGGTCAGTGACACCAACGTCCAAACACCGGCTTATTCAACCTAATTTCCCCAATACAAGCGTCCAAACTCCATCCAACAAAAATCACAACCCGTCTTCAACAACACAACACAATCACTAAACTAATTCTAATTCTAATTTGAAAAACAAACAACAATTTACTAACAACAACTACTAATTCAAATAATAACTAACTAAAAGAAGGAAACTTACTTGAACAAGGGGTAGGGTAGCGGCGGCACTGTGATGGTGGGGCTGGGGGCGGCGTCTGGTGGTGGGGGTGGGGCTGGGGGCGGCAGTGATGGACAAGGGGAAAGAAATGTGGGTTTAGGGAAGAGAGTGAAAGGAATGTGAGGTAAGGGTAGTGACCGTCTTTTTTATAAAAAACGTCGACGATGTTTTATAAAACGTCGACGATGTTTCGTAACCCGGTTTTTTAAACTAAAACTTACTCTTTTTCACCTACAGCAAAGGTAACATTGGGCTTTTCACACTTGTGGATGTGCATTTTGCAACGTGAATATCTTTAGTTACATGCATTATTAAAAATTATAATAATTTGATATTCTTATAGTAACATTCATGATGATGAATCAAACAATATCTCACATGAATATATTTTCTCTTATATATTAGGAATAATACCAAAGATTCTCCACACCCATAAATAGTGTCAAAAGCCCAATGTTACCTTTGGTCTGGATGGAAGTGAATATTATTTGTACTTATTTTTTTACTTACACTTTAGGGCTCGCTTGAAAGAGGATAATTATTACGGGAGTAATAGATACTAAAACAAGAAGAAGTGAAAGGAAATTGGTGGTTTGTGGTGATTGTGGAGGGTGGAAGAGAAGGTGAGGGAAGAATTATTACCTCCATATGAAGGTAATGCATTACTTAGGGGGGGTAGAGAACTTTTATTCCCTTAATGGAGGGACTATTACACTAATACACTATAATCCCTCATTTCTATCTCCAACCTCCATCACTGTACTTCATTTTCTACTTCATTAAGCTTTATTACTCCCGTAATAATTAGCTCATTTCAAGCAAGCCATAAGTGACCAAGCTCGCTTACCTAGCCATTAACTTGCACAAGTTTGGGCCTTTAGTTAGGCCCAAAAAAGTATATGTCCAATTTAAAAGAACTCGACCCTATATTTATGCCGAGTATGAATTGAGCGTTTTTTTTATATACGTACCACGCTACACACTCACACTATACAAACATCCCTAATGAGCTAACTATCACACTAATACACGTTGTGGATTACTAGTTTAGAACCCGTGCATAAATGCACGGTATGTAGAGCTTTTTATTTCTAATAAATTACTTAGATAATAGTGGTATCTCATTAGTTGTTCATTTTTCTCGCCATTACATTTTACTTTGAAAAATAAAAAGTTGAAACTAAAAACTAATTAAGAGAATTGAGTAGCGTGTGTAATGTATTTTTTAAACCAAAATATTTTTGTATAAAACAAAGTTAGTGATCCCAATTTATAAATTCTCTCAATTTCTTTTGTCATGAAAGTAATAACAAATGTTTACAATTTTTTAATACGGAATATGACTCAAGCCATTCTAAAATAATAATATCAATAAAATATTTAATAATTTAAAGTTCTATATAAATTTTTTATATTTTAATTAAAAGATTATAGTTTAGAATTTAGTAAATATAATATAATTAGATGAAAAGATATATTTTAATGAAAAGATAACAATTAAATGAAATATACTAATATAATTATTAATGTCCTTAGTTAGTTAATTTACTTAATTGTAATTAGTTACCTTATTTAGAAAGATGCTTTTTGGAGGGAAAAATTGTGAGAAAGCTTATTCTCTTACATTATTTGATTCATTCACCTAGGTTTAAAACTTTAATTTACATTATATAGGATACATATTTAACGCAATACAAAATCTCATTTGTGACGGGGCTCAACTCGATCAATGCTCGGCTCGTGCGGGTACGACTGGGCTCGGGCTCGGGCTCGTCTTTAGAGCTTAACGAGTCAAGGCGAGCAGACGCTGGCTTAAATCGAAAAGGCCGGGAGCAGCTCGAACCTGTGTGATTAGATAAGATATTGTTCGTATTTTATAAAAATATTTTATCATGATTATACCTTTGTATCAAACAAACGTCCCACTTATTTACCAAATATTTTTACATATAACATACGACTTTTTATTAGAAAAAGTTGTAAGAAAAAAAAAGTTAACAATTATGTATCGCAAGCTTGATAGCAATCATATTTTTTTCAAGCTCAGGTTTGACTTGGCTTGTTAACACCCCTCCACTTGACCCGATTCAACCCGACCCATCTAAATGACCCAATTGATGTTGTCAAGTAAAAGTGCAAAACTCAATTAAACCGACTATGCTACAGCTATAAATACAACCGTAAAACACGAGATTATCAAATCAAGTTTTCTCCTCTTTCAATCAACTGGAGAAAAATTCCACCAAGAACCCTAACCCTAGAAATTCCAAATTAGGGTTCATCTCCACTTCTCCGAATCTTCCAAATTTAATCAATCCCATCTCATGTCGATCAACGTTTTCCCCAAATCGGCACTTCCGTCTCCAATTCTCGATCGATTTCACCAACAATTGAAGCATAGAGAAGATCAAATTAGGGTTTCCGGCTATGAATTCAACGATGTTGCGTCGACAACTGAGGAAATTGTTAGGATTTTTGAGGATGTTTTATCTGAGCTCACGGTTAATTCGAAGCCGATAATTACGGATCTCACGGTTATTGCTGGTGATTTGAGTGAGCATGCTGAGGGTATTGCTCAATTGATTTGTTCTAGGGTTTTAGAGGTATGACTGATTGAAATCATCGATTGATAATCCCAATTTTTGGGGGAATTCTCAATGTTAGGGTTAGAATTAGGGTTATGGAATTGTATGTTGTAATTTAATTTTGATCAAGTTGTAAAGTTGTAATCCAATGTATGTATTAGTGGATAGTAGTGAGAATTATTGTGCATAGTCTTGTTTTTCTCTTGATTTGTTACTCTATTTATTCAGCAATTGTGATCATTAACAGGAATCTACGAGTAGATCATGCACTAATTCTCGTTTGTAACTGACATATCCATCAGAAGCTTATGACAGGTCAAAATAATACTTTGTCAAATAATACCCACATGGGTTGAAAAAGACGAGCAATTTGTGATTCTTTCTTATCTATACTTCACCCGTTAGAAACGGATATATTCTTCGCAAGGGAGAATTAGTGTAAATTATGATATAGTTTTGATTACTGTAGCTTTACTTTTGTAGACTCACTCCATTCATTTTATTATCATATGTTTGATCAAAAGTCGGCTTACATATTTTGAACAAGCGTATGGATTTAAATTAAATGGTGTACTCAGTAAAATTCCGGTTACACATGTATGCAGGTTCCGGTTGAGCAAAAAATGGCATCTTTATATTTGTTGGATAGCATTGTCAAGAATATTGGACGCGATTATGTTAGGCATTTTGCGTCTCGTTTACCCGAGGTGAGTATTTGATTGTGTACTTACTCGCCTGAGAGTATATGTAGACACATAGCATGAGTCGGGTTGAAAAAGGTTTACAATTTATTGAAAGTTTGCATTGAAGGTGTATCCAATGTGATTGATATTGGCCATTTGTAGCCTAGTTGAGCTACGACTTTACCTCAGTACTATACCTTAATGGCTTAAAACAGATTAGATATAAGAAACCTCGCCGTGTGTTCTTAACTCAGAGAGGTAGAGGTTGTTGCGAAAGACACATAATGAAATTGTTTTAAGAATTGGCATGGATAATTGCTGCTTGTTATAACTCCATTGAAAATGGAACATTTGTCGCTTAATCCATGTAAAAATTTATTAATCTTGATTATCGCTGTTTTTTCATGTTCCATTTACTCAGTTGTCCCTTTTTTCTGGCTTTAGGTATTCTGTGAGGTTTACAGACAAGTCCCTTCGAGCATGCATTCTTCAATGGACCGCCTGTTTAAAACCTGGTCGACTGTTTTCCCATCATCAGTGCTTCGTCAGATTGAGGATGAGTTGCAGCTATCTTCTTGCGTGAATCAACCATCCTCCAGAGTAGCTAGTAGGGTAAGAGGAAGAGATGAGGAGATTGCTAACTGGCCTAAAAGACATCGTATGGGTGATTTCAGTGGTCATGAAAATGTTGCTACCTGTAGTTCAAATAATGGGTTTGAGCGTTATAGCCCAAGGGCTTTAATCGATGCTTATGGTCATGATGATGGGCAAAGGTCTTTGAACAAGAAACCAATTAGACGTGGCCACCCTAATGTAAATGGGGGATTGACTAAAATCGCTGAGAACTCATGGCAAAATACAGAGGAGGAAGAGTTTGATTGGCAAGATATGAGACCAACGTTGGCCGACAGAAAGACTAGTATCTTCACTCATTCTTCTACTCCATCAACCATGGACTTTAACCAAGATGTATGGTCCTTAACTTCGTTCTGTCTCATCCATATGTTGCGAGTAGTAGACGTTAGTTCTCATAGTGTCCTTGTTGGAAATTCTTGATGCTTGTAATTTAAGTGTGTTTTATTAGAATTGGAGTTTGAAGCTTTCCTTCTAGATCTTTTCTGTCACTCTGTTTCAGTTTTCTGTGAAACATTATCGAATGCTGATGGTTTATCTCTTTCTCCCTTTTTTTATTCTTTTTTTTTTGTTTGCGTTCTCGTAAACTTGTGTTCTTCATTGTTATATTTATCTCTATTGATACTGTGTTGGCCCTTCATTTTCTATAATGCTCGGAGTTTGGACTTTGGTATTCTGCTGATTTAGCATCAACAAACAGAATCCAGTTCTCTCTAATCTTTACTCTTGTAAGTCAAAAGTCCTAGAAATATAACTTTATGTTGCTAATTTCAGGGAGTTTTGAATTTGCCTGGCACGCTAACTGCAGCTGTACAAAAACGTCCTGTTGGTGGAAAAGCACACGCCTCTCAACGAAACGTAAATGGAGCACCTCAAGATGGCAACCGTTTTCCTGTTTCAATGAGAGCTCCATTACCCCAGGGGCCACCTGACTTACAACCTGGGACAATTGTGAACGGTGTAATACCTTTTCCATCTTTATATCCACTACAAGAACAACCAAGGCCTTCAATTGAATTATTGAATTCTATCTCCGCCGTTTTGAATCAAGTCCCTCCACAACAACCTCAATCGGGATTTGTTCCACTTCCTCATCAACCTCATCCTCCTGTCTCCTTGCCGCAGCATACTTCTCCTTCATTCCTCATCAATAATCCTATGCCTGTTTATCATACTCCCCCTTCATTCCTAAATACCTCTACTAGTTTAATGCAGTTCCAAGGACCTGTGAACCCAATTGCTCCTGTCCCTCGTCCCTATTCTCACATCCTGCCTCTTCCCCCGAGTTCTGATTCTGTTGCTAACCAGCCAACGCCTGTCAATATTTCTGCTTTGCTTAGCTCCGGCTTGCTTGATTCTCTTGTCGCTCAAAGACTCTTGCCATTAATGAAACAGTCCAGTGGAAAGGTAATGGGACTCTTCACTAGTTTTTGGTTATACAATAAGCAAAATGGCTTACTAAATTGGATTCGTTTCCCTGTGATATATCAGTCATTTGATGCAATTCTGTAAGTAATTGTCAGTACGGGTCATGTGAAAACAACACTGTTTCCACTCTCTGACTTGTTAACGTAGGGGTAACTGGGTAAGGTTGCGTACGTCCACGGTCCACCCATCTTATCCTGCCATTTGCAGGAGGGTAATTTTATTGTTATTGTTTTTTTTTGTGATGACTATTATCATTGTCGTAACATTATCACCTATGTATTTTCCTTAGTTACCTAGTCAGTGACTCTAATTGTGTATTTCTGTAGGAATTTATTGGAGTAAATTTTGACCGGGACCTCCTTAAAGTACGCCATGAGTCTGTCATAAGAGCTCTGTATGAAGATCTTCCCAGGCAGTGCACCACATGCGGCCTACGATTCAAAACACAAGACGAACACAGTAAGCACATGGATTGGCATGTGACAAAGAATCGGATATCCAAGAATCGAAAACATAACCCTTCTCGTAAGTGGTTTGTCAGTGTTAGTATGTGGCTTAGTGGCACTGAAGCGTTGGGGGTTGATGCAGCTCCCGGGTTTTTGCCTTCTGAGAGTACTGTTGTTGAAAACAAGGATGATGTTGAGATGGCGGTGCCAGCTGACGAGGATCAATTAACGTGTGCGTTGTGTAGGGAACCCTTTGAAGATTATTATAGTGATGAGACTGAAGAATGGATGTATAGAGGAGCTGTATACTTGAAAACACCTTCCACCGGTACAGCAGTCGGAATGAACAGATCACAATTAGGCCCTATTGTACATGCCAAATGTAGGTCCGAGTCCACTGCTCCTCCTGCCTGATATTTTGGCTCTGCGCTTCAAGGTGAGCCTTCGATTCAAGCTATAAGTGTTTTTTTATTATGTCTTTTTAAGATTTGACGCCGTTCTCAATGCACTTTTTATTTTGGATCGTCTGGAGACAACCTCTCAGGTTGTTCCGATGCAATTTCGTGCATCTCACTTTTTTTTTCTTTTCTTTTTAAATTTGTGTAAGAAGTTCCAGTCAATTCCGTGATGCTGTTTTGTGTTGGTGTACCCTGTACAGTGTCCTAATTGTCTTTTATTTTGTGCTATGTTCAGGGGAAGTGAAGAAGGTAGAAAGGAAACAAATGAGCTCTAAGTTATCGGCGTAGACGAATGACTTATTCTGTAACAGAGTTTTATCGAGGAAATATCAACACTTTTTTCCGTTTGCCCTACTTTTCAGAGTTTATTACAGCATCGATGCTCAAGTCGAGACTTCATGTACATAAAGTTGAAGATATCGGTTATCCGATCTATAGCACTTATAAAATAAATTGCTCTTTGCAGCTAAATGAGTTGGCAAAGATGAATCAATTGAAACTGTATTCTCTTGAGATCAGCTTTTTGTTTTCTTACACTTCTCTCTGCAACTAGAAAGGCTCAAGTACTGAACAAGTGAACAGTTAGAAGCTTTTTGCATACTCTCTCCGTGTCTGTCAATAGTTTACGTTTACTTTATATTCCTCTCACAAATTAAAAGTAAAATATTGACTATGACGGAGGGAGTATTTGGTTTCCATATAAGAACTGCTGGGAAGATTATTAGCATCAACAGTCTTGCAAAAAGTGGAAGAAGTTTAGACAACATTGAAGTGAGGAGTCTTGTAAGAGATCCATAAGATCCAACTTGTAAAAATTTTTATTTTTCTATGGAATATGTTCTTTGTTATGTAATGGTTGATGACTTAATGTAAATGAACTATTCAGAATAATACGTCGAAACGATTCTCTTTCTATCACGATCATTTGTTTACATATTCTTTGAATTTTATTATACAAATTTAAGAAATGAATAATATGTCGAAATGATTCTCTTTCTATCACGATCATTTGTTTACTATTCTTTGAATTTTATTAAACAAATTTAGGAAATGACAATTGAATGGACAATCATAACCCTAGACAAAATATGTGGCTCCTCCTCTCCCCCTTACGATCCCGACACCCTTGTAATGTCTCGTAAACCGATCATTGACTACCTCATTCTTGACAAACCGACCATTGGCTAACCACCCGACCACTCATATCTTGGTCCAACATCACCTATTACCTATCAAACACCCTGACCTGACCCATATCCCCTTGACCACATCAGTACTACCAAACAAGATCGTCTCCATTTGGATCCTGGCCTACAAAACCGCGCAATTGCGCAAACCATCAATCTAATAGCTAAGGTAGATTTTCGCGAGCCAATAACTAAGTCCCTCATGTACAAATGCCTACCAAATAAACATATCCGCCACCAAGTACCACCCTAATATCCTCGGTTACTCATATCCCACACAGTCAACAACTCAGACACGGGTATGACACTAGAAAACTTCATTTTAAACCAAAATATGTACTCCGTATATTTTTAATAAAAATAGCCAAATTTGACCCTCCTACACACTTAGACACGTACTCGGTATGATTCTTTTATTTAATTATGGTACTATTAATAATGTACTATTACAATAAATTAAAGTTGTCACCTGTGTCATCTGCTACTACCTGCTGCTCTTCATATATGTCCACTCCCCCTTCAATTATAAAGAGTAACGTTTTTATGTCGCATGCTTCAATCAGTTCAATGTACGCCTACTATAAATAACTTGTCTTCATGAAAATTAATTAGCGATTTGACATTTTATATCAAGTTTTTTCTTTTTCTGAAAGGGACATGGTATTAAGTTAAGCAGTTAGTCCTGCTTCAGACTGGACAACGCGTTTTATTGATTTAGACGGATTAAACCCCCTCACAAAATAGTAAGTGGGCAAGTGAGGATTATCCATTATCCCCACTTGCTCCGTCTGAAACAAGAATTTGGGTTAAAGTTTAGTAGTCGGTACCCCTTTATTTAAATTTCTTTGCATGTCACATTCTACGTATCTATAACATTTATGTAATTATGTGAACACGGGACCATTAACGTTGAATATCCTCTCACTCGTCAGATTATTTACGATTTTTACCTTTTATCTCATGGGTCACTAACACGACCCTTAAAAGTGACATACATGTGAGGTAATAAAATTCCACTCCAAAACCAATGGAAAGATTTTAATGAATAAAATGAATGAATGACAGTTGGTCTTGCTTCAGATGGATCATTTTGGTCTGAAACAATAAGACGGGATTTTGTAACCACTTTACAGTTAGATGTAACCACTATTGAAAACAAGTTGATATAAGATTATAAGCTGTGGTTACATTTTATCAAAAAGTGGCAACATAATCCCGTCTTATTTTTCAGACGGAATTAGTCCGTCTGAAATAAGAATTTGTGAATGAAGTATTATTAGGTGTTTTAATCATATTTTACGTTTTTGGCTTATGTATTTGTTGGTTCGTTCACATGTGTATCTTAATATATATTTCAATATCTATAATATTTCTTAAAGTATACTTCTCTTAATTCTTTGATCTTCATGCCAAAAGTAACATAAAAAAGTAACTGGGACAAAGAAATTAAGTATCTTTTATTTATCCTAATAAAAAGCCAGGCTTTCTTGCTCGAAAGCTTAGTTAAGCTCGAACAATTCTTCGTTAAGCTCGAACAACTCTTTGTAACTCGATGTAATTGCTAAGTGCTAGTGCTACAGAATATAAAAATATGAAGATAACAATATTATATAACAATAACACGATAGAATAATTTAACAAAGCCGTCTTACATTAATTTCCAAACATTACACAAGAAAAACATACAATTGATACGAACTCGAAAAGATGTTCTACTCGACATACCATAATTAAAACACAAGGAAATTAACAATGTAGAAATAACTGAATAAACGACCTAAATAGATGTATCAAAAATAAAAACAATCTAAAGAAAGCTTATGTAATTTTTGATTACTTAAGTTCATATATTATCCCCTAATATTTCACTAATTTTTCGGTTCGAAGTCAATACCCGAACCTATTTTCCATGCAATTCTACTAATATAATTAATTTCTTCACTTCACGCCATTGCAAGGATTATAAAAGGTGCGTTCTTGACTTCATTCCTCCATATTAATTAATAATACCATAAAATTTTGATACTTGTAAAATTACACCATTTTTCGCGGTGTTTTTGAGCCTTAGTCTCGTACCAATCTCGCTGCATCAAAGAAAAAATGTAGTCACTAAAACAGGTATTGCAAAAAAAAAAAAAAAATCGAATAAATGAGCAATGTAAGGACTAAGGATCGATCCACATAATGCGACATTAATAATAATTTAATATTTGTACAATTCCTTCTATTTATTTATGCTGCAAAAATTAAAAATTACAACTACTAGAATTGATTCTTAAAATGACATAGGTCCAAGATTTAATTTATTTCTTATTGCGGCATTAATATAAAGTGACTAGGTCCAAATTAACACACATACGAAGTTATTGAGACAACTACTATATATGAGGCCAAAATTATAATTCATAAATAGTACCACTCCTTTACTATTTTCTTTTAATTTGAATAGGGTCACATAGACGATTTTAATACTGTCGGGATTTAAACCTAGGCATTTTTTTTACAGAAATATATAACACGGGGAGTAATTAGTTCGAAATAAGCGATCAAGAATCTATGTTACTCAAGATCGGCATTAGTACATGTGCGACACAACTATTTTCCGGTCTAAAGACAAAATGAAGTGTCGAAGAAAAACAATGGAGATTAATTAGATGAGATGAAATTAATTACCTTACTCTCGTCATGTCGTTAATTAAGCTCCCTGACCGACAACAGCGGCCTTAATCCTTTCGACAGTGCACTTAATTAAGCTATTAACAGTAGCCACAGATCCAAGTGATAGCTTAGCAGTTGGGACCGAATCCACTAGGATTTGGAAGGCCACGGTTAACAATGACCCTCCTGACCCGCTCTCCATAGTTGTGCCGGATCCAGACCAAGACCCATCGGGTAATATTGCAAATCCCGATGGCAAGAGTGCCACATAGTCCGGATCACCTCCACTTAGTACCACATTCATCGCGGCTAGATCTACTGGCGCGTAGATGACATATGAGCCCGTTGAATCCGTACAACTCTCCTGGAGTATTAGCATGTTGCTTTGGCTCGAGTTTGCACTCTACAAAGTTAATTAGTATTATTAATTGCGTTTGATTAAGCTCATTAAGGTCAGTTCGAGGTTATTATGGAGGAGAACGAATTAGTATTATTAATCTCGTTAGAGTCATTTACTTACGTTTACTCGTAGTAGTGAGACGTAATTCCCTGGATCTCTGCCATTAGCAATGTGAGACATTTCTTGGACTAGGCCGCCGTTTGAGAGAATATCCCACTGTTACACCATTCATCGGAAAAAAAAAAAAAGAGAAAAATTAATTAACCGCCCAAAACCACCTGACTCGTAAATGAGCATCCAAACTCCAAAATTGACAATGATTTACTAATTAATTACGTATATTCAAAATGACCTGACTCAAACCGACTCTTACCCGATGCCATATTCACCAAGACTAACTCAATCACCCAAATCGAACCACTCATTTGTCAAGTAAAATTATTCATTGTAATCTCATTTAATAATTTCGAAAAAAAATTGTACCTCGCCCCTAGAGTTCTCATCACGGAGGAAATCAAAGACGCGGTTAGGAGGAACAGGCAACCAGAAGGAAGTGGCGGCACTAAGCACAATGCCAGGGGGGCGACCGGGGTCATCCATGCTCTTTCGAGTCATGACTCGGACATCATCAGCCCCGCTTCCAGATAAGGTAGTCCATGTATGAGCCGTAGAAGCTCCAACTCCAGAACAAAAGCTTGTAACCATCCTCTCTGCTAACTTCAACGTACTCTTTCTCCCTTGCGTAGTTGTAATTACTTCAATACAATCATCCGAAAAAATTGTCATAAAATGGTCACATTTTGTAATAAAAAGTGACGAGAGAAAATGTCATTTTATAATAAAAAGTAATCATTTTTATGATAAATTGCTATAACTAAAATTGTCGCTTTTTAAAAAAAAAAAAAAAACCTGATTGTAACATTTTGTCAAAAAATATTTACATTTTATCATAAAATGGTCACATTTTGTCGGCACTAATTTCAGCTAGCTAGAAAAGAGCCGTCTGAAAAGAGAATTTGCATAAAAAATTAAATATGATTATTACCACCAGCTTCACCAGGAATGTTGCTTGCCATAACACTAGCGAGTCTTTCACATTGTCGATCCAAGGCCGAAACCCATCGTTTTGCTCCAAAGGCGATCCCTGAGTTTACGAGTGCCTTGTATATGTTATGGACCTCTCGGTCATCCACTTCGACATGTTCTACCCATGTCACCTTCATTGTCACAAATTTCATTCAAATGTAAGTTCGTAAATCAATAACAATACTCAGTAGACACAAATATTAAATCCGTTATTCAATTAGTTATTATGTTACCTTAGAATAACCATTAGGTTGCTCTTGGATTAGACAACCAGATGGCCTTCTACGACACCTTGGAACCGGACTATTAGGGCGCAAAATGTCCAAGGAAACATCGACGATTACCCAAGTATCCTCTCCATGCTGTTTGCAATACCTTACAAAGTAGTTCTCACGCGTTGGAACGAGTGGTGAAGGCACTTGAAACTCCGCTGCCATCTATTATCAAGGCCAAAATTTGTAAGTTTCTAGAGAATTTGTAAGAACTATATCGAAATTTTGACTTAAAGCGACACAAATTCCCATTTGTGATGCATGACAAGCTTGTGACGAGAAATATGACCATTTTATTAGAAAATGTAACAGTTAACTGATAAATAAGAATTTGTTGATCCATAAAATGGTCACATTTTCGGGGACACAAGAGAGACCAATTGTTAAAGCGAAGTTATTACCACTTGTAAAGCGCCATTGTAATTTCCGGCCACTCCGGTTGATAAGACTTCGAGTGTCATAGCTCTTGTTACTATCCCAGAGAACACACTTGACCATTGATTCTAATTATGCAAGAAATTAATGTTAGATTAAACCTTAATTAACCCACGCACATTATCCAACTTATTAACATAAAACTCGGGAAAAAAAATACATACCACATCCATGAGTATCTCAACCAAGTTCATATGATTCATAATCACAATCGTTGATTCTCGAGAAGCTTCTGACATCCAGCCGAGAGGCATAGGTCCGATTCCACGAGGGAAAGTCCGGAAATACTCCTCTTTGTTAAGAATCTCAGTCGGGTTATGAGAGTCATGAACCCATAAAGGGTTTCCTGCTTGAGCCATCCTAATAAGCTCCTCCATGGCTGCCACCGCGAGCTCAACAATCACGGGCTTATCTGCCTCATTGGGCGGAGCAATGGACCGTAGAAGATCTCCTGGTGGACCGTACATGTTGTCCACTATACCAGATTGTGGCCCAAAGCCGCCCATTTCAAGGGGTGACCTTGTCATGGTTTGAGAGACGTTATTAGGGTATGTTATTAACGGCTTTCCGACGTACTTTGCTGCAATTGCTGATATCCTATCAATCTGTAGATTGTCATACAAAAGTAAATTATAAGATAAATGTTCAAGGCTATCAACAATTTAGTAAATGCTTGAAAGAATGTTCGACTTTTGGATATGTTACTTCGACACTTTATTATATTGGTTATTTGTCGAATAATGACACTTTATATTGGCTGTGTCGAGTATTCATAGGATACTCCTTACGACACAACATGATAGTTTGACACTCTCCTTTTAGGTTAAAAACATTAGAATATATACTTCATAAGGTCTCGTATCAAATTAATTAAGACCGAGAAAACTCAACATTTTGTAATAAAAAGTGATTATTTAATGACAAAATGATATAACTAAAGGTACAAAATTTTTAACATTTTATTAGAAATCTGTTTTAACAACTTTTTATCAAAAAAATTGGTCACATTTTTTCTCCGTATTAATTTCATACAGAAAAGTCCCGTATTAAGGGAGACATGTTGCATAAGTAAATAGTCGAGCCTGAGTAACATAGGTAAATATGTAATGAATGTATGTAATGTAAGTATACCTCTTCTCTAAGTCGGGCATTCTCGATCCTTAGTTGTTGCTCATCGAAGGACATCTCTCCAATGGCAGCCGGGCCTCCACAATTAGGGCATGAAGCGTTACTAAGGGCTTCTTTGAACCTGATGTTGTCCGCTCGAAGCTTGTCGTTATCGGACCGAAGTTGTTGGTTCTCAGTACGCTCATGATGTGCCTATCATGTAAGGAAGAAATTGTTTGTTAAGCTAAATGTAGTTAAAATGGACAAATGTAGCTAGCATCAATAAAATCATAACTCATTTTTTAGAAGATAAATTCACAATTAGATTGAACAGTTTAAAAGTTAATGTTATGGCATGATATAGTATTAATTAAATTGCGCAATTTAAAAGAGCATCCAAGCTCCAACCAAGGCTAATTACATTATTATTATGGTATTCAATTACAAAATGAAATAATTTATACTCGTATTAATTCATCTAAGAATCGATTGTTAGTATTACTCCGTATTAGATTGAACAAATTAAAAGAACACTAGCTAATGAGTAATGATAATTACTCGCGCATTGATGTGCTTAATGTCACGATTTATCACAGATTATACAACTGATGTTGATTTAATATCGACTCTATTAATCTTGTATCGGACCGCTGTAACAGGACAAGTACAATTAACTATGTTAAATAATATAATACCTTAAATTTTTTTTTTGTCTTAATATATATAATATAATAATACCTTCATTTGAGTGCGCTTGTTTTGGAACCAAAACTTGACTTGCAAAGGTGCCAATGTTAACCTACGACTCAACTCCTTCCTTTGCTTATCATCTGGATGAGGGCACTCCTTGAAAAAACTTATACAAAAAAAACCAAGAAAATAATATCAGATCATTAATTCCAAGTTAATTTATTAAAAATAAAACTCTACTAAAATAAACAAATATAATTGTTAAAGTACTTCATGAATCAATAAACTAATAAGAAAGATTATGAAATAATTACTTTTCCATTTCTTGAATTTGGTGTTGAGTATGACGATGATATTTTTTCTTCTTTTTTGATGGACGTTGGTTTGGATCTTGTTCCTCGCCGGAAAGTAGTCCCTCCAAATTCTCGGTCGCAGATCGACTGCTTTCGAATTCATCATCTTTCATCATGTTCCCCAATTCCATCTCCTTGTGGCCAACCATGTCTAGCAATGAGTGATGACTCTCAAACATATTTGGTTGATACATTTGTTTCCTTTTGTTGTTATTCATGTAACTCAATTGCCCTACAACTTTATTTCCGATGTTGATCAGGAGTATCTCCTACCAGTAGACAGCTGAAACGGTCTTCCTAGATATAACCTATATGTATGTATACAAAAGAAATAAAAATTAGTGACGAGATCCTTAGTCGCAAAATGATTTAGATGAATGTAGCCGGAGTTGGGTATCATTGATCTTACAACATTTTTGACAACAAAAAGGAATTTTATAAGTTGTAATGATCTCATATGGGCAACAAAATATGGGACAAATAATTCCATTTGTAGTAAGAAATGATTTATGAGGCTATTAAAAGATGAGATATAGAAAAAACTAGCTAAATTGCTATGAATATTAACAAAAAAAAATTAATTAAAAAACCCATAAATCAACTTAGAATAATTAAGACATCATGGATAATTACAAATTAACATAAATAAATGAATATTATTAAATTTTACCTGATAAAATTATATAAATACATCCAAATTCTTCCTCATTAAATCCATTAATCAATTTCCCCAAATAATTAAGTAGATGTAGAGAATTAAATTATTCACTTTTGAGAGCATAAGTAGTTGAATAAATGAATAGTACAAATAAAAACCCTAAAATAGTTTCTCTCTCATATGTAATCTTGTGTGACTACAAGATTGACTTGTGTTATATTATCTCCTTTTGTAAGACTTATTTTCTACCCTCTCTCTACTTTGACTATTGTCCTAGATAAAGGAATGTTTTATCTTAATAACTTCTTTAAGTATAGTCTAATTATTATAATGACATTCTCAATAAAATAATTAATACATAGTATATTTTTTATTTATAATGTATTCGCTCTGTCTTAATCATTTTTATTTTATTTAAAACCGCTCATAGAAAATAACAAGATAAAATATTTCAACACGTCATTTTCAATTATCGACATTATATTTCTAACATTATATGATTAGAATCATAAAGTAATACATTTATGAAAAATTTAACTATGCAAAATTTATAATATACATACTATTAAGTTTTTATGAGTGTATTTTTTTGTTGAGTTTAATAAAGAGGAAAATAGTACATAAAAAGAAATAAATATTCGGCAGAAAATAGGAGTTGACAGTGTGAAAAGAGGCCTTTGACATACCATAATTTCAAAGCCACCTTTTTTATTTAATGTTATATTTTCTAGGACACAGATTATAACGCCAAAATCACGGCATTTTCAACTCCTATTTCTCGCTATAAGAAAATAAACGTAACGGAAGAAATAGTTTTATTTTATTATAACTTATTATTACTATATATAAAAAGTTTGTAACGTTTAAGTAAGAGCAAATGTACATAAAAAAAAATACAAAAATGGTAAAATAGATTATAAGGAAATAAATAAGGAGGAAATGGAATGAAATTCAACTTACTAAGTACTAGCTAAAAAAACAATTACTTGAAATTTAAAGAACACAAGAAAAATAACATATATATAAATAAAGAATAATTATACTCTCGACTCAATTGATTGTTTACATTTATTAATTAAAATACTCTTCACAAAAGAATAAAACTGTAAACAATTTGTTGAGTCGGAGTATGAACTATATATATAGCAAGGAAAATCACTTACAAGATAACTAGAAAGTGTATGCAAAAGGTGGAGATCTGGATTATTCTTAGAGATGATTGATGAGATTATTTTTATCCTTTGATAAGATATTTTTTTTTTAAAGAGAATTAAAAGAAAAAAAAAATAGTATTTATTATATTATGTGAATTTTTATTATTTCAGTTCTTGCTTGTGTTTGTTTTTTAAAAGAAAAAAAAAAGAAAAAGATGAGAGGATGAAGGAGAAAGATGAAGGAAGGAGATGAAGAGGAGTAAATGCAAAGAGCATATGGTTAGGAAGAGAGGATAGAAGAAGAGAAAAGGCTTGCAATTTGCATTTAATGGTGATGGTGGGGAGGTGTGTGTGTGTGTTATGAGATTTTAGTTTTTGTTGCTCTATTCTATGAGTGATGGTGTGTTTATATATGTAATTTGGGATAGGTAGATTGAGAAACAAATACTCATATTGTTCTATTTTCTTATTTCTTTCTTTTTAGGATTTTTTTGTGTATTTTTTTCTTAAGTAATTGTTTTTATAAAATTAGTAGGTTTTAGGGTTGTATTTTTGGGTATTATGAAGCATAAGGTCAGTACAATATAAAGTTGACGGGAATACTAACACGCAGCCTATCATTCACGATACCTTCATCGATCGTAATATTAGCTAAGGACGCGTGTTCGTACTTCCATTGGGTTCTTTAGCTAACTTAATAAGTGAAATCATTAAGATAATATATACTCCCTTTATTCCGGTTACCTTTGATTTTGACACAAAGACTAAGAATAGAGGAGTAGACCATTTGTGGTTTTAGACTTTTGTTAATCGATAACAAGTAGACAATAATAATGTCATTAGATGATCAAATTACTCATAAAAACCTTCTCGATATAGAAAGTTAAACAAATTAGAATCCTGATCCTAACGTTGTTGTTAAGTATCTTAACTAGTAGAATTACTAACTCGTGATACTCATTACTTGGGTTCGAATTTCCGCTCGCTTGTAATAAAATGCCCTCATTATTCCCTAAATTTTAGAAAAAAATTACGTCAATCTATGGTTAAAAATGTTTCATTTCTTTCCTTATCTACTTATTTTTAAGGTTCATTTGCTGACGTATTTTATCTTTTTCTATACTCGTCATTCCTATCTCTGAGCTGAGTTTATTCACCCTCAAAACCTAAATCCTGGCTCCGCCACTACTTTTGACATTGAACTATTTATTTACTTGAAATTTGAAATATACTCCCTCCGTCCCGGTCATTTGTTTACCTTTCATTTTGGCACAATTATTAAGAAAATGGTAGGGGACCTCTTGTGGATGTGCTTAGTGAATGGCATGTGGACAAAAGTCCCATTAGGTGATCAAATTACTCATAGGTTACCATCCAAATATAGAAAGGTAAACAAATGAATGAGACACCCTAAAATGGAAATGGTAAACAAATGACCGGGACGGAGGGAGTATCCCTTACATCAATTCGTTTTCAAAATATATTAGTTTCAAATAAATATAAACAATACTTTTTGGGCTTTTTTACATGGTACTCTCGTATTTTTTCAAATTTTACATGGTACCCCTCGTTTTTTCAAAATCTACATGGTACCCCTGAAAACCTCTCAAAATACCCAAAAAGCATTAATCCGCCTCTTTTAAATGTGTATATTATGCACTTTTTATTTCATCTTTTGACAATAATTTGTCATACCGTTAACATAAATAACGTTTAGTCAATCATAAATATATTTTCTTTGTACAATTTAACCATTTCAAAACTCGTTTATTAGTTGTTTGGGTATTTAATATAAGGACTATTTACTAAGTTTAGGGGTACCGGGTACCATGTAGATTTTGAAAAAATGAGGGGTACCATGTAAAATTTGAAAAAAACACGGGGTACCATGTAGAAAAACCCATACTTTTTTTGTTCTAAGTTTATAGAGATATAAAAAAGGTTATTATAAACACGGTTTTAGGCCTATAAATTAAAAGAACATATATGTAATAAGAAACTGCGCGATTGACATTTGAGTACTCCCTCCCTAACACAGTGGTATTTGACATTGGTTTTGGCTGATCTTGGCTCATGTTAGTTAATATAACTAGTAGAGTTATGAGGGGTGACTCAGAACTTTGAGTTCAAATCCCGTCAATAATATATTCATCATCCTTGTAATTTCCTTTAGACCCAAAAAACAATGCAATAATTTTTTATCATGATTTTTTGCCTTAATACATTTTATTTTTCGTTTGAAATCTCGAGTATAGTATAACAATTGTAAATATCTTAATATTATATCGTAATCAATTAATCATGTATAGTTGTTACTATTTATGGTCAAAGTTAAAACTCTTTGACCCTCAAATGTAATGTGGCAGATTTTGGGAGTATATACTTAAGGATGGCGATAGGGCGCCACCCGGTGGTACCGAATCTCGGCGCCACCATAATTAAAGAAATATAAAAATAAATAGATAAAATGTCAATTTTCATTTTTGCGCCAAAGTTTTAAGGGTAGATATGTAATTTTATATTATTTGATTAAACTAAAAAAAAGCTCTAACTAATTTTTTTATAATATTTTACACCAAAATAGTTTTTTTTTGTTTTTTTACACTAAATTATCTTCATCAACAATTATGTTTTTCATATTGTATTGTGTTTTTCATCCACTTAATATATTTTTTCATCTCGAGGGTTCGTTCTTCATCTACACGCCAAAAAAGCGAAAATATAATATAATTATTCCTCGAAATAAATTCTTGAATTGTAATACGGAGTATGTAACAATTGGACTCTCTTAATTTAATTTGTTTTAGCAATGAGTCAAATACAAACTCTAGTATTCAATGAAGCAGTGACGACGAAGCCAATGCCACTTGCCAAACCAAAACGACGAATATAATGAATGAAAAGTTCTCATAATTTTATGTCTAATTTTTGGATTCGAAAAGTTTGAACATGGGTATGACATATAGTTTAGGACTAGAAGTTATTGCATAGTTTCCGATGAACCTAACTACATATTGCATAATTTATTTATTAAATACAAGCTTGTTCACACACTTTATACAAGTAATAAACACTACTATCTAGTTTGTTGTAAAAATTTCCCTACAAAAGTGGCCAAACTTAAGGGAAATTCTACTAAATTATATATTTATTTATCATCAACTATAATTAGTTATGAAGCTTTAAGTTAATTCCTAAACTACCCTTTTTACTAATTAGTTTGAAAATTCAAATTTTATGGATGAGAAATGAAAATAGCTACATAATTTACTATAATACCCTCGGTGGCGCCCAATTTGAGTACCACCTGGTAGCGTCATCTCATTTTCCTATACGTAAATCGTTTACCAGTATTTTTTTCAGTAAATGAGTAGATTTTATCTCTATGATGAATATTGTATGGGCATGTTTTATAAACCAGCTCATCATATAAGTCTTCTTATTGCCTTTACTCTTTAGGGTACCTTTTAGGGTTGGGTCACTCATTTACTTGTTTCAGTATGTAGTAGCGTAAAACATGCTACAAAAAATCAAGTGGTTTGGTTGAAACGTTTATGGCATTGACTTTTGACTCTTTTTTTAGGGAAGACTTCTGAGTTTTTACTGTATCAATAAGTCTTACTTGTGTCGGGATGATCCGTCGTAAGCTTGCGACGGGTCAAGTTCCCCTCGCAAATGAGAATTTGTGTTACCATACCCTAAGTCACCTCTCTTTTAATAATGCCTTATCTTCGATCCCCATTTTATTTTTCTTTGATTGGTGTTAATGTAAGGTGATTTTATAATATAATGTAAAATAGTTTTAACTAATATGTTAGTCACTCACAAAAGTCAAAAGATAGTTACCATTGGAAGACCATCTACATGGGTTTTTGTTTATCTTAATCGAATTATTGCTATTTTAAGATTAACTATTAGAGCAAGAATTCACTACTTTTTGCAACCTCATTTAATTTTACCCTTTCAATCTTTAGTTTTATAATACATAGAAGGAAATCACTTACATTTGTAAGTTGTTTTTTTAGAGATGGTTTCATAAAAGATTTATTGAAAAATTATTCTACGATTCAATGTAAAGTTGATATTAAAATTTGTATAACGGGTTAACAAGTATGAAAGACATAAATTTAATCACTTGTGACATTTAACGGTAAAGTAAGCACGCTAAATTAGGTTGATCCTACTGTTAGACATATTGCACTGAAATTTAATTTATGTATGTGATATTTACTCCACATTTTCCAAAATGTATAGTTTAACTTTTAATGTAAGAAGAAAATTAATAAGTATATAGGGAATAAAGCTAACGAAGATTTTTAAATGGCGTATAGAGAGTATATATAATAATCTATTTACTTTTAATTTGTAAAAGGACGATAAGAGATCGACTTTCTACTATTGTCGCTTTCTTGACTTTTATAGACTGATTCTGAACCTTTTGAAGTCACTAAATTAGGTTGATCTTACCGTAAAGACGTATTATTGCACTGAACTTTAATTTATGTATGTTATATTTACTCCACATTTTCCAAAATATGTTTTAACTTTTAATGTAATAAGAAAGTTAATAAAGTATATAGGAATAAAGCTAACAAAGATTTTTAAAAGGCTTGGAAACAAAACATAGAGAGTATACATAAAAATCTATTTACTTTTCTAAAAGCACGATAAGAGATCGACTTCTACTATTGTCGCTTTCTTTACTTTTATAGACTGATTCTAACCTTTTTAAGTCAGAAAGGTGATTCTCTATCGGAGTTTATGATAGAGTTTGCAAATACAATAGCTAGATAGCTAAGAAAAAAAGTTATGTGCTCATCTAATTTCACATTCATATAATTTTCTATGAGTAAATTATTGTAAATTATTTTCTAAGGTTAGTTGATATAGTTATAAAATGTGGTACTCATATCTTAGGTTCGAGTTCCGTCAATATTAAAATCGCTAGATGACTCCCTTAGAAAAAAAGGAGATTAAACAATTGAGCATTTTAACACAGTTGAATGGTCCCTATCTAATCATTTATGAACTTGTTCGTCATTATAGAATAAGTAACTATAACTCTATAAGCTTAGTAACATCTCATTGGTGTCAACGACAAATGATATGTGATACGAGTACATGGTATGTGTTTTTAATATGGAAATAAATTAGGTGAAATTAGTTAATGGTGTGTTGCCCATTTATTATCAACAGTAAAAAAGTGTAGAATTAATATACATGTTCCAAAAAAATACGTAAGCAAATAACGTAGTAAGATAGTATTTCATTAGTTCTATTTCCTTACTTCTAATTAGGGCCGAGTAAAACTGGATAGCCGATCCGGATTTAGAAACCGGATCGGATATCCATTTTTAAAATTCTTGAATCTTTTGATCCATATCCGATCCGAATAAACCGGATATCCGGTTTTCAAAATCCGGGTTTAATCCGGTTTTAAAACCAAAAAAAGTAACGTTTTCAAACTTTTAATAATGACATTTAGAGTTTTCATTTTATCATTTTTCTAAAAGAAAATGATTCATTAAGGAAACAAAAGTATCTCGACTTAAAATCAACTAAAGTTATGGGAAAATAAAGTATAAATCAAAAAGAGAGAAAGAGTGGAGAATGACGAGATTAAAAAGGCGGTTAGGCGAGATGAGAAATAATCTCGACTAAAAATAGATACAGTAAATACATTACATAAAGATTATAAAACAACAAAGGAAGAGTAGTTTTTGGCTTTTGTGTCTAATTTTTCCCTTTCTTGAACAGTTTTTTAAAATTCGGATCGTATTCGGATATCTGGTTTTCAAAATTTCTCAATCCACATCCGATCCAGTTTAATCAGTTAAAACCGGATCGGATATTCAATTTAAATGAAATACATATATTCGGAATTTTTAATTCGGAAATCGAATCGGATTCAGATAAAAAATTCGTATCAGAGTTTTTTACTGAGCCCTACTTCTAATCATCGCAAACCCTAGACAAACACTTTTAATCTACATTGTAGGTGGAAAAAATGTCATCGTTTTAACGACGAAATGTGACAATTTTAACTGCAAATGTTACACTTCAAATAATTATTTAGGTAATCTTTTATATATAAAAAAAATAATGATTATATTTTCTTGTAAATGAGTTACATTTTCTCCACCTTAACCTTAAGACAAAAAGTGATCATCTTAAGGGAAACCTATTAATCATTCATATATAATTACTAAAAAGGGTAAATAAATGATCCATGGGAGGAAGTACATATATAAGTGGAGGGTATTTTATGTCCTTTCAAATTTTTGGTATTCATTCTTAAGGGTGCTTGTTTTCTTTACGTGTATGAGTTTGGAATCAGGTATTATATTTCGGCGGTACGGTTTGGTTTTAAAATTTAATTCCTCATACCCTGTGTTTGGTTCAGCTTTAGTGACATGAGGTTAAACTCAAGCAAAGCAAAAAAAATACAATTATTTAAAAAATTACTTTGATAGTATAAAATAATATAAATAAAGATTTGATCAAATAAATATAAAACAGATTTAATCTACAATATGTCATAATTTTTTTATATTTTTTTGTTTATCCCCCTCGTTGGGTATGAGAAACCCATACCTTGTGTGTTTGAGGTATGAGTATGAAACATTTACTTTTGTGAAACAAACACTTAGTAATATGAGTTTGACTCATTTCAAATTCATACCTCATACCAATTTTAGGTTAACCAAACACCCCCTTAAATATTACGTATATGTCATTAATATCAACCCAATTTTTATCATTGATTTCACTTAAGCCCGTTAAACTTTGTCCCAATCCGTTTTTCTAGGATCATGACCTGAAAATCTCTACACAGACCCAAACAAAAATGACCCGTTAATCAAGGATCGAAACAACGTGTAAGAGATACATAATAATTTTTTAAAATATAAATAAATATTTATATACTTTCAAAATCCAATTTTAAGCTTCCTACTTTCCTAGTTTGTTTGTCAATACTTAAACTTTTTAATCCTTTATCAGTTTTGTGTGGCCGTTATTATTTCCGATCACACATCTTTTCACAAATTTCATTTTACATCACATATTCTTACCACCTTTAATTTTTGTGCCAATTGAACCATGAAGATTAAAAAATGGATGGAGTACTATTATATTTGCAATAATAGTTAAAAGCTTATTATTACTACTTAAAATTACACATACAATAATTAGAATATATATAATCTTTGAATGATAAAATAATTATTAAAATTGTTTTATTATTATAATGATGTCAATATAATTAATGTAGACGTTGGGTATGATTAAACTCTTAATTTTAAATATGTTTGAATTTTTCAAAAAAAATTTTTTTTTTTACAAATGGTAAAAAAACGGGCTATTTTTGTAAAATCTGCAAAAAAACAAAGAAAACAAAAGTGACGATGTGGACCAATTGGTAAGAAATAGTTTGAAACCGGCCCTAAAAGGTGAAAAGGCGAAACAACCCCATTTTGAAAAAAAAAAAAACGGACCCTAAATTGACTTGTATGACCTAGCTCGTATGACCCCATTTTGAAAAACAAATAGTTTTGTTATTAGGCTTTGTTTTGTAAAACTAGTTGAAAAGGTAGTTGAAACCTGAAAAGTTAACAAAAACCTGAAAATGTAACTGATAAGGTAGCTGAAAATTATGAGCTGATAAGCTAATTGATTATATAATAAATGTTTGATAAACTACCCGAAAAAGGTAGCTGATTTGATGTGAAATTACATAAAAGGATATGATAATTATTTTATATTATAGATTGAACGGGTAAAAAGGGAATTTAACATAAGATCAGATACCTGAAATGTCAAATGCTACTCTATTGTCAAATGTTACTTTATGTAGCATTTCATTTTAAGTAGTTTATTTGGAACATGGAATTTTTGTCAAAAAAGTTACTTTGCTCAAATAAGCTACTTGAAACGTCTTGCCAAAAAGAGCCTTAATCTTTGTTTATATAAGTTTAAAATCAAAAGTAAGATAATTTTAGGTCATACATTTAAAAAAAATTACGTTGTTTTCGTAATATTTGTTACCGCAAATTCTACTCTACGATTGTTGCACCGTACGACAAAATAAAGAGTGACAATATTATGATAAGTAGTGTCCATTTTATAATAAATGGGGCCACTTTTTTAACATAAAATAATAACTATTTATTATAAAACGATTTTACATAGTTGAGCATCAATAATGACATGAATCAGTAAATCACAATTCAAAATAGTTAGCAAAATTTATTCAAAAAAATAAAAATAAAAATAGTTAGCTAATGAAAGGGCACGCGTAGAGTTTGGAAGATCGACATCATATTACCAAAGTGAGTACAAATACAATAAGATAACGCATTAATTGTAATTTAATTAAAATGATTATCAATAAAATCAAGTATTAAGTGTTATATTTCATTATCGATCTTCCTTTCTTGATTTTGTATACTTTGTAATTAAAAGCAGACAGTGAGACTGCCATGTGATTTAATTATGCAATGACAAAATTATACTATATATATATATATATAATATATATATGCAGTAGTTAATGATTTTGTGTGAATTAAATCTCTTGTAAGTTATTTAATGTCATGGCATAATTGTTGGTTTCATTAGCTCCTATAGTAAATAAAGTAGTTGAATTCCGCATTTTGTATAATGTCTCGTTATTAATTGTTATAACGATTGTAAGAAAAATAAATAAAGACGTGAAAAAAATAACATATTTATGTAGTTCACTAACAATTTAATTATTAGTAATGTTCTAAATTAAGAGGTATGAAGGAGAAGGCCAGGTTCAACACTTTTACTCCTAATAAGATTTGTAGTTTTACTAAAACTATTTTGCTAAGTTTATTTTAAAAAAATATTTGTTTATATCATTATATCGTCGAAAGGAAGTAATGACATTGGTAATAATACTAGACAAGATATGTGTATTTCGTATATGTTAAATAAAAAAATGAACCAAAATTTAAATTTTGAAATAGTATTGACTATGGACTAGGGATATATAGATATTAAGTTAAATTGTGATAACAAAAATATATATATTCGTAAGTTTTTTCGTTTTAGAAGTAAAATATATATGAATTTCATTAAGTTTTTTCGTTTTAGAAGTAAAATATATATGAATTTTATTAACTTGTACTGCATAAGTTTGTATCAAAATACAAAACCATACATTTATTTAAAAAATATTTGCTAAAAAAAGGTGGTCATTATGATTAGTTTTTAAAATAATAACAATCAAATATTTCTATCACATCATACGTATTATTAGTGCAATTTACTTTGTGAAATCAAAATATCATATTAATATGTTTACGCAAATTGAAAAATTATTATACCCTTTCTAACCGAAATATGGTATATGTTTGAAATACTATGACTTAGTTTTAGATATGACATAATGAGGTATTATTATAGAATAATTCATTAAAATTTTTTGTTAATATGTTATTCTTTTAGTGTAAAAGAGATGACACTACTTACAAGCAAATGATCTCCTCCTTTCTCCTTTGTATATGTACCAAAAGTAAATGTAAACAAATGACCGGGACTAACATTTTATGATTGGGGAAAGTGGCAAGTTAGCCCTAAATAACGTTTGCCCTTATGTGCTATTAAGCCCCATAACTGGTAAAAGGTGCAAATTAGCCCAAACGTTTCTCTTGATGTACAATTGACTCAACTCATCTATTTTCGTCAATTATGTCACAAGTTAATTCTGACTAGGCACCAGAACTAAAAATAACTTAATTTGATTAAAAGAACGTTTCAGGCTAACTTAATTTGCTCCCTTTAAAATTTATGGGACTTAATAGCACGTAGGGACAAACGTTTGAGGCTAACTTGCCACTTTTCCCTTTTCGGATTAAATAGTTACTTTTTATTAAATTTTTTGGACATTTTTTAGTTTTACGACGCGAACATTTTAAGGGAGACCTAGTATGATAAGTATTATCTAGAATTACTGTGGGAGTACATACTGTACATTGATAAATGATAAACACAACAGCATGAATGAATGAACTGCACAGTCTAAAATATAACGAAACATTCATTACACATATTGTGAAATTTCCGTACAAAATTGATTGAGATGAAATAGTTAATGTACTAAAAAGTACCATTATCAGAATTTTAATAGTAGTATTTAATTTAGTGAGCTACCCTAACGTGTACGTACTTATTTCTAATTTCATAAAGTAAAACGATTTGTGAGATAGCTCATCTCTGTAAAAAAAAAAATACATTGAACAATTATTTATTTATAATTGGTTTATTTTTTAAATAATAAGACTGTCTCACAAGTCATATAAGTCAGTCTTACACTATAATTTACGAATCTATGGAACAACAGTTATCGTGTGCGGCCTTCATATGATGCAACATGCAAAAGATAACCAAAACTGTAACGATTATTTTATGTTATAAAATGACTACTTTTAAAAAATTGGGCACCATTTAACAATGAATAAATTGATCTTTTTTTTTTATCATAGAATGATCACTTTTTAAATAACAAGATTTCATAATATACTTTACGAAATACCCATGTCCTCGTCATTTGTGGATAGTGGATAGTTGTATTGGATGATAAGTGGATAAAAGTTTCATTTAGATGCTCAAATTACACATTAAATTTTTTTTAATATATAAAGATAAACAAATGAATGAGATATCGTAAAATAAAAACGATAAACAAATAACCAGAACGAAAATCGTGAATGAAAATTTCGAAAATGTAAGAAAAACTGGATATATGGAGTGTCAATGAAGGAGAGCCCAATATTTTGCTTTGGACAGAAGAAGAGCCCAATATAACTTCAAAGTCGCGCATTAAATTATGGCTGACTAATACAGTAATACACATGAAATAGAGGTGATCATGGGCCGGGCTTTGCTGGGCTGGTTTTTTGTCGGGCTTAAGCTTTAAAGACCAGTCCAAGTTTATGGTCCGGGCCAAGTATGTAGGCCTATTCTGCCAGCCCAGGCTCGTTCTTTTCGGGACATAATGGGCTTTCGGGTCAAAAAGGGCTATTTGGCCCAAGCATACTATGTGAAAAATAATGTCAAGATAGTAGATGGTTTGCCCATGGACGAGAACTGTCATTATTTTCAAGTCATTTTCATACGTTTTCAGATCATATAAGAAGATTTTCGATCAATCGTATAAAATTGACTTAAAAACGAGTGTGTAGCTTGCAATCAGCTTGCACCATTATACTTAAAAACTATTCAAAACTCCATTTACACTAATCTACCCATCTACATGTCAATTAATCCCTCCGTCCCGGTCATTTGTTTACCATTTCCATTTTAGGATGTCTCATTCATTTGTTTACCTTTTCATATTGAGAATGTTTTCTATGAGTAATTTGATGTGCCAATGAGACTATTGTCCACTTGTCATCCACCAAGGACCACCACAAATGGTCCCCTACCATTTTCTTAATAATTGTGTCAAAAACAAAGGTAAACAAAGGGACGGAGAGAGTATTTATTTGATACTCCCTCCGAAAAAACATGATGTATGTTAACACTTTTATTATATTTGTGAGGAGTAGACTTTCGAAAATAGTCATATCTCCCTTGTTCCTTGTCTGTTTTGGGCGTGTGGCCTACCTTAAAACCATAAGAGGATAAGCTATCACTTTCCATCAAAATTACTGCATTTTCATGTCTAGAACTCAAGTTATTATCGTTTAAAGTTGACCTTTGTGTTAGATCGGATTCTGAACTCACTTGATTATCATTAGAACTCCTTTCTCTTATCTCATTCACATGTTTCATGACGGTTCTTAGATGTTTCACTCGTTCTCAGTGAAAATATATTTAGAATAATTCCTAATCTCGTCACATTCTTCAGCTAGCTCCTACATACTCGATCGTATTCTTTTGCTATAATATTAATACTACAATTTTTAGACAATTTTCGTAAACTTCATCTTATGCACTTGATTGCATTTCTTAAACACATAACATGATACTAAGAGTAGTGTTTTCGAAATCAAATTACTATGCACATTGAGAGTCAACAATGTTAATGGTTCAAACCGCGTAAATCTACTAATTCACCGTCTCAAACTATTCCTGATATCTCCTTCCTCACTATCACATAGCATTGATTTATGCTTCGAGGGTCGTGTCGCTCTTGCTGAGCCGGTCTTCGGAGTCGAGTTTGATGATTTAGTTTTCTTGCGCCTTTGTTTCTTTGGAATACTACCTGGTGTGTTTGCAGGAGGAAAGTTGCTCATCTTCGTTGATGGTTGTTGTCTACCCAATAACTTGTGCTCAAAATCTACATCAAATGATCATAAAATTGTGAGAACTAAGTTAGTGAACCTCCTAGCAAGTATAGTTGGCAAATGATCACATGAATCGCTGGTTCAGATCGGGTCATTACGGGTTTAAATTTCATTCTGGTGCGTTGTTATTGGGTTAGTTCCAATTAGGTCAATTTCAAGACTCTTGAAAGTCTCGACGATTGACTTTTTGTTTTATTTGTACCGGGGAGAGATCATCCGTACACGAATTGAAGTCACACACTGCCTTAATAATTTATCCACAATCTTATATATACTTCTTTCGTCCCAATTAACTATTTACGTTTATTTTTTATTTTTTAAATAAAGACTAAGAAGATGTAAGAGATTTGCTTTTAAAAATAAAAAAGTTAAAAAAGCGACTTGAACATGTAAAGAATTAGCAACTTTCACAAACTAAGAAAGGAAAAATAAGAAAAATGCTTGAGATACCCAAATAAGAAAAACGTATAGAAATGACCGAGACAGAGAACTACGGAGTACTATGCAAGAATGCGTAGTTATCACTTCTTTATTATGGGTCGAAAATTGTCCTTATTTAAATGACGAGAAATCACATTTTAATTTGTTAGATGCAAACCACTCTTTCTTTACAAGGTAATCAAGCCAAACTATAGTCAATTATAGCTTGACATGGACAAATAAATTTGGTCCCTTAAGTATTAACCCGTGACATATAAGTCAAGTGCACCTCCTAACATTTGAAGCCAAAGAATCCCTTAGCATTTTCTAAACAGTTGGTCTTGTTTCAGGCGGATTATTTTGGTCTAAAGCAATAAGACGGAATTTTGTAACCATTTTATAACTAGATGTAACCGCCATTGAAAACAAGTTGTCATAAGTTGTGATTACATTTTACCAAAATATGGCAACATAACCCCATCTTTTTTTTCAGACGAAAATTGTCCGTTTGAAATAAAAATTTGCGTTTTCCAAAAAATCTGTTAAAAATTAAATACTCCATATTTGATAAAGATGACCATGTGAAATGGTCTTTGCCATAACTCCTACATGTATGTGTCCAAACTCCAAAGGAAAGGCTTAATTAAGTAGGACCAATCAACATATTTAATTTGAGAATGAAGCTACTATATGATTGCACGTTTGTTACCCTATTGAACAAATCTTTTAGTTGAGATTCCCTATCTCAAAATGAATTATAGATGAATTAAAAGTTGTATTATGCCAGGTTTTATAGTTGGTATTTCGAAAGACGGTTTCAGGTTAAGTTTATGAAATTTACGCGTATCAAACGAAAAAACTATTGTGATCGAGTTACTAATCTACATGGAAGAAATTAAATTTAAAGGATTTAATGGTCACAAGTCACAACATAATGTTGATATAATGGTGTATAGAGAGTTTGGTAAATTATAAAGGGTAAGTTAAAGGTAGTTTCTCAAGAATTTAGTGAGAAACCGTATAACACAGGGATATATATTACCAAGTTAAATCAACCAATAACGAGCATTTTCAAATTGCAATAGTCAAGTTCATTGATAATCGGGTGTTATTACATATTACACCCAATTCAATTTGATGAAATTTTTAATCTTAAGAGATATTTTATCATTTTTCACGTGAGATTATTATTTCTTAGTTTCGTCAAGCTAATTAACTTGACACTAACAATCATGATCGAACCAAACAATTATGCGACTAATCAAGACTAGTCAGAGCGCTCACTCCCGCTAAACAAGTATAAAACATGAGAGTTAGTATATATACCTTGAGATGACCATGTTGGATCTCCTGCACCACCAATGCTACCAATAGACGTCAATGCTACATCTGAACCGGATTTGTAATCACTCATCTGAATTGTATAATACGCGAAAATAAGTTTATTTTCACGCTTCTAATATAACGGTCTTAATAAAGACTTAATCCGAATATAACATTGTAAACCGATTTATTAAAAAAAAAAAAAATGTGACTCACCCAACTAGGAGCTGTACCGTCTGGACCATCCCAACCTATGTGAGCCACATGCTTTACATCTGTTGGGAACCCAATTTCCATCTCACGTTGTTTTACCTCTGCAAATATTACAAGTTATTATCATTGGGCAATCGGTTCGAACATGGGTCGAGTGCATGGATTTTAAACCAATTCAAGTAGTGGCGGAATTAGAGGGCTAATAACAAAATAACACCACCCTATAAATAATGAAAAATATAAATTATTAGTTCGTCTATTTCTTATACCCTAGCCCAAACTTCGAATAGATGGGTTGTCTCGTCTATGAACAGCTATGCAAAAATATAAGTGGCGTAGTCAGGATTTATATTATAGGCGCGCGCTCGGGTGTTAGTCCACCCTATATATACATTTAAATCAAGAAATGAAAAAAAAAAGAAATTAGTTGTAGACTTACCAACAAATAAATGTGTGATGTATTTGAATGATCCTTTGCAAATGCCTTTAATCTTGGTTGCCATTATTGCTACTAAACCTTGTTAGAAGGGTCTATATATGTAGTGTAGTGACCCTAATAAAAGAGGTGAATAAACCACAAGACAACTTTTCTTAAACCTGAAGAAAAATAGAGCAACATACACAAGAATGCTTTAGGAACTTATAAGGATTCTTATTTTTGATAAAAACAACAAGTGTTATTATACTATATGTTAAGCAAATAAATGAGTGTTAAGAAATGCTAAAAAGTTACATAAAAAGATGATTAATGACCCAAAAAAAGCTCCCTTGTTATATGGGGTTTGGTATATAGTTTAAATTATGTTTATGTGAGAACTTTTCATTAAAATAGGAAAATAGCTTGCATGAAAAACAAAAAGAAGAGGACATGTAACTTTCAAAAAGAGCATAGAATAAATTAATGAAATAATTAGATAAACTAACTAATTACCTTTTTGTTCCTTCAAAAAGTATGAATAATATTCACTAACTAGTGAATTTTTTACTATTTAATGTAAGAAATTATGTTTTTTTTGTGTTTTTTTTTGGGTGTGGAAGTGTGATGAATCAAACAAGAAGAAGAGTGTATTTGTGTAAGACAAAAGTTAATTAGACAAGAAGAGATAAAATTAATGGGTGTGTATTTTGATGTAAATTTGAGAGAAATTTGGGGGTTGGAAATAAATGTTGGTGAAAATTTGAAGGTATAGAGAAGGGAAATTGGAGGATAATAGAGAATATCAAAGAGAAAGGTAGGAGTGGTGGAGAAGCATAATTGAGTTTCTCAAATGGAAAGAAGGTAAGACAATGAGGGGATTTTAAGGAGGAAAAATTTGAAGAAATTTTAGTCAATTTGATAAAATATTCTTATTAGTTGTTTGGTGTACTATCACTAATATATATGATTTGATTAGGGGAATATGGCATGGGATTGGCTACAATATAATAGATAATCAGTTGGTCTTGCTTCAAACGGACCATTTTGGTCTGAAGCAATAAGACGAGAATTTATAACCACTTTACAGTTAGATGTAACCAGTATTGAAAACAAGTTAATATAAGTCGTGGTTACATTTTATCAAAAAGTGACTACATAATCCCGTTTTATTTTTCTGACGGAAATGGTCCGTCTGAAATAAGAATTTGCGATAGATAATTTATTTGGCGTGGGTTTGAACTCTGATAATTGAGATTATGCGGTTTATTAAGTATATTATGCGCAATTACTCTAATTAATATAAACCTCCATACATTTCATAATGTTTTTCCTTCTCCTCAAAAGTGCATTAGAAGAGTTTTAAATAAATGGAATGAATTGTACTCCTACAATATTTTCTTTTTTTGAGTTGTTGTACATGTACAATGTTAATATCAGAAAAATAAAAATGCAAGTCGGGAACTAATTAATGTGTAACTAGATTTCAAACCCGGGCGTTGCTCTTATGTTCTTATATCTTAGTACCACATTAATTAATTTCTGATTATCTTAAAGAGTAAGCCAATTGATTTCTGTGTTGTGAACATCAATTATGTGTAAGGAAGTGCAATTACTATGCTTAACAATAGGTAGGTAAAGGCCATTAATTTCCATTACTAATAATGTGTTTACTTACATTTACTTGCAAACAATATCCATGTACTATGCATGAACTATACTATAAATATAACAATGCATTCAAACCTATGGACAATCATCTTTAACTTATTTATTCTTTTCGTGGATTATAGAGTAAGTTCATTGTTTGGTACGAGTACAATAACGTTATAAAAACCGTCTATAAAATAATTGTAATTATAAATTACACTGTAACATTGTTTGGTACGAGTACAATAATTATAAATTATTTGTGCATACATAACACACTCCATATGCCTATGCTAAGACGTTTGAACTTTAACGATAACTTATCATCAAACTATCTTACGGGGTACATGACACTTTCTTACACTTTCTTTAGCACACGAGAAACAGTCACATTCTAAAATTCTATTATCAGCTCTGTAAATGTGATGTTTAATTTGAAATGAAGGAAATATCAATCGATTAGTACGACAATTCAAATGAAATGTCAATTTAGTTGTTTTGATTTCGTTTTCTTTGATGATTTAGTAGTTCATTAATTAGATTTTAGCTTAATTTTTCTTTGTTAATTACTAGTCATTTTAGTGTGCGCATATGGTTTTTCATACTACTAACACTATTTATGTTATTCTTACTATATTTCTACTATTTCAAAAGCGCGTAAGACAGAAAGATCGAAGCAATTTCTAATGATGTCGAAACGTTCTTATAAGTTATAATAACGTTTTTGTCAAAATCAAATAAGAAAGCAACAAGTAAGTTATGGAGAATTTTAGACATCATAGATTCCATTTTATATTTATTTTTTTAACTCTAGTCTCCAGGTGTACATTATACTATTATAGGGTACATTTACAATTATTAAAGAAAGAAATTTTTGTATACGTACTTATCAAATTCTATGAGTATTATTATAATCTAAAATTGTTGGAATTCTGCTGAGGTCATATGATTTTTTTTTTGTGTGTTGAAAGAAAGTCGCAGGAATTTCATATTATAAACAGACCTAGCAAATAAGTTATTTGGGTCGGGTTCGAATAGGGTCATTTTGGAGCGGGTGATTTTCGGGCCAACAATTTAACGGGTCACTTTGAATCGGGTCAATCTGGGTCGTTGGGTTTGGTATATTTCGGGTCATGATTTTGTCTTAATTAAGTAATTTGGTCAATCGGGTCACTCAAGTCGGGAAGCTTCGGGACGGGTCACTTTCAGGCCGAGTCTCATCTGGACAATATGGTTCTCTTGGAATTATGCCTTGAATCGGTTTAATTGTCACTTCGAGTGATTATGCGGGGGTCTCACTGATCGGTCAGCGAGTCGGGGTCCAAGGGAGAAACGCACTGCTGGGGGCTCGAGGGGAACACTCCCGAAGCCTAAACGGTATATGTTAATTTGTCCAGGCTAGGATTTTGCTTTGGGCCTATGATCTGGTTGCTGAGGAGGTGGATCTGGATTCTACATACTGAACCATCCACCTACAAAGAAGCAGTTACTGGTACCGAGTCTCCCACATGGCTTGCTGCAATGGGAAACGAGATGGAGTCACTTCAGAAGAATCAGACATGAGAATTAACCAAGAGGCCGAGGGATAGAAAGATTGTTACATGCAAATGGGTTTTCAAGAAAAAGAAAGGAGAAACAAAGGTTGAAGGGGTCAAGTATAAAGCTCGAGTTGTAGCTAAGGGGTTCACGCAGAGAGAGGGGGTAGACTATAATGAGATCTTTTCACCAGTGGTCAAACATACTTCCATCAGGGTGCTACTAGCGATAGTTGCACATCAGTTCTGGAGCTTGAAAAGCTAGATGTTAGATGTTAAAACAGCTTTCCTACATGAAGAATTGGAGGAAGAGATATACATAACTCAGCTAGAGGGTTTTCAGATCCGCGAAAAAGAAGACTATGTTTGCAGGCTGAAAAAGTCTTTATATGGGCTGCAACAATCAAGGTGGAGATTTGTTGGATTTATGCCTTGAATCGGTTTAGTTGCCACTTCGAGTGACTAAACGGTATTTGTTAATCAGTATGGGCTAGAATTCTTCTTTGAGCATATAGCCTGTTTTGGGTCTTTCTAGGTAATCTGTATTAGGTCTTAGGGAGTAGTATATAAACTCTCTAAGCCTAACCTTAGAAAGTTATGCATATCATAACATTTTGAATCTGAATCTGAAAACTTTGTAAAACTGCTCAACATTAATAAAACTCTCCTCCCTTCTGCCTTGTAGACGCAGCTAACAGATCGTTAGTAAACCACGTAAATCTGTGCGTTATTATCTTTATTGTTCTTTATTTATTTTTTTCTTGTTTCCGTTATAGCATGTTATTTTTGGGTATCAGTTAGCCATTCGGGTCGGGTCAGTTTTGCCGGGTCTAATTTTATTGCTATTAAGGCGCAGCGACCGAAATGAATAAAAAGTGGTGTAAAATGGATACAATTTGGTCATTTTGTAAAAAAATTAAAGAAAGTTTCAACATAAACCTCGATGATGATAATAATTTCTAGAACACAAATTCTTATTTCAGACGGACTAATTCCGTCTGAAAAATAAGACGGGATTATGTTGCCACTTTTTGATAAAATGTAACCACAACTTATATCAACTTGTTTTCAATAGTGGTTACATCTAACTGTAAAGTGGTTACAAAATCCCGTCTTATTACTGTTTCTAGAATGAAATCTATAAAACATACATTCATATTCATTTATGTAATTTATCTCCGCGTATGATATTCTCTCAAGTCTCAATTTCAACCAATAATAACTAATAATCCTTTTTATACAAGAAAGATTTCAAGCAACGATAAATTTTTTAACCAGGACCGAGAGAGTACGTATTAAGAATACGTAATTAAGGAGAAATTATTGATGATTTTTGCTGGCGTGAGTTGATCAAGAAATGTTTAGGAGCATGTCTTCATATATATATATTAATGAGGATTATGTACCCAAAATATATATATATATATATTAATGAGGATTAAAGGAATGATTGGATGCACGTTTAGTCCAATCTTAATATGGATATGATTATATGAATCAAATTGTAGTATATATCGTACATTTGAACCTAATTGCTATTGTTTTGTTATCACCAGAAGATGTGTCAGTAGATGTGAGACACCAATTAAACAGTCTTAACCACCAGTCTTTCATTTTATTATGCCCTAATTTTGTTGTTGAGATTGTTCAATTAGTTAGGAAGTAATTAGTAGATAAGATGGACCATATCTTCTTAATGATTGATTGATGATCATGTTTTAAGTTAGTGGATAATGAGTAATGACTTGATTAAAAGATCTATTAGAGTACTGATGAATACTTAGATCAACTGGTAAGATGTTATTCTAATTTAAATAGAGATCTTCAGGGTCAAGCCGTGAGAACGCGTGTTAAACTTAGAGATGGGAGAGTAATTCATATTATTTGAATAACCTTGATTGTTGGCTTTTATTATGAAACATGAAGTTTATATAATACAACTTGGAGGATTCTAGACCATGGATTTGGTAGGTTCTAGACTCACATAAATGCTAATACATTGAACATGACTACTATTCCCAATACACCTGATCTACTACTATTCCCAATAACGCGACAGTATTAAAACTCATGAACGAGAGCGTTATCGCCCTGGTGGTTCTACCTAGGGTTGAGCAAAAAATCCGATTATCCGAACCGATCCGATATCCGATCCGTATCCGATCCGAAAAAATGGATACCCGATCCGAAAATGACATTCGGATCGGATACCCGATCCAAACCTTTCGGATACGGATCGGATATGGGATACCAGTCTAAAAAATTTCGGATATCCGATCCGATCCGAAACTTAACTTTTTTACATTTTTTCCAAAGAAAGTTGAAACTTACCCATTACTTTTGGGCCTTCAAAATCCACGATTTCACTTGTTTACAACATTGGCCCATAATACACCATATTGTACCTTATATATATATACTTACCCATTTCTTCAACCCTAAACGTTGAATTCATTTTAGCAGACAAGAAATCAACTCACTTCCTCTTACTCCATTAAAAAAATACTAACTTCCGTCTTAAAATTCTGATTGTAGCTCCATCTTTCTCATAATGATTAACCCCATTGATATTATCGTCTCTTTTATTTTATCCAAATTACTCTAATCAACATGAATATTATGACCCAACTCTCTCATTCATCAACTCTTATATTCAAAGCTTTATTTTAGTTCCAGTTGCTTTTTTTTTCTCTCCTGATTTCAGAGGCAAAAGAGTTTTTATTCCACATATTTACGGGAATGAGGGAAGTCTTGTTTTCAATGTTGTGTTGACAGATCTGGGTTTATTTTAATTTTTCTAAATCGAGGAGTTAATTTAGTTCAATTTACGGATAGAACTGGGATGTTAAATTATTATATGTAGTGAAGTTTTTTATAAAATAATTTTTTTTTGAGCATAAAAGACATTTTTTAAGATAAATACACATACTGAAAAAAATTTCTCGAAAATTGGATATGATTCGATTTTTTTGGATATTAAAATCGGATATCCGAAGTGTTTCGGATCGGATATCGGATAGTAAAAATTTGAATTTTCGGATCGGATATCCGATCCGAAATTGGAGTTCGGATCGGATATCCGATCCATGCTCAGGCCTAATACTTCTACCTAGCTCGAATTCAGATTAAACCGGATTGTATAGAATAAAAAACAAAAAGATGTATAGAGTACTATTTGTTTGTAAAATAATCCTACTATGATTAAAAAAATGTGTTATTCCCAAAGTATCATATTATTCATATAGACGATCTTACTATACGACAATGTAATTATAATAATCCCAAACTGAACAAATAGTAATAATTAAGTCTAAAAAATTATTTTGAGATGATGGAACCGACGACATATTTAAATAAGTCGGTCATAATTATGAAGTATTCTCATAATAAAAATTACGGCTATATAACTTACAGTGGAGTATCTTTAATTGATCTCGTTTTACCCGTAAAACCATCTTATAGAAGAGTTATCGTAAGTATAAATACTTGTAAGTTGTAAAACACAACACTAACAAAATTTTATATTACAAAAATCATCCATATAGTACAGAAAAACAGAGCACAAAATCTCTATAAATAGATGTACAAAATCTAAAAATGTAGCCCTATTTCCCCCCCAAACAAAGTAAATCAATCTTAATAATTTTCAAATATTTATGTGTCCCTATAATCACATATCATCTCTTTCTTTTTTACCTAGACCATTTTAGGCAAGATGACATTGATCAACAAAGGAAGGAGAAGAACAACAATAAGGATAATAAATCCCAAAATTGCAATACAATACCATTTCCTAGAGCTCTTTTGGTACTCCCTAGCCTCAACAAGTTGATCAGTGCCTCGCCTCACGAACGAGCTAGCGTGTGCGACATGGCTCTCAATATTGTTAAGTTGTTGGCCTTGTGCCTCAACTAAGGCCGCCATGTCTAAGAAAACTTGATGAAGCTCGATTAGGTTCTTCTCGATTTCCTTAACCGAGTCATGCCTCTCTTGGAGCTCTGAAATCGTGTCCATTATTTGACCTCTCCCTTGATCTTGGATCGCCTTTTGAAGGAAATTCTCGCTCTCCCCGCTTGCTATTAAGTTCTCGATCATTGCTTCGTCTGCCTTCTCCCCCGTTATAGTGAAATACCTATACAAATCAATGGAGTGAAACCCTCAAGGGATTAGCATTGTACTACCCAAAACTAAAGAGAGTTAGAAGACCGATTTTGATGTTGATGGGGTTCGAACCCACGTCATAAGTATCATCGCTCCAACTAAGCTAGTTGATATCTGCACTTCCTAATATATGTAAACATACAATACTAATCATTATATTATATACTCCGTATCCTAGACAGCTATTATACAAGATGAGCACTAGATGATGATATAATATATGAGTATTTCCTAAGGGACTCGTTTTAATTCTAATGCATTTTTCTGAAAACGACTTATAAAATGAAACAGAGGGAGTCTCGCCAAGACTCCAAGAGTACCTTCTTTCCATGGTCTCCTTATACTCTGCCTGCATTTTGGCCCTTAATGCTTGGAACTCGTCCATCATGTCCTTGAGCTTTTTTCCTAACCCGCTTACCACACCTGTACGGGTCCGGTCAGCAGAGGACCCGGGTCCACAACCAGGCACATTCCGACTCGAGGCATTAGACTTGTCTAAGGCCTCTAGCTTACCCTTGACCACCTTCACCTTTTTCAGAACTAGGGACACATCTGAGTCCATTCGACTACGAAGGTCCTTCATGGTTTTGGCATTGTGTACAATCTTCGATTCTTCATTCAAGTCCTGAAGCTTCTTATAGAGCTTCTCAACCTCTTTCATGTCTGACTTGACATTCTCAACGTCCTCGAAAAACTTATCGAGGTTCATCCCTTCGGTTCCACCCGCTTCCAAGTCTCCATTGAAACCCGGTTCCTGGTACTTCTTAAACGAGCTTGAGAATAGGTCATTCATCTTGATTTTTTTTTTTACCTCCGGTCGAGTTGAAAATTTTACAAAGGCAAAACAAATGAAACTCTATCACAAATTACCAACATTTTTAGTATTTTTATTATAATGTAGACAATGAAGGGGATAACAAGAGTTTGATCAAAGGAGGTGGAAAATAAGGGTAAATTCTTTTGGAGGAACAATATCAGGTAAATGGTAAAAAAATCTTTTGTCAATAAACAAAAGATGTAGTAAATTGTTTTACCATGTTAATGTTTTGTTGTTTGGGGATATTTGGAGGATAGTGAAGACACATTTTTTTGGAGGTTTGTATTCAATAGCTGTTTGAGGCCAGAAAATTTGTTTGCCAAAAAAAAATTTAAAAATCTAAAATAAACACTCCTTAATTAGGCTACTCACATAATATCTCAAAGAAATAAAATATAGGCATCTTAATTACATATATACAATTATACATAATTCTACTTTTATCCCATAATTACCATTCCTATTTACCAGCATTGGTCCACCCATAAAAATACACAATTATAAGTAGAGATACAATCTAAAATTTATTGTAGTAAATTTATTAAAATTACCATCATTTTGCAAAAAAAAAAAAAAAAAAAAAAAAAGAGATAAATATTGTTACCGTCCATCTTTCGAGCTTAAACATCGTTTCACTGCCAAAGTAGATGCATACAATATAGATAAACAAGACGGACACATTTCTTTTATCGTCCTTTATAATACATAATAAGTTCGTGCGATACATCACTCTTGCTATTATAAGTCAGACCCGGGGTTATGACTTATGTGTATCTATGTGTCGGGCTTGGTTATCAGCACTAATCACTAATGAGTAGTCCTTAATGCGTTTGCAATTTTTGCAGATTTCCAGCCCTAACTTCCAAGTCTGTCTTCGCCAAAATATCGGGAATTGAATTGCTTCCGTCTGCTGTAGCAACAGCATAAGGATATTGCTAGTTGAGTTCGATTTGGCTCACGTTTCCTCAAAGAACATACTCATACTAAGCGGGATAAATATATAGTCTGCCAAAGACGGGACCTTGTGGCTATGATCTAATAGAAGGTTGTTCGAATTGGATGTCACACAGTTAGGGACAATTACAAGCATCACCTGCACAATTAGCTTTGGAGAATGCCAGGAGATCTCAAGATTTCATCTAATACTCCGTGCAATAGAAGTTTACGTAAAATCAAAGAAGTCCCACAATACAATCCCCTGCCCTACTATTTACAAATATGATGGCGAAAAATTGAACCATAAGATACCATAATTAAAAAAAAGACTCGAAGTTCAGAAGTAAAAAACGAGAAATTTACTTCAGGACCAGCTTCTCTCGAGGATGTTAGATCTAGAACAACACATCCTTACCTTAGTGTGAAGAGTTATTAAGTGATGGTTCAGGTATCCTGAGCAGAATAAAGATTGACCTGCCGAGGCCAGACTTGACCATAGACATCCTTTTGCCGATATTGACGATCCCAGGACCATGGAACATCTGAGCAATACACAAAAGCAAGTCCATCAGAAAACACCCTAAAAAAAGCCTCCCTAGGCCTGGGTAACAATCCGATACTCGTATAAGCTATTAAAACGGAAAGAGCAAAGGAGACAACTGAGTGACTGACCTTGAGTGGAGTACACTTGTGGAGGAAGTTCGTAAGGCACTGGCAACGGGACGATTTCAGAATCAGAGTCATCACCTCCGTCTCCCCGCCAAGTCAAGGTTACGAGTTTTGTCTTCCGTACCCCAGACCCAATAGTTGATCCGTTTTTGTCCTTCGAGATATTATTCAATCAGAATATAGGCTAACCGAATCAAGAGGATGTCGAGTGATTTAAATAACCAAACAAAGATAGTACCTTCAGAGAATGCATATCATCGGTGCAAGAGAAACCATGGCAGCTTCTGACAACACCAGGCAGAAACAACACACCCAGCTGGTTCATTTACAAGATATGAGTATGTGATTAGTTTTTCATACCAAATCTTGTTTCTTTCATAATAAAATAAGGAATGATATGGACCTTCTCCCATCACATCGGCTTAAAATAATGTATATTTTCCTTGCACAAATGTCTAGAAGTTGGGTAAAGTAAAATAAATGTTATTTAATTGTGTGTTAGAGCAGAAGATCAAGTTGTCGGAGAGAAGACCAAATGAGAAGCTAGATAGTTTTTCTCTAACAAAATAAATCAGATAAGATTTTTCCATGCGCGTCACAATAAACTCGAGTAACACGCAGTGAGTCATAAAAGAGCCATGCGATAATCTATTAGCTTAGGATGCTTTTGAATCATCGCACCTGAGCTATTTACAAATATACATTAAAAACACATGACTTCTAAATATATGTAAATAGCTCAGGTGCGATGATTCAGAAGCACCCTAAGCTAATAGATTATCGCCTGGCTCTTTTATGACTCATGTGTGTAATTTGCAGAACTCCATCTATCTACGCTTATGATTGTCTGAACTTTTGATAAAATACCTCATAGGAACGAATCATCAACTGAGAACCATTCTTTTGCAGGGCTCCCCACGCAGCTTTGCTGAGATTTGATGACGTCAGCAAGAACCAACTGTTTTGAAATAATGACATACAAAATAGGTAAGACTTGTGAGAATCCTTATGGCATGCAATGCTTGATATCATTTGCTTCATCAAAATGGAAACGCTTAATAAGAACGCTTACGCAAGATTTTGACCATTATAACGAACAAATGTCTTTATATGAGGCATAGCGCGGCTGCATATATACAAATAATCGAATTATCAATGTCAAAGATAAACAAAATAAGCAGGAACTTAGAACGTGCTTCATACTGCTATATTGGGGGGTCCGGATGTCAGACTATTGAGCAATGAACATGTACATGCACTTGCAAATAACAAATTGAGGGTATTGGATGATTAATGCATCAAAGCTAAAATGAAACATAAAAACACCACCTTAAACCTTTTGCAGTATGAAGCAGCAATAATAACAAAGGCCTCGTCTCCTCTCATTACCTTGCAATTTAATTTTCTTTCTAAGAACCCTAACAACGTGAAATACTCATTTTTGTGTGTAACATTATCAATCATTTTTTGAAAATTGTGAGACAAAACCATCTTCAACTTGGAGCAACTTATGATCAACATCACTTAAGCAAAGACTTCAGGCTTCTTTTCAAAAACTCCCTCAAAAGGGAACTTAGCGAGTAATTGAGAACTACATTTAACACAAGTGTAATTTGGAGCATCCAAGTCGATTTTGGCAGTATTTCACATAAAGAAGATATATAATGTGGTCAAGATAAACACAATCGACGGTTCTTCACAAAGTCACAAAAATTTCAGATGACGCAGAAGTTAAATAATGTCAAAAGTTTGCCAAAATTTAGGAGAAGATTGTCACTAATTGATCTTTTCTAAGCATGTTTTCTGTATAACAATTGAAGTTGTAAGGAAGCTCTCTTGCCCAACCTTATCTTAAAAATTTTCAGACTTCCAAGGAATACGTCAAAGGGGTTTTAATAAAGAAATATGAAGTAATTACCAACGGCCAGTATGTGTAGCCTTCCACTTTGCCCAGTATTTCTTCAGAAATTCTTTCTCCACATTTTTAATTGGACTTGGAATAGCATTTCCTGATGCATAACCCTAAGACAAAGCATGGCAATCAATGCATAATCCATAACACGTCACAAGTGAATCAATGTCCATAAAAAGCAACAGCCAATACTGATTTTCTAACTTGCAGGTTTACAGCTAGCAAGGAACGAAAAAAAAATCAACTGTTCAACTATATATGTGAAACCATAGAAATCAATAAAACATTTGGGAAAAGAAAGAGAAATAATTGATAAGAAAGATTGCATGTAATGCATGTAAATAAAGTTGATGCTTACCTCAAGGGACCATCTGACATCTTCAACAGTAGGAAATATAATCAGTGGTTCTCCTGAGCCCAAAGGCGTTTTATCGGCTGCCATACCAGATGACATTGAAGATCTTAGCTCTGTCATCCACTTTTCATCCAGAGAACCCAGAGAGGAAAACTGAATCAAAGCACGTATATCAGTATACCACAACTTCGTCAGAACAATATACAGTTAAGGAAAACAAATCTTTCTGGGGGAAGAAAAATGAAAGCAATCAGAAGCTTGATAACTATCCTACACTAATTACCACATAAGCCATAACAAAATCTACCTACCAAAATAGAGGGGTGAGGAATACGAAAACCAAAACTTGATGCGTCTGGGTAGTCAAAAGTAATGAGAGACTTAAAACAGCAACTCAATCAGCAAGTACTAATACTCCTTTTGTTAATGTCAAGTCATTTTCCATCCTCTTTACCCTCCCCGTCTTTTTCTCTACTTCTTTTTTTTCATTTTTATGACAGGGGGAAGATGCCATTTTAGCAGGTAGTTGAAGGATCAAGATTCACCCTCTAGATAAAGAGATTTGGATAGCAATTGGGTTGGAGTGAAATGGAGGGATCCATTTTTCCCCCTACATGGCTACATGTCAGATTAAAATCCCCACCAACTAAAAGAAGATTTGCAGGGAAAAAACACCAAGATACTAAACGACTAAACCCTCCCCTTTCCGCCTACTTTTGTATCCAAACAAGGGTTTTCCTCATAATATGTTACTCGTAGCGATCTTCTCAAAGTGCCTAAGTGAACTATACAAGAATGATGCCAGATCCTAAAACGTGGGTGTGGCAAACAGGCAAACAGCCAAACACAGCTCTGATCTTTCAGTATACCATTCACTCCCAACCAGCATTTTATGCTACTCCCAGCTGCTTACCCCTTTCGTACCACGATAATAATGCATTTTATAAGAAAGAATTGGAACCCCTTAAAAAGAGGTTTAGTAGCACGGAAGCAAATAACTAAAGGAAAACAATCCTCAAATCTCATGTCTCCATATCCAATATTTTACCAATTCTTGTAGCTCATTCAGCAAATCACAACATGACGTGCAACTGTGTTGAATAATGTAGTAGTAGCGACAAAGCCGACAATAATAGGACATATTCTCAAAGTGGCACTCCCCTTATAGAACAAAGGAATCAGTATTCTGAATATGAAAACATCAAGTATAAAACCATATAAGAAGTTGGCTGAAAAGTGAAGAAATGCCTTGATACCTGATAAATTAGAGGTGATCTCTTAAATTCTTTATCGAAAGTACATTGTTCCAGTACAGAGCGCAGCTTCATGTGACCCCACTTCCTTAAATTAGCTCCAGTATGGTATCCAGGAACAGATGCAATTAACCTGACCTGTAAGATACATCAAAATGTTCACCAACTTCATTAGCCATCATATTTTGCAATAGTGAGAGCATAAAAACTAACCAAAATTTTGATTTATAATTCTTGATTAAGTATTCTACTCAACTGAACAGAAATACTATCAAACTACAATGGAAATAGTGCAATACTGATGACTAAAACAGAATAATAAACAAATGAAACCATCATTTTTCACAATTAAGGCCGACACAATGCACCAGTTCCTAAATTTGTCCCCTACAAAAATTTAAGTGCTACAGCTGTAAGATCTACAAGGAAGCTTAAAGGGTACAAATTGATGTATCTTATTCACCTGTAAATGACAAAGCAATTCACAATGGATAAAATATAAAACAGGAAAGAAAAGCCCAATAAATTGAAATAACACAGAACATGAAATATCAGACAATGAAGAAAATTAGAAAGAAGAAGATTGTGGGCAATAAACAGGGTTTATCAAAAATACAGTAACAAATCCAAAATAGAAGTTTTTGTAGAAAAAGTAACATTCAGTGGCAAACTAACTCGTTTATGAAAAATGTGATTGATTACCAGAAAATGTCTGAAGACTGCATCAATCACAATTTTCCAGCAGATAATGAGGCTATCAAGTATCAGCAATATAAATGAATTAACATATGCTGGATTTACAAGCTGACAAAGTTTACAAGGGAAACCAAAATAAGAGTATGCATATATGTACATACTCCACAAGCTAGGAATTCAAGTATATATGGCAAGGAGAATCAACCATACCGCTGCAGCTCCATAATCAAACTTCTTAAAGAAGGAAGCATCAACTTTGTGTCTCCCAATGGCTGGCAAATTGGCACTGAATTCAGGAAGCTAAAATAGTATTAGGAGAAACCAGCAGGGATACTAATTGCTAACATATTTAAACGCTTGCTCCAGCTACGTGCCAAAGAAAAAGCTGGAGCAGATTCTGTCTACCCCATTAGTATGAAATTCCTTCAAGAAAACAGTACAGCAGAAAAGACAACAAGCTCATATGGTGCATTAGGCATTTTCCCATCACACCGATATTCCAATTAACATTGTCACTAATACTTACCATAGAGAACCGTTGCAATAAACAAAACAAATATTATTTTTACCAAGGAGAAAAGTTATAGATACCTCACAATTTCATGCCATATCATTTACCTTACAAATGGACTTGAATTGATTTATTTTACGCAAAAAGTGAAGCAACTTCACATAGTCTTATAGAAGAGTTACCATTATATGAAAAAGGCACACTTAGTTTTAATTTCCTAGCATGAAACAAAAATTGCTTCTAGGAAAGGAAGTCACTCGAGCTAAATATTTTTTTTTCTTTACTCTCCCTGTCTTTCATAGTAAAAATGGTGTAGCTTAATATTCCTGACTTACTGAACTTTTCTATGTCTCTAGATACAGGAAGTCCTTCTCGCAATTCAATTATACATTAACCTCATCATAGTTGCTAAATATTAAATGTTGAAAGCTCTTATGCTTTAGGCTTCTTTGGGCTTCCGTTGTTGTCCTCATGTTTTTTTACGCTGACTTATGGTTAATAAAAGGTGGCAGTGAATGTTTTTCACTTTTTCATGAACAATGCACAGATTACCATTATGGTCAAGTAGACAAAAAATGATATCAATTTCAGACATATGCACCGTAACCAATAACCATCCTGGTTCTTTGAGTGACTACCAGCTCGATATGGCTGAAGCCACCATGAGATGATATACGACCACTTGTGGCCGCTTGTCAATCAGCTTAGCTAGCAAAGTCACTGACTGGCGAGGTGAGACTCATGACTAGGATTCGAAATCAAAACTGCATGCGTGGCTCCATTAAACCCCGAATAAAAAGAAATATACGACCACTTACAAAGCATAAATACAGAATAGTGATGGTTACCTTTAAGGCCTGTAGATAACTAACAAGATCGCTTTCAAACTGAGATCCTTCGCTAGCGTCATTCTGGGTTTTCCAAGGAAAATCTTGCATCCAAAGGCCTTGACTTTTGTTATTCCAGTCAACGTGAATCAAGTTTGCAGTATGCACAATCACCCTCACTCCACGCGAATACACAAGTAACATAGCCTTCGAATGGTGTGTCCCATATGAAATAGGCAGTGGTGGTTTATGCAAAACCCAGTGGCTAGGTTTGTTTCTCTACAAGATCACCATTTGATCATAAGCCATTTAATGTAATAAATTAAGTGTTTTGAAAGTGATAGCAGATGCTCTAGTAAATAGAGAAGTCCACTTCACAAACCTTCATGTACTCAAGGGTACCATCACCTTCTCCATGAACAACTAGCACCTGAGGAACTTTCCTAAGCATTGGACATGCTATAATGGAATCAGAACATTAGACGCAACAGACCAAAGATGAACATATTTAGTGTAAAACAAAGCAAAATGGTGATCAAATAGGAGGAATCAATCATAGCGCTATGGGAAACCAGTCCCAGAGTTGCTGATCATGTACCAGGGAGAGGCTTACGAAAGAATTTCATTTGAGATGCACGTTTTTTCACATTATAAAATAGATGTGGAGGGGAACAAACTCATATAGAGACTCAGAAGAATCACCTGAAAGCAACCAGTCTAAGTCAACCATGTAATTTGAAAGGATGGCAACAAGAACATCCCCCTACAGACAAAAAAAAGCACTATTAACTTGACTTTAGCAATTTATTTTAAGATAAACAATATTTTCGATCCTTGTGGTAGAGGTTAAGCATCACACTTTATTGACTTCTGAGAATATTATGCAATTTACAGAGGGACTAGCCAACTAAAACCAAAAGTTCCCTTTGATTATTTGCTTTTTTAATACGATACAGAGAAAGATGAACATTTGCACTGATTATCTGGATTTGAAGTATATTACGCATGCTGACAAGTGACAAGTAATCTATTCGTGCAGACTGATGAAAAGTTCCCTAATATTATTTGGTTTTTCAACAAGACACGGAGAAAGATAAACATCTGCCCTAATTATCTGGATTTGAAGTATATTATGCATGCTGATTTCAAGTAGTGTATTCCTACACGCTAATCATCAGTGTCACTTCAGAAAAAACAAGAACAAGTAGCGGAAATAAGCAACCAAATTACCTTAACAATATCATCTATAGAAACACACGAAGTGTTTGCCCACTCTGGTAGCCCTCTCACTTTCATAAGGCGGAAAGTCGAAGAAACTTTGTTGTCGGATATATTAAAGTCTCGAATAGCCTCCCCTCTGTTGCTGGACTCTGAAATATTTTGTGTAAATTCAGCATGTACATGCTTCTTAATCACTGAAATTGCTTCTTTTACTTTTTTATCACTAGTATGTTGAACCTGTATAAAAAAGATGGGTCAAATAAAATTAAAGCATTTTCAAAGTAGTTTCTCAATTTGTTGCTACACCAATTTTATATATTAAGTGTCTAGGTAGGACTTACTGCTCAATTAAAGAATTTAAGTAACAGTATTTTAAAGTTCTTTCCGCCAAAATACTTGGGGGCGAAAGGCAAATGCATATCATACAATACTCAATCCTTATTAGCTTCGCCAAAGGAACCGCAGAATTTGTACTGATAATGAGTATAGAAACAAGGCAATGAAAGGAAGAAAAGATAGATACAAAAAGAAAGGGGTTTCAAGTACTTATTTTATTCCAAACAAATACGCACTTATAATATTTCCTCTTTTTCCATTATCCTCCTTGCTAAGACGACAGGGAGAAAAGAAATACAGACATGTTTCAATAAAGAAGGAAAAGCTACATTGGGGAGTACCATTGAGTGTTCCGCTGAAGTTCCACAAGTCAATCCTTCTCGTATTCTCTTTTTCCCGCTTCCAACATTTACATGTTGTTTACCACCATTTCCTTCACTAACCACGTCCGGGTATCTGCCATCAGCTAAAGCTAGATACTTGAAATGATAGCTTCCAGGTATCAATTCTACAATATCATTTACTTTAATGGTGGCTTTATCTCCGGAATTTAGTATCCTTCGTTGGCTACCAGAACTGATCACCACTGGATTCATTCCTCCCTGCCATGCCATGAGCCCAAAGAACGAATTCAAAAGTGAGTAACAATCTATTTAACGGCTTTGTTATTCTTTCCAAGAGTACTGGCATCTCATTTATGACGACAGACATATGTAAGACCCTCGGACGCAGAGTCAGTACCATAAGCAAACGAAAAGTCCATGCAGATGACCAAATTCAACCATCAGATACTGTCATACTAATACACCCAAACCACGTCCCTCTTTTTAAGAAATACTCCAGCCACTCACAATCTTTAAAGAGCAGCAAAATATATCCTTTAAACATTTGCTGATTGACGTAAAGAATAAGGCTACTGAGTACTGACCATCACATACACAAGCCCTCAAATTGCTGCAAAAAATGATACATAGTAGTTCACTGTATTTACCTATGTAATCACAAATAATCTTCAAAGAAAATGCAATTTGAAATAGTTCTACAAAAACTACTCCAACAATTTATAAATTAACCATACTATCAAGACCATATTTTGACACTGGTAACGATCATCACTGATCACACCAACTTTCCAGGCAAACATTCACACAATTTGACAAAACGCGCAAAATTATACACATGTATACGGGTCCAAATAAACCTATATTTGTTTCCAACTTTGCATCACCACCAAATTACAGCACTAGTACTTACAAAATGGTAACGAACGATCCTCAGCTAGGACACTCTTTCTAGCAAAAGCTGCAGTAAATTAGTGTGCAATTGCATACAAGCAACAGACAACTGCAGGAATTTAACTCCGCAAATGCATAAAATCAGCTGCTACATTATATCTAACCAAAACTGCATGAAATTAACACAGTAAATGCATATGCTTTCGAGTTTTGAGTTTCGACTAAACGATCATCCATAATTCTAGCCAAAACTGCAGAAATTTATCACAAAAAATGCAAAAAAATCAACAAAAGATCAATTCAAACTCTAAAAACAAAACATGCATTAATCAAAGAAGCTTACAACAAGCAAATCAGCAGAACCGCCGCCATTAACAGAAGACGTCGACAAAACGATATGCTTTCGACTAAGTCGCTTATCATTAACCGGAACATTATTCCTTCCAATCACATTTTCGCCTTCAAAAATAGGTAATTCCGGCAATAATTTATCCTCATTCAACGGGATCAAAACTCCTACCTTCAAACATTCACATTATTACAAATTAAACCTTAAATCAACAGATGAAAAATAATAATAATAAAATAATAAGAAGAGATGGAGAAAACCTGAGAAGACGCCATTAATGAAGCTCTGAAAGCATGCGAGTGAAGAGGAGAGAGAAATTCGAGGTTTTGAGAAATGGAAAACCCTAGGAAAGTTAGTGAGAGATTGAAGAAGTGTAGAGAGAGTGGAAGTAACGGTGACGGTGACGGTAGGTTTCGCGCCGTTTTAGAAACGGTTCGGCGGGTTGGCACTTGGCACCTCAATGTTAACATTAAAAACAAATTGACCATAAGTAAAAATTTAATTAGTCTTCTCGAGCTCACATTAAAGAATAATTAAATTAGATCGACTCGAGGCTAGTTTTGGTTGGTCCACCTATTCGCCTAATCTTGAACCGGTTTGGGGAGAAGTAGAATGAGACTGGTGGGTCATGGGCGGGTTGGGGTGGGGCGGACGAGTCGAGTTAGGGAAAGGCAAACCTGCAGGACTCGAGTCTGGCCGAGCAGGGCAACTCACATAGGACCACCAGTTAAGCAAGTAGTGACTCGGTAGGTTGTCGGTCCATACTAGGCGCCATGTTGGCCACCTCTAAATGAGGTATTGGGGATATTATAATATCATGATGCATTGGAGTATACGTTTTGAGTTATGTTATTTTTGTGTTCCTTCTCTTATCGGGCTTCGAGCTAATGTAATATTAACGTTTGAAAGTTAATTAGCAATCAAGGTATCTGCGAGACTGCGATGAAAATAAAATTGCAAGGACTAAACATAAACTAGAGATCTTGGCAAATGTCGACGTAAACGAAGCTGATTCTATTTACCGGGTCTATATCCAAGCCATGCCCACATTCATTAAAACGCATCTATGTTCATCTTAGTTGCAACTTAATAATAAGAATGTAAAAGGCAAAAAACTTTCATCTCATAATACAATGTTCCTGCTGCTAGAAATAAGATGACTCATTCTTATTTGCAACTAAAGAGTGAAAAAGTGATAGATATAAAGATAACATAACTCGAAAATGAACCCAAAGAGTAACCTCAGAGGTACATTATGAATATATGTTGTAATATCATGTGATGAATCGAATACGGGCCTAAGTATATTGTATTTGTCTTTTCCGTCAAAATCAAAGTCGTAAGCATCTGTATTTTGACATATATCTATATTTAAGTTACAAGTATTTAGAAACTTCTCATATGATGAAAAAATCTGATCCCCGTTTCATGGATTTCCACTGAGAATCAAATGCAGGGCCTCGAACAAAATTTGTAAGAATATTAATGTCGGCCAAACAACTCCGAGCTATCTATCTTCTACGCTTTGATTCTCTCCGCATCTCCGACATGTAGCTTTCCATGTTGGGTTTCAGCCATAGTTGCCTTTGAATAAGTTCCTCCTTCCTGGTTTCATCTAAATACAGAAGACAAACCAAAAAAATCATATACTAGGCTGCATAAAATGTAACGATATGACGTTGCAGAAAAATTTGTCACAGGTACGGTACCCACAACCACATGCTTTGGAATTCGGGAAGTATGGCATAGATGAATTATTTCTGCACCTTAGAATGAACTTGAACATGAAAAAAGTGTTATGATTCCCTAAATGTTTTCCAGACTTGAATAAAATTGTCACACCGGGTAAAACGACTAGTGACGACATGTTGTTGGTCATTGGTAAGGCAGTTTAAAATCAGGAACTCTGTAGGCTTGTGAGAACAGGGCACATGCCTGGTTATTATTGGAATATGTTTCACTACTTCAAAACCAATGGAATATTTGGTAGGCACAACCAATCAAGGGAAGTGGTCAATAATGGAAAACAAGAAACAAATGGAAATCAAGCAAGCCGTGCTTCAGAAGTCTATTTAGAAATGTCTAGCCATTACTTATGTCATTGCATTTGGGTAATCACTTATCCGTTTAAACATCCAGCTCACTTATGTTGTTTCTTTCGTCATTCTACCGCATCTTCAATTTCACCAACGTGACTCACATGTCGAATTTCTGAAATAAAATAATACGGAGTATATGTTTTGGCATTCCCCTTGTTGCATTACTTAATTCATGTTAGATTCCTTCGTGTAATGTTATTTTGCACTTTGATTAAGGAACTAATAAAGTGCTGTGAATATCGCTCCCTCTTTCTTTGTTCCCTTACTCCTCTCGTAACTCTAATTGCCGATTCCTCTATTCTCCTCAAATTCTCTTCTAATTCTAAAATCCCTCTGATTACTCTTATCTTCCTGTTACCATTATCTTTTACATTCTGTATCAGTCATCCTCCCAGAGATTACAATATTTTACCAAAGAAGATCTGGGAATCAAATAACAGATCGATCATAAAAATCAAGCTAAAAGAGTCAGATAATTACCCATATTTTCCCATGCAGTAGCCGGCACACTAAGTGATCTTTGTGTAAGGTATGAGGCATCCTCCGAAGAATATGGAGCCTTCATCACTTTGTATCGCCAAAACCAGCCTCCATGCCATAGAAGAAGCTATGAAGGATGTAAAGGATAGGTTACCATCATGAAGAGTAAACCAGACTACAGAACGCTAAACCTTAGGTCAATGTGCTAACCTTGCATAGAGTGTACGGGAGAAGGACAAACTGAACACCAAGTAGGCTCCATACAGATGGTTTCTCGGCTCCATTAATTTGCAAATCGAGCTCTTTGCTAAGATCCTCATCTACTTTTTTCCTGCACATATGACATTGTTCTCGTGGGTGGTTAGGGCTTGGGCCAACAACTCAAAGGATAATTTCAGAAACATAAGTAAACTATGGAACTTACACTCAGTAACCAGATTCTGAAATGGGTGCGTGTCAAGCGATGAAGGTGGCTACCTTATAAAAAACTTTCGGATTTTAACTTAAAATGAAGTCTCCAAGTCTCATATTCAAGTGTCATGTGTGAGACATGGGTCCACGAGGTAATATAAAGAGTCTGAGTACCATAGTCTAATGTAAATAAACATCGGGGGCGGGGGAATAAAAATAAAATTGATAGAATATTGCTCACTTATCCGTCTTGTTATTCTTTTTCTTATTCGTTACACCACCTGATCGTTCAAGCTCCAATGCCCGCAGCTTGTTTTTGTATGCAGGCGTCTTTTTTACCATCTCTAGAGCCTGTAGGGATCGCAAAAAAAGAATGCAAACAACACAAGTTAAAACGGTTCAATTTGCAATTAGCCAGTCCATCAAAGCGCAAAATTTATCGTAACTCATAATGCCCACGGAATTGAGAATGGGCCTGGGTAAGGTAACTCAAGGAAAGTCACCGTAGGAACTAGAAACCACATATACCAGTATACCACCATCAGAATCACACCTCAAAGGGAATCCAAAAAGAGGAGAAAAAATCAATTATGGCCTGTAACATGTTTAATTTCTACGAAGGGGCATTATTGAAGGAAGTAGGCCTGCTCAGAATAATATTGGGGTAAGTGGCCATTTTGTTTTAAGAGTCCGGAAAGAAATAAGAAAGAAAGACGATGTATACTTCCAGGTGAAAGTGTGAAACAAGAAGAAAGCAAGTCATATTGTTTCAGGAACATCGATGAAGTCATGAACTGTCCATAATCTATCAGTATAACCAAAGAACCTTCTAAAGCTCCGTCTTACAGGCTACAGACCACAAAGACACTTGCTCTGAGTAGCGCCTCTGAGTCATTGAGATTAATAAATATCATATCGATGATACTATCATCTCTATTCTCTATCCTGGAATAAACGTTACAATCACAGAATCATCTGCCAGCCCAAACTCTTTTATCTGAGTTTCCCCAGTTATATAGTGTAATAATAAGGTATGGTTGCATTTATAATATACCTGATTGTACCTTGTCCATTGATTCACATACTGGAACCCAGATAGAATAAGAAGAAGACCAATTAGAACAGCACGTGTATCCTGTGATTGAAAAACAGGGTAATGTCAGAAAATTTAAGGGAAACATATCTGACCTAGAGAACACTAGATATGAAGAACGAAAAATAGTTCTCACAGTCTTGTGACCATAATAAGCGCGGTAATATCTGGCTGTATTATAGAACACCTACAACAATCAGCAATAGTGTATTAGCATATAAATTAGATCAATGCCAGTAACCTAAGAGCATGAAAACTAAGGATGAGCTCTTGAGCAAATTCGCATGATGACTTTAGCCAATTATACAGCTTAATAATAAGATAATACACATGCTTTACTTTCATAAAGTATATATTGACGTTGCATTCATTGTCCATTAGGTGTCAGATGGTTGTCCAGTTTTCAATTAAGGGTCAACATGAAACAACCTCATTGTTATTGGAAGGGAAAAAGCCTTTGTGTTTTCACGAGAGTGAAATGGGAGCCACTTTAGAGGCACTACGACTGAAATGGGAGCCACTTTAGGGCATATTTACTATTCCCTTCATCCCGTTTATATAGTCCCCATTTTCTAAATGAACCCTCATTTCTTAAACTTCAAACCTCTATTCAAAGGAATAATAAGTGTAATGGAGGGAATATATGCATAGTGAGACAAGAGGGACATTACTTACCTCCTCTGGATGTTCTATGGCATAATCATACTCTGCGCGTGTTTCATTTTCCTTTAAGATCTGTCGAGAGCATCAAACATACATCAAAATCATTTCAGTTGGACTTAACAGCATCCCATTATACAGATAATTCACAATGGACATCAGTCATACAAAGAAAACATATATTCAACGTCAAGAGAGTATTATCATTGTCATTCAACAACACATTTGAAGTTTGAACACTCATTGTGACCAACTCGCCAACTAAAGACTTTAAAATACTACTCCCTCCGTCCCAATCATTTGTTTACCTTTGTTTTTGGCACAATTATTAAGGAAATGGTGGGGGGCATTTGTGGTTGTACTTGGTAGATGACAAGCGGACAATAGTCCCATTTGATGACCAAATTACTCATGCATTACCATCCTAATATAGAAAGGTAAACAAATGAATGAGACACTTTAAAATGGAAATGGTAAACAAATGACCGGGACGGAGGGAGTACTACTCTACTAGTCTGAGTCGTCAAGTACGAGTCAGTAGTATGAGCAAAAAGACTGGGGCCTTGTTTGGATAGGAAAAGAGGAGTGAAAGAGAGGGGAGGGGAGAGTTTTCCCGTCATGCCTTGGAGGAGGGAAACGGAGGAATTCAATTTCCCTGCCTACAAAACCCTCGACCAGCATTTTTCTAACCAAACAAAGGAATTCAAATCCCTCCGTTTCCCACTCCTCCCTTCCTCTATCCAAACACACCCAAAGCACTCACTCTCCGGCCACGCCACCTCATTTCCTGATTGGTAATCAATCTTCTACTCTTTAAACAGACTACACTGTCTCATTTTATTAACAACTAATTCAATCATTCTCAAGCTACTAAATTTCGGGTATAGTGCCTTCCCCGTAAATACAAGAATTCTAATTTTTTGCTTTCAGAATCCAAAACTCGTAAAATTCTCTAATTCTTCACCCTCGATCAATGACATTTGAGTACGCCCCTGATTATAATCCGTCCAAGAACACATTTTTCAATCATTTACATTTCCATTTTCATTCTGGAATTTACAATATGATACATTGCCTCAAAAACAGATTAAACATGTCCAACTTTCGACTTCATTGGATTAAAATCGACCAAATATCGAATGCACCCATAAATTATCAATCTTCTAATCACCTAAACTAAATAAAACATACCAAATTAAAATGTACGGATTACCTCGTATGCATTTGCAATTTTTACAAACAACTTTTTCGATTCCGGATCAGGATTCTTGTCAGGATGACTACAAATTAAATTAAATTCAACAAATAAACATCAAATTAATCCAATCAAATCAAAAAAAAAAAAATTATTCAATTTCAATTCAATTACTTACTGTTTCAACGACAGCTTGTAATAAGCTTTCTTGATTTCTGACGCATTTGCACTTTGCGAAACCCTAAAAAAATCCCCAAATCACAATATTAACGAAATCAACACCAAATTAAATCAATTAAAAGAAATTGAAAGGGCGGAAAATTAATTAACCCGAGAAGATCGTAACAATCGTCTTCATCACAGTATATAGAAATGGAAGGTTGGATGAAGAGGAGGAAAACCGTAAGAATAATTACTGCGTAACACCGGATCTTTGCCGGTGACGCCATTGTTGTGTGTTTTATAATTTCTCTCTCTTCTCGTGAGTTTTAAGGAGTAATTTAGCTGAGAAAATAAAACAGTTGAATTATTACTTGAGGTTTTTACTGTAACAGCTTTTACTTATTGGGTTAATTAATTTTCACCTCAAACGTGTTACACTGTCATAGTCGACATGAGGTATGTATTTTCTTTTCTTTTTTATAAAAAAATGTTTAGATTCAAGTAGACCTAGACAATGGATCGGACCAGTACTGGCCGGGTCGGGCCTGAACCGGGCTGAGTTAGGGGGGAGGGAGCCCGGGTCAACACTATGGGCCAAATGGCTGCGGGTCGGGGCGGGCCAGGCTGTGAAATTGGTAGCCCTGAACCGGCCCGCTTGGGAAAAAATAACCAAAATTGGGTGCGGGCTAGTGTTGGCTGGGCGGGCTGGGGGAGTGGGTCATGGAGAATGGAGCTCGGGCCCGGCCCGGCTTGGGGAGAGGGTTGGGTGGGCCAGAGGGGATGAGGCCCGGTGGGGCGGACTGGGCTAATATGGGTCGGGCTGACCCGCTCCACTGTCCAGCTCTATGTTCAAGAGTAGGCCTTACCCAGTGGCCAGTCCAATGGCCACTCCAAGTCCAGGGCAGACCACCGGCCTCTTTGAGGACTTACAGTTAGACCTGGCAAACAGGTCAATCAGATTGGGTTCGGGCCAGGCCAATTTGGATCAGGTCAGTTAAAGTCTCTCACTGCTTTCGGTTCGACTCGTATCAGGTCGGGTCAGGTCATTTCAGATCAATTTATTTCGGGTCTGATCATTTTTGGGTCAATAAATAAGAGCCGGAAGTCATTTCAAGTCTTTTCCTTTCCATTAGAGTTATGTTTTGTCGGGCCATTTTCAAGGAGGGTGGTTTCTGATAGGGTCATTTTTGGGCGGGTCAGTTACGGGTCCAAAAAACTTGGGTCATGTTCGGGTCAGATCAAATCGGGTTTCGGGTCATATTCGGGTGTTGTAGTTCGGGTTAATTTCGGGTCTCGGGTCAGCCTTTTCAAGTCGGGTTGCTTTTACCTGGTCTACTTACAGTGGTGTTTACAGATCACCTACCAACATGGCAACATGGCTATATTTGAACTCAATGGGAATTGAACCTCTGATATCAAGGTGAGAAGGTAGACTCTTTATCATTGTGGTCAACCCTTACTGGTAGTTGACATCAAGTATGTGGAGCAGGTCTTTGCTTAATGAAAAATATTATTGAGCAATTAGGTTTGATGTTCCGCTCCTTCTGAGCTAGCTCTATCTATCTTTTAATTATTATTTTTGAAATAGAATTATAGATGTAGTGCTAGACTTGTTTAATTTATACATTTATAATATTTTTTGGCCTATATTTTTGTATGATATAGATGTAAAATTTATCAAACAAATTATGAGACACAATCACTATTTTCGTTGTTAATATTATTAGTTTCACTACATCCCGCTTTAATATTATTAATTTGACTACTCTCTCGGTTACTATTGTTACCTTGCCTACTCCACTTATTTTTCTACGATATAGATGTAAAAATTTATTATCCAAATTATAAGAGACAACATTCACTACTCTTGCTGTAAATATTATAACTTTCACTGAATCTCATATTAATGTTATTATTTCACAACTCCTGTAGTTACAATTGTTACTTTAACTCCTGTAATTTTTTTTGCATTAAAGTATTTGATGCGTTGATAAAGACGATAATGTTAGTAGGCCAATATAATGTTCCCCAAGTTGCTCTGTGAGTGGTGTCGTGCAGTGGCGGACCCAGAGCTTTATAATTGGGGGTGCACATTTAAATAATTTTTTTTTGCGTATAATATAAAAATAAGCTAATAAGTAAAATTTTTCTTTGTGTTAAAAGTCAATGGTCGTAAGAAAAATACAAATAAATGAAATTAATGTCATCGAACAAGCCAGATTTCATGTTCTGAATAGTTCAATACAACACTGTTAACACTTAGACAAAAATAAAAAATAAAAAAAATATTCATAGCACAAATAGACAACAAAAAAAAATATTGATAAATTAAATAGTTAAATTCATCATATCGAACATGTAATTAACAATCTAATTTACAAAATTGGAATTGAGCAAATTGAACTTGGCCGTCTAAGCTAATAGAATTTGAAATTAACAATCAAATTACAAATTGGGAAATTTGAATTTGATATCGGTCGTCGAAGAAGTAAAGAACTAAGTTATCAATATTCATAGCATAAATAGATAACATAGTCTTGTAAAAAAATTATTGATAAATTAAGTTCATCATAGAGAACTTGGAGTTAACAATCTAGATTACAAAAATGAATGTGAACTAATTGAAATTGGTCGTCAAAGCAAATAAAATTTGAAATTAATAATCAAAGTACGAAATTCGGAAATTGGAATTTTAATGTTTGGAGCAAATAAGGAGGGACTTGAGGGGAAATTATATAGTTTCAAAAAGGAGGGACTTGAGGGCAAATTATATAGTTTCAAAAAATAAACTACTCCAAAAGGAGTTATGGAGGCTCGAACCCCACCACTTGTCCCACATACAAAGACTTTAACTACTGCACCTAACTACTGTTCTTATCCTATATGGCAGGTAAATGTTATACATAGTTAATGTAAACCATTTTTTTTATAAAAAAAAAATCCCAAAATCCGAGGGAGTGCACGTGCGGTGCTGTGCGACCCCTCCGGTCCGCCCCTGGTGTCGTGTGTCATGTGTGAACATGAATGACCAAAAACAAGGATTCAATGCCATAATAGAAGGGTGATAACTGATAAGTAAATCCTGTGTTCCCGTGTGTTCATCCGTTGATCTATAACAACCATAATTCCGCTATTAATATTATAACTTTTACACTATCTCATGCTAATACTATTATTTCACTACTCTCGTCAGTTCATTGGTTACTATTATTACTTTAACTACTCCCGTTAATTTCACAATGAAATTTAATATTTCCCGTTAATAATATCAAAATAATACGGAGTATATTTAAATAAAAAAACTTTACTTAAATCGATTTGCTACCTATTTGTTCTACTATTTAATTTAAGGTGAAATATTATAATGTACTAGTTTTTCTTAAGTAACCTACATTTCTAAATTTAAATGACTATTATTTTAATAATTTCTAAAACTCAACCTACTTAATAAATTCCCAAGGTACCCCCAAGTTTGACATTTTGCCCGAAATACCCAAATTATTTACCCGAAAAACTTTGAGTGGCCATAACTCGGGTTTAGAAATTCGGAAAATGACGATTTTTTTTCAAATCATTCATCTTTCCGAGAGCTACGATTTGAAAAAAAATAGTGGTATTTGGATTTGGTGGCTAGGAGTTTTTGTATGTTAAAGTTTTTTTTACCGAACAAACTTTGAGTGACCATATCTCTTGGTTACGAGTTCAGAACTCGCCAATTTTCTTTTTTCAAATCGTAATTATTGGAACGATGAACAATTTGAAAAAAAAATCGTTATTTTCCGAGTTTGTAAACCCGTGTTATGACCACTCAAAATTTTTCGGGTAAAAAATTTATATATTTCGGACAAAATGTCAAACTTGGGGGGCTACCGTGGGAAATTTCCGTTATATTTATTGTACTCCGTATATGCTAATAGTTAGTATCTTTATACACCAAAACTATATAACATATGAAGTTTTATAAATTTTTGTCATTTCATTACTAGCCTTTGGTTTCCGGATTAATAATTGTTTCCGCAAGAGTAATCCCAGTAAGAATATTAACAACGGATTAGATATAGTGAAAATTGTAATATTAACAACGAAAATAGTGAATGCGGCTCATAATTTGGTTGATAAATTTTACATCTCATCATAATTTTAAGATATAATATATAAAAATACTCCGTATATTATTTTTATAAGTAATACATATATGAGTTAGACAAGTGTAACGCAATTTTGTATATTACAAAAATAAAATTAAATGGTAAATGAAAGTAGCTTTGACAGACTGGACAACAAATCTAATTAGTTTCACATAAGATCCAAAACACAAATATAGAGCAAGTTTTACACAAAAAATCCGCTATATTATTAGTATCATCAATTCTCATTGAAGACGAAGATTTTTTGTCACAAGATTATAACGGGTCAATATCGTCATTTTAACGACAAATGTTACCATTTTAACGACAATATTTAGTAAGATTGGAAAATTGTTCTAGTTACATTTTTGTTTTTTATGAGTCACATTTAATTACCTCGTCTTCAACTTATGACGAAATATGAGAATAAAAATTAGCTCAAGTGACCTGGTAAAAACTCTCTTACTCTAACTATGAAGTTGATGGTAAGATTTACACATAAAATAACCCATTTTCACAATGAATTTTTATACTAGTATAGAGGGGGGATAAATCCACCCAATGTGCCAAAAATGGATATGCCACTAAGCTTTATGACAAAGTTCACAACAATAAACCATACCTATTAAAAGCATGTAAGTACTCTACTCGGTGGCATTAGTACAGTCATATTGGTCGTCGGCTCGTGGCAATAAGATATTCTCTTCGTCCCGATTACTTGTTTATCGGTTGACAAGTTGACAATAATTATCAAATGTCTTCCCAATATAAAAAGGGTACCCCTAAATACACTCCGAAATGTACTAGGACACATATTTTCTTTGCATCGACAAAATTAGCTGGCTCCATTATTGTTCAAATTAGAGTGTTCAAGTAGATTTTACAGTTTATTTATGCATACCCTATAAAAATGGTAAACAAATAAATGAAATACGCTAAAATAAAAGGGTAAACAAATGAACACAACAAAAGTGTTGGCAGCATTATATATATATCAACAGCTCGAAGTAGGAAAAATACTCAAAACTACTAAGAGTTATGAATACCATGGAGTTAGATATCCAAATGGAAGAAATATCAAAGGAAATGATTAAACCATTAACGCCTACACCCCCACATCTCAAATCCTACCAATTTTCCCTCTTCGACCAACTCCTCTCTTTTTCCGAGTACGGTACGCCATTGGCGTTCTTTTACGCTGCCCCTCGTCGTTACAACAACGACGAGGGTATAGCAAATAATAATAATACCGTCACGCGGTTAAAAGAATCACTTTCCAAAACCCTCTCGCAGTTTTACCCTCTTGCTGGAAGACTATTTCCGCAAGATTCGACTATCATTTGCAACGACGAGGGGAATCCCCTCGTCGTTGCACGAGCTAATTGCACTCTTTTTTCTTTTTTAACTTCCCCTAACAGGGTCGAGTTAGTCCCCCGGTTCATCCCGGGGGACGACATATATCTCGACCCGACACGTATCGACGTAGACGGGCTAATTATAGCTGCTTTCCAAATTACCGTTTTTACTTGTGGTGGGTTTACCGTAGGAAGCAATGGTAATACTAAGGCCATTGATGGGACCTCGTGGGCCCACTTTTTCATGACGTGGACTACTAATGCCACTATTAGTGGGCCTAGTGGCCCACAATTCCGGGGTCCGGATTTTAAAAATCAGACCCCTATTTTCCCACCCGTTTCCAGCGGCTATGTCACACCGTCGGGTTTACCGCCAGTGTTAAAGCCGGTTGACGATGGGAGTAGTGGATGTGTCGTTAAAACTATTGTTTTCAAATCTGCTAGCATTTCCGCATTGCAAGCTAAGTCTCGTAGCGAGTTTGTTCCGAATCCTACCCGAGTCGAAGCCGTGACTTGCTTTCTTTGGAAGCATATGATGAAAGCTGCTTCTACCGTTCATTCATCTAGCTCAAGTATTGCAAGTAACTATTCATTCTTGTTTATTTTATATCATTGTGTTTTAGTCCCAACAATGATACACAAGTTACAAGCTAAGAAAATTTTAAACAACATCGAAATTTTGAAAGCTAAAAGATACGTAGTACTAAATACGGCTCAAATTATGAGAAGGTCGTACCGAAAACGGGTACGACCTTGTGAGTTGTGAGTTGTGACTCCCTATCGTAAATGACAAACCATAAACGACCATGAATTTGTGCCCTAGCATCCGATTTCAACGAGTTTTTGTCTTCTTCAAATCGCATATCTCGATTAGATGAACGCAATGGAAAAAAATAAAACATTTCAAGGCCCGGCAGATTCATGTCGTTTACTTGGAAGTGGCCCGGGCTAGTTCATGTGGGAAGCACGAACCAGACAAGGCCATTTCGAGTATTTCACATGAATTGAACTAGGCCAATTCGTCTATAACAATTTGTCATTAAAATGGTCACATTTATCGTTAAAATGACAACATTTGGCCTGTCATCAACTTGTGAAGAAAAATTTCCATTTTCGATGAGAATTTGTGTTATTATCAATGGACGGCAAGCGGACAGTGATGCTATTAGATGATCAGTTTTACCCATAAAGAACCTTCATAATATAAGAACGTAAACATATTGAGTGGGACGGAGAGAGTCCTTCTAGAAAGGGTAAATAGTTACCCAACTCTGTGTAAGTAATACTCGCGCTGTCCCTTTTGTTTGTTTACTTTTTTTCATTTTTGGTGTTTCATTTATTTGTTTACATTCCAATATATATTGGGAAAACCTTTTGTTGGGTAATTTATATTCAATTGCACTATTTCACTAGTCATCCAAAATCACTATCCATAAATGATACCCTCCCAGGCTCCCATCTCCTTGAACTTTTATGCCAAAATTAAAGTTAAAGTAAATAAATGACTGAGATAGAGGAAGTAGTTCTTCACCGTGGCGGAGCTATGAGCCTATGAGGCTAGTAGGGTCCCTCGCGCCAGATGAATGAGATTTCTGAAATTTTTATTTAAATTTTTTCGAGTGTAACCTATATTATCTATAAATCACATATGTTTTTTTTTCTTTTTCTTGTTCTACGTTATATAATATTTTCGTAACTATTACCCATGTCAAACTATTTCAGTTGTAGGACAAGAGACGGTTCCGACTACCACGAGCATCATCCATTCAGTTAACATACGACCTCACCTCCGTCCAGTCTTACCGCCAACATATTTTGGAAAATTGGTAACACATGCCTTTGCCGATTCTGAAAACAATGAGGGAAGCACGCCAACAATTCGTGATCTAGTTGTATCGTTGCGACAAGCATTGGCTAAGACCAAGGACACTGAGTGGCTAAATAAGTTTCGAGGCGAAGAACGTCTCAAAGCAGTGTATGAAGTTAAGAAAACTCTCGAGGAATTCTTGCCAAAATCTTATTACTTTACGAGTTTAGGTGGATTTGATCAGGTGAATTTTGGGTCAGGAGGTCCTCTTTGGATCGGTTTTACGGGTGGTAGGCCAAACTCTTTCTTTAGAAACTACATACCGTTGATTCATACAAGTGGACAAATCGAAGCATGGCCAATACTTGATGAGAAGGAAATGGAGGCTTTATTGTCCGATCAAAAATTTCTTGCAAATGCTATTCCAAGTGATGTTGCTCCTTTCACCTTTCTCCCAAATGCCTCACTTTAGTTAATTTTAGTAAGGTTGACCAAAATATGAGACAATCTAGCCCATTATTTGGTCAAATGAGAGGACTTAATAGACAGTAAGTGGATTGTACATCTGATGTACTACCACAGATAAAGTAGTTTTAGAGCTTCATAATAAAGTTTTTGAGTATAGTATTTAAAAATTATGAATTTTAATATAAAGTTTTTGAGTTCATTAATTTGAACATTAAGCTCAAAAAAAGTTACAATAAAACTCAAAATACATCACATATAAGATTTAAAATTAATTTATAAACTTTAAAAAGCTCAAAAAAAATACATAAAAACTCAAATTCATACTAGTCTGAGGTAGTACATCCGATGTATAATCCTTTTTCTCCTTAACAGGTTCCGTTTATCCTAATTATTTGTTTATCATCAATTAAAAAAAATATCTCTCATAAAAAATATTAAAAATAAACAATGATTGAGACGCGAGTTATAATGTTTGTGTCAATTTTTAGAGTTTTATCAATGATATGTACGTTTATTCATATTTCTTGCTCTTCCGAGTCATCATTCCACGTTGTCAACAAGTGCAAAGTTATATGATACTCCATCTGTTTCATTTGATTGTATACGTTTGTTATTTTGGCACTATTCATAGGTGAGTAGAATCTTTAATACAACTTTTAATATATAACATAAAAGATAGTCATATGAGATCGTGTTTAAATTGTCTTACGGAGTACAATATTAATATCAAATTTTTATAATTTTTAATAATACGTAACTAAAGATATAAACAAAAGAAAATAAGTATTGACATACATGATAAAGCAAACGTATACAATCAAATGAAACTGAGAAAGTACAACAAATCTGTTTGAACTTTGAATACCTGTTTGGATATATTTTTGTAAGATACTCAGTAGTACATGAGTGGCAGAATAAAGTGTAAAGTTTTACTTTGGTGTCCTCAGGTTTGGGTTAATTTCCTACCTTAATAACCCGACTACCCACGTTTAGAAAAATAATAATCATTTTGGTGATAATATAAGATATAAAATGGTAAAATTTTGTTTTAATTAATTATTTTTTTTATTATAAATAAGGTATATAGTATGTGTTTCACCTCATTTTACAAGTGCTTTTTCGATAGAAAAGTAGAAATTAGGCCAGACGTTAATCTTATGGAAACTAAAAACAACTTTCTCGCCCTCCTCCCTTCCTTGTTGGTAGCTAAGAATTGACATGAAATGAGTTTCCACATTGTTAATTAAACAACCTTTTGGAATTTTTGATAAATTTTTAAGTGATGATGTGTTTGAAAACCTAGAATTTGAATTGAATTTCATATTGAGACATTTTAAGTGCAGATAATTGTTAAAATTTGTAATTGGAATCAGACTTAATTCCTTATCAATTTTGACCTAGTTAAAATTTGGGACTCTCGAATTCCTACTACTATATACATAGTAGTTATTTGAATTGTTCCATTACTATTTATTTGATTACGTTTTTTTTTGTTTGAAGCAATTTTTATCCCAAAAAATTTATTTGTGATTTATTTTTTCATGAAAACGCAAGTATTTTTCTTCACAATATTTACTTTTGTCCACACAAAAATTGGTGACCGCGACCCATACTTGCCCTGCTTAATTCCAATTACACGGGTTCCCAAACATCATCAAGAAATTGAAATACATAATTTAAATGCTACGAGATATCCAAACTAATTTTTGGAATTAAAATTGGGTTGAATTCAAACATTTTGATTCTTACACTTGAAATCATAAAAATAAAATCAATTTCGCGTTTTCTAACACTATTCAAAGAATACAGGTTTAACACTAGTAGTTTATAGATAAAATGAAGTGATTTATTCTTCCACACGACGATTGATATCAATAATTGTAAATTGTGGGAGGAGTTTGATTATGTTTTGGAGAGGAGAGTTGAGAAATTTTGGTTATTCTCTTTGTTAAAGGAAGGGTAGTGTATGAAAATATTATGAAAAAATGTCTATGATTAAATAAATTGTGTCTATAAAAGAGTAACTACGTTGTAAATATTACGAAGTGCTAACTATTAAGAGTCTAGTATTTATTACTCCGTACTATTTATTACAAAGTACTTATTATTGTTCTTAAGAAAAAGAAAAGACAAAAATAGAGGTGAGACAAATTGTATGAGTTGGCCATGTATTGGGCCCTATTGGCAACTGAAATGCCAAATGTGTTTGGGCTTACAATGTCCTTTTTTGGCCCATATGTGAAGTATGGTGGGTTTGTTATGTAGTTTATTGGTTGACTAAATGATGCCCACAATCAAACCTTCTTGGAGAAGCTTGAAACGGTGGTGTATTAAAGCCCTATTATATGGGTTACAGTAGGTCTTGCTTAAGACGGGTCGGATCTTGCAACGGGTATTTTGTGAGAGGAAATGGGTAGAGGGGACAAGGTGGGCACCCCCCATGTGCTCTCCACTCACCCTTGATGAGTATTTTGTGAGAGAATATGGTATCCGTCTTAAGCTTAAGACGGATACCTCCGTCTTAAATAAGAATTTTGTGTATGGGTTAAAAGTAATTCAAATAACTTAAATGAAACTGAACTAAATTGGAGTGTACTGAAAAGGTCAAAGTGAATGAAGCGAAATTTAGTTAACTAATTTTAATGATAATAATAATAACGATGATGACAGAAGACGATGACACCACCACCACCACCAACAACAACAACAACAATACAGAGTAATAATAAAAATATTAATAAGGTTGATTGAGTCGTGTTGAACTTAATAGAGCTTAACCCAATATAACTTAAATAGGTTGAATTGAACTGACCGAAAATGAGTTGAACTGAATTTAACAAAGGTAAATTGAATTGAAGTAGGCTAAAGTAAAATGTACTAAACTAAAGCGAGCTAAAATTAAATTGAAAAGAACACGATCTTTATACAAGTGTGTGGCATTTTCGGCCGGCGGAGAGCAGAAAAGCAAAGAAATACTACAAAATTGGCGAGAACAATATTTTCTAGTGAGATAAAATGAGAGGCCTCAACGACCATTAAAAGAGTGTAAGAAAGAGTTAAATTTTAAGTGAGGAGAGTGACAAATACAAGCTAAAAGTGAATTTAGTCTGATCTACTCGTAGTCGGTCTAGCCCTAGTCCGATCTATTCCAAGTCGGTCTAGCTCAAGGGCGATTTGAGCTACACCTACTCTCCTATCAACATGTCGCTTATTCTCGTAGTGCTTTTCTATGGCATACCGATTCCATCATTTCCACGACCTCTTCATCACGACTTCCTATTATTTCATGTATCCGTGTCTGATATTCTACACTCGCGAATTTAATTACTTTGATCCAGATACGAGGAGTATATATATATATATAATAAACCAATGTAGTGTAACAATATTACATTGGTTTATAAATATATTCATGACAGCACACACGACAAGGGGATTATACCCTGTTGTCGACGGTGGACACCCTGATTTACAAACACCAAAAAAAAGTTGTATTTAACACATTGACACATTATTGTTCATGCTCCAAAACTACTATTGCCAACCTAGAACATCTCCTATCATCCCCCTTTTATTTATGGACAATGTGAAGTAAATAAGCAACATAGTTCCCATGCTAGACCTGTTTAAACAATAAAATATGTTAAAGCTTAAGAGTTAAGATAATACACGCTCTGTCCAATCATTTGCTTACGTTTGACTAAATGAAAAAGTAAACAAATGATTAGGACAAAAGACAGTAACTCGGAAAATATAGGATTATGAGGACATACATGGTCGCAAAGAATAGTAGAATTTTTTTCGGATCATAAAACCAAGACGGTGGCGACCGCTTAAAGCTCCATCTCCTTCCCCATCTTCTTTCGGGTACTATGGATTTCTTGTCACTTGTTTTAATGGTTATTTGATGTTGTGGAAGGTTATCTGGAAGAGACTTTTCTGGTTTGTTTATAGCTTGAGCAACTGAAAAATTAGGAAGTTTAGTTGTGTTTTGAAAAATATGTAGTTGGATTAATAACATTAATTCATGTCTCATATTAATTAATTACTTGTACAAAAAATAACTTCGATAAATAACAACGCATTATGGAAATTGTGTAAAATATTATTTGATGTGACTATTCTTTTATAATACGGAGTATAAACCAAATATAACATCGATAAATTAGTGAGTTTTTTTCATTATATTGATAATATAATATCTTATGCATGTCGTCGTGATAGAATTCGGAGGCTCTACTTAGGTACCCAATTCGAGTACAATTCAAGAATACATATTTCTTCAATTTTGTGACAATTTAAGCTTAATTAACATATACTTTTTTTAAGGGGTATTTAAGATAAATAAATGAGCGTGATAAATGGAGTATACAAAGCCATGTTTGAAGAGCGATCTAGGGCATTAAAATCATACCTCTAGGTGATGAGGAAGGAGCAAGGGCGTCTTTATCATCAAATTTCCTCTCAATTTCCCGATGAGGCGTCTTTCTAGACAAGCTTCTTTGTAGCTTTTATGCAATAAAACCAAAACGATAAAATAAATACATTTTTAACATAGATAAATCATAGTATCGATATCATATCAACAAGCCTATACCCACAAGGCCACAACCTTTTCCACAGACATCAATATTGTTTTCTCAACAAATAATGATAGTCATCAAGAGATAACGAGTTTCAGTACTTTTTAAAGGATCCACTATTTTAGTAAACTCTAGATAATCCTCCGTATATGTGCGTGATAGTGTGAGACCATGAGAGATACCAAGCAGTGGCGACACCAGAATCGATCGTTTAAGTATGAGGTCAATCTAATATAATTGTTATTAATCTCTTTTATTACAATGTCCTAAGGACATAAAACTTTGAAATCAAACAAAATTTGATAATAAAAACGTCAATCGCCGAAAAGCTGTGGTGTGATCTCAAGACCCCACTACCTTATATGTGACTACGCTACTGATACCGAGAGTCGATACTACACCCTGGCACCGTCGTAATCTCGTCCAATTTTGTCCTAGTTTACCTAACACAAGTAGTGGCAAATGCCAAAACTATAGGCTATATATCTAATTATCTATATATAACAACGTCTCAAACTCAACTTCTTAGCACGAACTACCTGTCCAATAACCCACAAATCCAAGGCCATAATATTACCATTCCCTACCTTGTTGATTGAGAACGACATTCCACATGCAATTTCATAATAAATAATAATACACCATGAAACTATGAAATATCACAGAACTTCCAAAAAATATCAAGCATATATATATATATACTATATACAAAACCAATGATATTATGATAATTGATAAAATTCCACCTTATGTATTCTTTAGTATTTTCATACTTACACAAATCATTTTTCATCAACCACTTGAATTAGAGATATAGATAAAAAAACAATAGGTTTGATATAGAAAATTTTAAGATTTCGTCACATTATTATCAGTTTTAAAAATTAGTAATTATTACGGAGTACTCTATATATATTTTGAAAAAATATCTGTCGGAGTTAACATCATATGAATAAAAAAATTGAAAAAATTATCATTTAGTCTCTAAACATACAAGCTCGTCTTAATATGATGAAACCCTATTTATATTCCATTAACTAGCTAACTGAAAGAACAAGTGAACAACTAACTTCTTTATTACTCCATTTGTCCTAGTGGTGGAGCTAGGGGGGGCTAGCAGGGGCGGTCGCCCCCCCGACGGTTGAAAATTTTGAAGTTTTTAGCGAAATTTTTCGAAATTTTTTAAAAGTACCTTATGAAAATAGTCGTTCGACCCCCTTAAAATTTTTCGCCCCCCCTAAATTCAAATCCTGGCTCCGCTATTATTATTATTATTATTATTATTATTATTTTGTCCCGATCATTTATTTGTTTTTTTATGTGAATGTCATGCATGTGTAACATTTAACGAGATTGAGAAATGAAAATTGAGCAAGAACAAAGAAGCTTACCATAATTCTTGAATTAGGGCTAATACGCTCGTTGATTACGCCATTAGAAACATTCTCTAAATCGACGACGAAAAAATCATCTTTACCAACATCACCATTTGAATACTTGAATACTTTCATTTGATGATTATTAACAAAAACCATTTTTGGATTGCTCATCTCTTGTACTCCATTTAAAATTTCATATCTAGAGTCCTGCATTATTACATGTCATATAAATGATTAAAAATTATGGATATAGTAGGATTGCATAGTTAAATGTACAAATTAAAGCATTAATCACATATTCTAGTATATAAAACTAATGGAGTACTCAATATTAAAAAAACAATTGTTTTAAAACAAATTCCCTTATAGAATGATTGGAAAATTGAAGTTATAAAATCATTAATTGGACCTTAAGTGTCATCTTATATAAAGTTTTGATTAAATGGTCATGTAACATGTTCCTAATTCAAATTCTAGGCCTTCAAAATCACTCGAGTCGAATTTTAGCATATGGTTCCTAAAAACTTTTTCGCTTTTCCTCTTTTATCCCGTAGGATTCAAACAAGGAGTAGTTATTGATTGAGTATCAACGATCAACTTTTGGTTGATTATGGTACTTGATATAGTATCAAATTCATGTATACCGACATTTCAAATGTTATGACTGTTGTTTGGTAATTAGTGGATTGAGTTTAGCACAATCAGATTGCAAAAGGTCGGAGATTCTTAATGACAGCTTTTATTAGAAGGTTTGATCAACATATTTTAATCAGCTGAATCAGTTTAAGTGTTTGCTAACTAACAGATAAGATTAGCAGATTGTTAATTTTTTTTTATAAAATGAGGTTATTTTCCTATTTTAGAATATGCTAACCAAGCAATATGCTGGGATAAGCGATTTCAATATGTTAATTACCAAACACTCACATTGTCATATTGATTAGTCAAATATGCTAAAAGACATAAACATACTAAAAATTACACCAATATGACGTTTACCAAACAACCCCACAGTCACTTAAATATGCGAGTAATACAGAGTACTACTTCGGTGACACTCAATTTCGGGCACTAGCTCCTCGAAAAATGAAAATTTCAATTTTCGATTATAAACATCAACATTTTCCCATTTTATTGTATTTCATCACCAATTCGCTCCCTTTATAACACACAATATTATAGTTAACTTACCATTTTTCGAAGGTTGCCTCGTGCCTTGTTTGGATGACGATGTGTCGACAAAAAATTAAAAATGTTGGAATTGAGGAGTATGAGGGTATGAGAAGAAAAAAAATTGCACTATATATGGACAATGTAATTAAATTTGAAAGAACAAAAGTTTAATTAAATGAAATATAAGTGAATATATGATTCTCGTGAATGCATGAATAGAGATGATGGGTTAATAAACGACGTAGCTAGTACTACTTATAAGAAATGTAATGTCATTTTCATTTAATTATTTAAACAAATAACAAATATACGGACTACATAAATTCTAGCATTGATTATACTTCTTTATTAAGTTGGTCGGCCAAATGAGTCAAGCTAAGGTTTGGTTTAATAATTGGTTTGGTGCATCCTAGGCCAACACTTGGCTATCCGAACCATGCTCTGGCCATACCGGCGCGCCTTTATTGGCGTAGCGTTCTTGATGTCGTATTATTTCATGTCCTATTATTTTTCATATCGATCATTGTTATGGAGAATGTTGTATAATAATAATTATACTCCCTCCGTCCCAATTATTTGTTTGTCTTTAATTAAAATACACCTAATAAAGAATATAAAAGGCAAACAAATAATTGAGATGAAGGGAGTATGACGTTATTATTCTATGATATCCCCCTATACGCTGCATCAGATTAAACGTCATGTAGCTAACACTAACCCTAAATATTTAAACCTATCGTCATCCGTAACTCTAGATCTTATTCTTATCATTAATCTTATACGATGTATTATTGGAATATATCTCATCCTTAATATAAACACAAAAAGAGATAATGGGTATTATAAAAATTATTCTTATAAGATTCTTACAGAGAGAAAAGAAATGAAGAGCATCCTTATTATACAGTTTTTAATCCATTTTCCTTTCCTTTTCTTTCCGAACACCATATAATCAAATAATAATAGACGTTTTAAGTGAGTGTTCATGGGGTTCAACTCAACCCCACATAGAAAAGACAAATGCCTATAATGGAAACAATAAATTGTTAGTGACACTATGACAGATGTTTGTTGTTTTATTATAGAGATCTTTGGTTCAAACCCAACGTTCACTTACAATTTTATTTTTGCAATGAATTTTCAATAAAAAAATTGTTACTTTTATGATATTTTGATGAGTTTTACTTAGTTACAATTATTGTATACATATCATGAAATGGTTATATTTAACAAAAGAAAGTATTATATTTGAATTATTAATAGAAAAATAGTGTTTCAATTGTTTATAGCTTAAAAAATGATGCTTAGGTTCGATCCTCATCAATAAAGTTTTAGAACTGCCCCCATAATTTGTTACAAGTGCTACTTTCTATTACTTTCCCGCGTCGATTTGAATTCGTACTATGTGGGTGCTATATATCAATTTCCTTCCGATAAAAAAAAAGTCTTTTAGAGAATTATGATTAACTCTCATAACTTTGAGATGATGGCTCCACGACATTCCCCCACACCTAATAATGTACCCATCCCACATAACCCATGTTCTTCCAAACAATTTGTTTTGTTTGATATATGATATACTTGCTTGAATTTGTTTGATTCATTAAATAACTTAACTGCGAATTATAATTTTTATCTACTAATTTTAAAGATAATATAGCAATAATATTAATAATTTTAATAATATCAATAATACTTCTAATAATTTCCGTCAAAAATTAAGCTTTTTAATAACTTCCCTCAAAATATTATGCATAATAATTTACTTTTGTAATAATTGAGTTTTAAAAGTTGTTTACAAATTTATTTTTAAAGTTCCCTACAATTTAATCTTAAATACTCATGTTTCCTTATAGCTAGTAACAAATTCATAAATAGTATATCTGTGCAAATTTGCATGAGCAAAAGACTAGTATGTTCACATACTAGACCGACCTACCATGAATATAATGTGGAAATACAAACCGAAAATTTCTTTGACTATTATGACAAGTTCTTGGAAGGAGAAAAAAACATGGTTATCATAGGGACGAGTGATAATATATATGAATAATAAATTGTAAATTTAAATATACCTTTTTTTTAAAAAAATATTTATGACTCATTTTTTAAACACAATCTCTTCTTTAAGATGACTTTACACCAAGTTAATGTAAAATTATATTATATTTTTAATTAAACATCATTTCATAACTTCTTTTACTGACCAATCATATTTTAGTGAGCCGCCCTAAATAGGTTTTATTAATGGCTTTATATAAATTTTTCACATTTAATGTAAGAACTTGTTCACACGATTAATTTGTAAAAATAGTATTCCTTAGCAATTTTCAAATTAAAAAAAATTAAAAATAAAAATATTACTTTATCCATCTTTCGAAATTCTAAATTTTACTTTAACAACGTTATGAGTTTGTAACCGTTTTTATCTTTAGAAGGTGCCAAATAAAACTTTACTCGTAAAATTTAGAACTTCTAAAGATGGGTTAAGTAATACGACTATTTAGTTAACAACGTTATGAGTTTGTTTAGAAGGTGCCAAATAAATCTAAAAAGTTGTAAATTTTACTTCTACAAGAAACGATTAAATTAGTATTATTGGCATTAATGTAAACATGAGAGGCATGACTGCATGAGAAATGATTGAGAACATGAGTTGCTAGAAGGATCCAAAATCCAAAATCAATTAATTTTAGAATCTTAAAAGTATACTATTGGTAATTAAGTACTACGAATAGTGTATATTATTACCTCCATCCATTTTTAAAGTTCATACTTTAAAATCCCCCACATATGTTAAAAGTTAGGAAGTTTTTAAATAATATTTAGAGGTTGAAACCAATGATAATTTATGATTTTTCGGTAATTTTATAAATGCATTCCTGATGAGAATATCTTATAAATTGTTTCATATATATTAACTTATGTATGTGTGTCTTTAGGATAATGAGTACCTGTTAGAAAAACTGATATATTTATACCACAAACAAATGTATCTAACCCGCAATTGAACTTGAAGCGCCGTCACAATTCATTCGTTCATCAATCATCATACCAGTACACGCTGGTAAAGCTAGGGGGGCTAGCAAAAGCGCTCGCCCCCCCGGCGGATGAGATTTTTGAAATTTTAAGTTCAATTTTTAGATTTTTTTTCGAGTGTACCTTATGTTATAGTTCTCCCTCCTAAATTGAAATCCCGACTCCGCCATTGCCAGTACAACAGTATAAGATTGATACCGAGGGTTTAAGATAATTAAGTTTTAATAATGAATAAAAGAAAGAAAAAAATTTGATGCCAACCATAAGTTTAATAATTTAATTTGCATTGTATTATGTATATAAATCTAAATTCACAACCTAAGTTTAAATCATGTCGACCAATAAAATTACTCGTACCTTTTCTTTCTCTTTACACAAAAAGCAAAAAAATCGAACTCATAGCTCTAGCCTTTAATTTGACATAACTTTTCTTTGAGATGTAAAGCATGGAAAAAATATATTTCTATGCCAATAATATTATTTTTTTATTTTTTTTATTGCTTGCAATTATTTGTATTTTATTTGGTCAAGTAAATAGTTCCATTCCGTGCCACGTAACTTTATTGATCAAGACAACATTCCATATGTTTGTTTCTAAAATAAGTTTGTTTGTAATATAATTTAGACCCTACTAAAGCTTTCTTGTTATAAATACGACTTGTCTCTTCCACAATTCCATAATAATCTATTACTTACAACGTCGGCCAAAATAATTAATTAAGGAATAACTCAACTCATTTTAATTTTAATTTAATGGACTATTATTTTATTTTATGGACTATTATTATATCCTAATGTCGTCTTGTATTCAAGTACAAATGGGGTTTTGTAAGGGGTTTTCCAATTTTTGTTTTATATTTTTTGGATTATGGATCTATTTTGCACTATTATATTACATGACGATCTTGGAGAAGACTAAATATTTCCATAATCATATTGCAAAGCGGTCATATGGACAAAGATATGTACTGAACTGAACTGAATAAATTCTCATTTGTGACAGTCGTGAGTTACAACAACGAGGGTCGGCCAATGTATTTGGGAGGCCCTATTTCAAATGTAATATTTGAGACCGTATGACTCCGACATATATATAATCACGTATAATACATTTTTTTTAAAAAATCTATCCATATATATGACTATTTTATGGAGATGGGTCTGGGTTTGTGATCGATAAACTCATAATACATTTTGTGTGATAGTGAAGCTAGGCTCAGGGAAAAAACGTTTTTTTTCCCTAAAAAAGCTCTCCTTTTAATTAATAATGGAGGTTCTAACTATTTTATTTTATTTCCTTATTACAAATTAGGTTAACTACTTTATTTTATTTAGTTTTGTTACAAATTAGGTTAACTACTTTTTATTTTATTTCCTTATTTAAGTGTTTGCATTTTGATGGAAAATTATTAGATAAACTTGTTCTTTTAGTATTTGAGGATGATAAAAAAAACTATTTTAAAAGAGTGGTTGCTAAAATGTTCATTTTCGAATTATATACTAATAGTCTCCTTTTTATAAAAATAATAATCATATTTATTTTATCATAAAATAGTTACTTTTTTCGTGTTCTGATTTATTGTCATCGTAGGCCCACTGAAATTTTCGTAGGTATTTTGAAGGCCATAAAGGTAGACCTGGCAAACGGGTCAACCGGGTCGGGTTCGGGTCGGGTCAGTTCGGGTCGGGCCAGTTCGGATCTCTCGTTGATTTCGGGTTAAATCGGGTCGGGTCGGGTCATTTCGGGTTTCGGGTTTGTTTCGGGTTTGTTGTCGGGTCCGTTTCGGGTCAACCAAGTCGGGTTATTTCGGGTCGGGTCATTTTCGGGTCAAAGAATAAGAGACAAAAGACCGTTTTAAGTCTTTTTTATTCAATTAAAGCTATGTTTTGTCGGGTCATTTTCGGGTTTAGTGATTTTGGATCGGGTTATTTTCGGGTCGGGTCAGTTACGGGTTAAGAAAGATCGGGTCATGTTTGGGTTGGGTCGGATCCAATCGGGTCTCGGGTCACATTCGGGTGTTGTAGTTCGGGTCAATTTCGGGTTACGGGTCGGGTCATTCAGGTCGGGTCAATCGGATCGGGTTGCTTTTGCCAGGTCTACATAAAGGTAACACTTTTCTTGTATTTTAAGTTCAATTAGTCTTGATTGTGACGGATAACGGGTCAGATTCTTCTCACAAGCCTACAACTCTACAAGTAGGGGGCAAGTGAGAAACCAATAATTTTCCACTTGTCCTCTCACTTGTAAACTTCTGAAAGGGATCTGACCAGTCACAAACTTGCGACGGATAGTTACCGTCACGAACGAGAATTTGTGTTTTAAGTTTTACCCCACTTGTACAAAAGTGTGTACAATCCAACCATCGTGCAGTCGCTTGTTGCATTAATTTATTGGTCGGGCTTGTTACATTTAACTCTACTGTGTTGTTCAATTGCAAGGTAAAAGAGGTAATAATTGAATCACACGAATTGGTTTTGAGTTTTCGCCCCTTTTTTTATGTAGACCATTTAATTTAATTCGAATTTGAGCTGGGTAAGATCACTAGGACGGTAAAACTATAGTTTATGAGTTTTTAACACTATTACATTCACAGGTCTCGAACACGAGATCTCTGGTTAAGTTAGAACAACCCATTGCCAGTTGATCTAAGTACTCATGGGTTTGAGTTTTTACTCTATGGAATTGAGTTTTACTCGGTTCAATTTGGTTTATTATTTTGGGACTAGTCGAGTTAGACTTATTCTAACATTGTGCATTTTTTGAAAATATTTTTAGTTAAGTCATGCATGCATTATACATGCATATAGTGTTCTAAGTGGCGAGAATCATATATTTGAATTATCATGTTAATATGAAAGATCAAGTCGTTTATTATCAGGTATGTAATCCCTGGAATCGATTTCAGTTTGAATTTGATGAGAGCAATCGAGTTGTAGTGAATCATCGATTTGAGCAAGGGCCGATAATTGTACGTTAATTCTAAATCAATAAAGTTTTGCCGGGGTAATTATCAGTCAAATTATATTTAATTAGGTAGAACACGATAATATGACATGTTTGATTAATGGGAATATATAGTTGCTTAACATAAATAAAAAAGAAATCTTTTACATTGATTTATTCTCTTCAACTATGCATAAACCTTTTTCTGTTTCTCATTGTATTCACACTAAAAAAAACTAAAAAGCTTATAGTAGTTTAGAACTTTTCTAGCAAATATTCCATTAATTAAATTAGAAAGAACCTTAATAAAGTTGAGCTAAACTTTTTTATATATGATCAAGAGAATAATGTTTTCCTTCATCATCCTTTTAACACGGTTTAATTTATATCTTTAGCTGTTGGCAAATTCTTATTTCAGATGGACCATTTCCGTCTGAAAATAAGATGTGATTATGCTGCCACTTTTTATTAAAATATAACCACTGCTTATGACAACTTATTTTCAATAGCGGTCACATCTAGCCGTAAAATGGTTACAAAATAATGCGTCTAATCTCTAAAGCAAGACCAACTGTTAACTTTTATATGAAGTAATAACAAAAGGCCTTTTAAACCCTTATGTAACCTAGGAAAAAGTATCCTTAGCTGACCTTAATGTTACAAGTAAAGAACATTTTCCACATGTAAAGACCAAAGCTCAAACACAATTGGAAACAATTTTATCAACCAACAATATCATAATATGGACGAACGAGTTAGAGTATAAGGTAATTTTAGAAAAAAAAAAAAAAAGAAGGTTCAAAATTTTATCTAAAATGTTAGGAATTTCTATCCTACAACGTGAGCGAGCGCCGGTAATATTACTTCCTTAGTTTCGCTACTAAATACAGTGGCGGACCGAGGGGTGCGCACAGCACCGCACGTGCGCACCCTCGGTCGATGGAATTTTTTTTTTTTTTAAATGATGGAATAGTCAGATATGTATACAATTTCTGTGTCCAAAGAGAAGGTGATGTAGTAGTTGCTCAGCGGATAAAGTGAATGACCATAGACAAGAAGACGCGGGATCGAACCCCCTTAAAGACATTTGTTTTTGGCTCTCAAACTTTTCGTCTCCCCTTTCTTTCCTTTATTCTTTTTAATCTAAACCCACGACTTCCATTCTTTTGTGTAAGGTTTTGATTTTTAAACCCTAATTTCAATATTACTTCTTTCCAATTTTCTAAAATAAATTGTTAGTTTCAAGTTTTCTTTTGATTGAATTTGAACATTAATCTACTTTAATTACTTGCTAATTCAATTGACTTCCCTAATTTTAGATACAATGCCCTAATTTTGAAAGGTTCAATTAGAATTTAGAATTTAAAGCTTCAGTTTACTACAAATTTGAAATCATTATAATGTAGATATACTATTTTTCATTTTAGATTATTGAAAAAGTTTAGAGTATTTCAATCCCAATTTCGTAAGGAGATACAAATTTGAAATTTTAATTGTTAACTCATGAAGTGCTTAAAGCGAAATCTTGTTGGATAGCTCTCTAAATAAATATATAACATTTGTAATGTAAACTTTTTTTGTACAAATGATGTTACAATGTACTATTTTTTTATGAACTTTAATCATTAATTATTTTAAAGTATTGTTCGACTAGCTACAAAAAAAACTATGTTATAGTTTTTCTAATTTTTATTTTAAGGAAGAGTTATATTTTTGAAAAAAAATTGTGCACCCCCGGCATTTCACTCCTGGGTCCGCCACTGACTAAATATCATAATATGAATAAATTAATATCTTATTATACTGTAAGACAGACTCCTAATTCTCCAAGATATGTTATACTGTGAATATTATCGTATCTCAACCAGTTTATATAAAAAATGATGCTCAAGTCCTTTAAAACTTTGGTTGTCCACGACGAGTAAGAGAATTTCGATAGCATGCTATCACCGATCTGCGTGGGTGTTGGAAGAAAATCAGTGTATACCACATTCGACTGCATTTCACTAACACAAACATGCTAATAGTTCAAGTAGTTTACATTTACTTTATTTTCCTTCATAAAATAAAACAAATTGTAAACTATTTACTGAAATAGAGGAAGTACAACATAAAATTAAAGCATGTGGCCATTTGATTAAAAAAAAAGTAACTATTGTACCTGTTCGTTTATTGGACAATATTCGTATGTTGTTTATAAATAACCTAACAAAACCAATATTGATCATAGACGCGCAAAATAGGATAACACACACAAGTATATTCAATTAATCAATTTAAATATGTTTGCTTCCAAAGAAAACACAAAACCTTCTCGTACTTCTCTTGTAATTTGGTTCAGTCAAGTCATTATTGTTCTTGTATTCTGTTGCATTGTTATAAGCCTGTGCTTCATTCCATGGCCTCCAACTTACATTCTCGTCAATTCCGCTCGCCTTGACCATGAATCATCAGCTATACAAGATAATGCGAAAATGAACAAAAACACCACCATAATGTTCGTGCTTGTGATCACGAACCCAAACAAAGGTAAAGACATCATCCATGGTGATACCACGGTTACCCTGTACAAGGGCGGTTCTGTCCTCGGTGTGCAGACAATCCCAGGGTTTTATCAAGGTCAAAAGAGTAATTTTTCGACTCGAGTGCTAGTAAATGCTGACCAGCTGAAAATGAGACAAGAAGATATAAATAGAAATAACATACTGGAATTCGGCTTGGAAACTTGGGTGAGATACAGAATACTTAATTGGACATCGAAGCGACACTTACTCATGCTCGGAGCTTCTGCGCCCATAGGTGCAAACGGGACATTACCGATGAATGAAGGCCTTAAATTTCAGCCTGTCAAGAAGAAGCTCTAGTTCAAAGCTTCTGTGCCCATCAGCAGGCCTCAAAAGGTCAGCCTGTGAAGAAGCTATAGTGTCACGCTGCACAGCTCTTGTTAGCTTGAGAAACATTTAGAGGTTAATTAAATTGTAAAACACCTTTCGCCCCCAAAGTATAGTCTTTTCCCTTGATTTTTGTATTCATGAATTCAAAATCCAGTAAAGCGTCGTCTTCGGAGGGACTTCCCGAATGACCGTGTTCCATTAATCCGTTGCAAATGCTACATCATTGCTAGTATTACTGCAACACACATTAAACTAAAGTGGCGACACAGAAATGCCACTATTTTGTAAAGGTTTTAAGAATCACTACAACAAAAAGCTTAAAAAACCGAGATTTTATACTATACTATGCTACAATAAAAAATATAACCAAGTACCTCGAAAGTTCCCACAAATGGCGAGGTCATGGGGCATTTGAGTTAGATGTACTAGATGTTGTTTCAACTTTCAAGATGGCCCGTAATGAATGTGCATCAAGAGTTTATTGAATAAATACTAATGCGCAATAAAAAAATGCAAAACCAGTTTAGTGACACATTTTGCTCTATTTTTTCATAATCCAAAGCCTAAAAACAAGTATAAGTAGTTCACATTTTTTTTTTACTAAGTATCGAAAGGGGTCAATCATTTTGAGATTGGCAAAAAATGGGGATTAGTATAAATAGGATGGGGGAGTACTATATTTAATTTAAAGTATATTAAAAAAAATAAGTCTTTCACCTGTCGGTTCTTCTTGAACTCATTTTTCTTCAGGTGGCTGTGTTTGCTAAGTATACTTGGACAATACAGAAGCTTTATGCTGGCGAAGAACATGAACAATCGCCTTTTTAACACTCTTCAGACCTGTAACTTCAAAATTATTTGAAAATAAAATAGCAAACCAGGTCAATTAAGTAGAATAATCCCATTATATGTTGTTTCAATCCTCCAGAAAAAGGAGAAGAGAGGTTTAATAACTGAAACAAAGGGTCATTACTCGAGAAATATGCAACGGCTTAAGAAAAAATCAACCAAACCATAACAATGTCTTCATAATGATGGTAAGAGTCAATTACAAATTGTGATTTGTATTCTCAATTAGTTCAAAACTTTCCTTTCCTAGGGAAATAATCATACAACAAATTTCTAACAATGTTTGTATCCATCTTATAATTCAGAAACTACATTAGGTTTCAGTGTTTCACCCATTGTTTGAATCCTTCTTATAATTCAGACGCTGAGACGCAATTTGCCTTCGCCATAATTGGATTGGTACCTAAGAAAAGAAATATAACAAAAAAAGTCTTAGATAAAGTTTCACCCTAATCTTTGAATGTGACAGTTTGCAAGGCAGCCAACCATTATATGTTTAATTCTAACGACAGACAAAAATAATACCGCTGGAAAGCCACCATAATCTCCAGGTTCCTTAATATCTTTTGTGACACAACTATTTGCTGCAAGGCGAACCTGCAAAGATCAAGAAACAAAAAGTATTACATAACAAATACCGAATACTGAGAAAATTTGCTTCGATGTAAAAATTCAAGTGCTCGTAAGTAAGCACCTTTAACATTCTGAAACTTTGGCTCAGAAAGTAAAAAATTATAGCTGAACTAAGGGAATAGCTGTCAAATCACTGTTGTGCTTCCGACAAAAAAAAAACCTATTCTGTAAACTGGATAGGATGCACTCGAAATTAATATGGGTGCGAATACAATAGCCCTCCCATTCATATTGTCTCCATTTTACTTCAAAGGTCCAACGATGATAACTCTGCCCAACATTTTATCAAAATACAAAGTAGCTAGAAGATATGAAATCAAAAGAGTAATTTTTCCTGGTACCACTACAAATAATGTCGTTTAACCAACGTAGTCAAATGAAGGCAATGTATACAGAAGGAGGTAGTATTTTCATTGAACAAAATAGAAATCACAATCAATTATTAACTCAGAGCACCAAAATTGTTATCTAAGCAACAGAGGAGATTACTCTGTTGCAAAAAGTACAATGTAGAAGGACGCTTAAAACTATTTATGGCAATCTGCAAGTCCAAAGAAAGTTCCACAGAACAATGTGTTACCTTTGAAACAATGGAGACGTGATCACGAACTGCTGCTCTACCACCCAATGTAACGTAATCGCCAATCCTAAGGGAAGAGTAAAACAACATTCAACCTCCATCATAAATACCAACTTTGTAACTGAAGTTGAAGAGATTTCAAGTTTAAAAGCTCTAGTTGCATGCTCTGAAAGACTTACATTGCTGAACCTGCAATTCCAACTTGTCCACACAGCATACAGTACTTGCCAACAACTACATTGTGAGCAATCTGCCAAAGGAGGCATTAGATACCAATCTTTAAAAGCTTAAGCAGCAATACAAAAAGCAGAGTGCGTACAAAGTCACCTGAACTAGATTATCGATCTTAGTATGATCCCCTATTGTTGTGTCTCTCCAACTGTAATATAGTGGAAAATGTTTACGCAGAGTGTAAGTTGTAGTGAGAAGCTCGTGAAATTCAAAGGTAAAAAGAACGAAAAACTGAAGCAAGTTAACATCTTCATGTGAGACATACAACTTGGAGAGTTGACCTCAGAACATAGCATACCTTCCCCTATCGATGCACGTGTTTGAACCAATTTCTACATGATTTCCTATTCTTGCATAGAGTGCCTGAAGAATACGAAATGAATATAGTTAGGTTGAGCTAGACAGATTACACATTTGTAACTTCAGGTAGAATCTGCATGGACTTTAAAAGGTAACTTTCCAACAAATCTGTTGATTTTTGGTAAATGTTGAACAACGAAGATAAATATCCCTTGTCGAGTGAGTGGGAAACAGAAAATATTGTATACAAGTGTAAGAGCTGTCAGCAGTTTTCATTTTATGGAGGAAAGGGGATTAGAAGACTAAGGTAAAATGACAGATATGGAGTTCAAAGAAAACAACCTGACGCTTCTTCGTCATGTTTCCATGTTCATCTACAAAAAAGCCAAATCCTGCAATATCAATGATAGCCCATCAAAAATCAACATTGTTTTGGCATTGTACAGCCACATAGACGCAAGCACCAAACCCAAGTTTCTAAGAGACGTTGTCCTGTTAGTTATTGGGTTTTGACCAAATCAGTAAACCTCCTTGGGATATAAAGTCGCCATTAGAATCCCAATAAGTCCATATTTTACTTCACAAGTCTTGGCGTAGCTATTAAAAGCAAGAAGCAAACAAAATATTAATTTTACCATCTTGGCCAATGCATGCTCCATTGTGGACAATACAGGAATCACCTATGAAGCAGTTGCTGAGTGAAACATTGTACCTGGAGAGGATCAAAGAGATTCACTCACGGAAAAAGCACTATATCAAAACAGCAGCATTAATAAAAATCGTATTTCATCAACAAGATGGCATTTCTACCACCCCTCTCCCTAGGTTTTGCCTTGCACAAAAACTAATATCTTGGTTTCACTTATCACAAGCCTAGCATAATGGTGGGATTGGAAATTTGGAACAATAAGGTGCCTTAAGCTTGATACTCAAGTGTCAGCGTCTTGCTACCTCTTCAATTTTATTTTCGTAAAAAAAAAACTGTGAACAGGTAGAAAACATACCCGAGTCTAGAAGAACGACCAACTCTTACATTAGCTCCAATGACAGCTCCTGACCCAACGTGAACATTTTCGCCCAATATAGCTCTTGGGTGGACAACAGCCCCGGTTTCAACAACTACGGAGGGATCAATGCAAGCAGACTTGTGACAAAGGCCGCCTCCATTACCCCACTTGTGAAAATCCTTATGATCCACCGTTCCATCTTCTAATCTTGAAAGTAAGAGAATAGAATGAAAAACGATTACATCCTCTTAATAGAAATACGAAAACCTACCAAGAGCAATGAACTAAACCAGTCCACAATTCTATGATTTCTTAAATCCACCTAAGGGGAACAACAATAGCCTATCATGGAACTCTTGATCATCCACCCTTCACTCTCCTAGTTAAAAATATTGGAACATAGGCTACGCATTCATGACAACACCACATCATCAATACTCAAAGCAGTTTAGTAAGCATCCCTAAGAGTTAGCGCTACGTAGCAGAGTTCAAGACTAGTAAATGGATGGACTCATTCGAATAACTGTACGTTGAAGTTTAATTAGTCGACAGATTCTCATCCTACCCTGCATACTGCAGTTCAATTAATTCGTCAACATCAATGTGCCCACAAACTCATATCCTAATTTGCCAACGGTGAAGTAAATTGCCCCAAGATGCATTCTTTTTCACTCACAGAGGCGATAAAAGAAACTCCTGGAATGCAACAGCATAGAAACTGCGACACAACACATCAATTAACATATCTCTCTAATCTCAACATCAATGGACTCACCATATCCTATCCAAACTTACCATATTGCCAACATACTTCACCCCAAAATAATCTCTTTTCCTTCCAATATACACATTTCAAACACTTTGAATGCAACACCACTAAATTTACGACAAAACACGTCAATGAACATATCCCTCAAATATCAACATCAATGCACTTACCATGTCCTCTCCAAACTATCACACATTGCCAACATACTTCACCCCAAGATAGTTTCTTTTTCTCCTCACGTTTACATGTCAACATCAATTTGCTCATCAAACTAAACTACCACATTGCCAACATACTTCAACCCAAGATGATCTCTTTTCCTTCCCATACACACATTTCAAACATTTTGAATGTAACACAACTAAATTTACGACAAAACACATCAATGAACATATCCCTCGAATCTCAACATCAATGCACTCACCATGTCCTCTCCAAACTATCACACATTGCCAACATACTTCACCCCAAGATAGTTTCTTTTTCTCCTCACATTTACATTTCAACATCAATTTGCTCATCAAACTAACCTACCACATTGCCAACATACTTCACCACAAGATAGTTTATTTTTATTTTTCTCCTCACATTTACATTTCAACATCCGACACTTATTATTATCGTTGGAAATGATTCTTGTTATAATAAATATTATTATCATTAGTGATCGCCGCTTTTCTCCCACCTTAATTAATTTATTATAAAGCCGTCTTATTACATGTAATTGAATAACCTAACAAATATAAATATTAATTTGTATGTTATATATACTCCGTGAGACCATAATAATCTAAAAATCCTATGGGGTATTATATATCGACAATGCTATCCCAATGGCGTGAGTTTTACGATGATTCGATGAATGAATACATGGATGAAATCAAAACCGACCCCTACCCATATTTTGCCGTAGCTTCGTCCCTGGACACATCAATCTCTCAAATTTCAAGAACAACGTGCTCAACAAATCATCACACTTTCAGCATATTTCACCCCAAAATAACTTATTTTCCTTCTCACACAGGCATTTCAGCAAACACTTGGAGTGCACCACCATACAAGCTAAACAGCCCATATTATTTAACATACGACCCGACCCATATAATAAAATACAATACAGTAGAGCATGATAACGTAAAATAAGCAGCGAAATTACCAGATTCAGCAGAAAGTGATGTGAAAGAGTGAAGTGAGCTAGTTGATGTGTGAAACATACTGAGTTTATTATACGTTGAAGTTCTATTAACAATGGAGGAAATAGAACGTTGGAAGTTTACGGTTTTTGAGAAGCCATGGAATGTTAGAGTTTTGGAGATCAAGTTCATGTTTCTTGCAACTAGTTTCGCCATGGAAGTCCAAGTGAAAGATGTTCTTGCTTTGGTCAACCAAGTTTAAAAATTAAACCATAGAGACTAAATTATTTTTTGAATCCGTATCGTTCAATTGTTTAACATTTCCATATTTACGTGTTTCATTTATTTATGGGTATTGATTTTCGCAGTACACATTTTACTCATTATAGTGCATTTTTTACCGTATTACCCCTCTTATTTTCTCTCACTAGAAGATGTACTACATCAAAAAAAAAAATACAGTAACTCCTAAAAATCCAAACCACCAACTTCATCCTACAACCACGACCACCATCATTGTTACTGTTATAACGGATGTAAGAAAGATAAATAAGTACGTGAAGAAAGACAATAGATTTACGTGGTTCACTAACAACTTGTTAGCTACGTCCACCGGCAGAAGGGAAGAATATTATTGATCTTGAGGAATACAGATTTCAGAGTATACTCGTAAGAGTATTCAGATTTCAGATGACTCAGATAGATGTCTGAATGAATAAAACAGACAGCTTATGAGAGTTTATATAGTACTCTCATAACAGATGTTTCCTAAACAGGTTTAGGAAACTCTAACACTATAGGAAACCCTATAGCAATTTTCTAAACAGACAAGGAAACTAAATAATAATTTCCTAAACAAATAAGAAAACTAAATCAAATCAGAATCCGAAGAGATTCAAGGCATATTCTAACAAATCTCCACCTTGACTTGAATCCTCTCACAATCAGACAGATGTACCAGATGCACCGTAACTGTGTCAGATGTACCAGACGCACAAAACTAGTGTCAGATGTACCAGACGCACTAAAATAGTGCCAGATGTACCAGACGCACAAAAGTAGTGTCAGATGTACCAGACGCACAAAACTAGTACCAGACGCACTAAAATAGTGCCAGATGTACCAGATGATCACCCCTTCCCTTCTGCCTCAGATATTGCCCACCACGGGGCAATCAGATACTCCCAAATTTTAGCAAGTCCAAACATTGTTGGAACTTACTAGGTGGAACCGACTTGGCGGGCAAAATACCATATGTACCTTTGAGGTACCATAAAATTCTTTTCACAGTATGCCAAAGCTCTTTGCCAGGATCAAACACGAACCTAACAATACGAACAGATTTCTCCTCCATAACGGTCATCTCAGCGGTGATAGGATCTGTCAACTTTCTCGAAAACGACACCCTCAACCCTTGTTGTTTTAACAAGATCCGCATCTTGATCGGCCAAAAATTCAATATATTCCTCCCCATGAATATATCAATTTTCACGCTAGTTCCAGAGATCTTTCTTACCAGATTCAGGAGCCCATCTGGCTCTGATACCAGTTTGTTATAACGGATGTAAGAAAGATAAATAAACGCGTGAAGAAAGACAACAGATTTACATGGTTCACTAACAACTTGTTAGCTACGTCCACCGGCAGAAGGGAAGAATATTATTGATCTTGAGGAATACAGATTTCAGAGTATACTCGTAAGAGTATTCAGATTTCAGATGACTCAGATAGATGTCTGAATGAATAAAACAGACAGCTTATGAGAGTTTATATAGTACTCTCAAAACAGATGTTTCCTAAACAGGTTTAGGAAACCCTAACACTATAGGAAACCCTATAGCAATTTCCTAAACAGACAAGGAAACTAAATAATAGTTTCCTAAACAAATAAGGAAACTAAATCAAATCAGAATCCGAAGAGATTCAAGGCATATTCTAACAGTTACTCCTCCCTACCTCATTTGGCCACCCACCACCGCTGCTACTAATACCACTGCCGGTGACTATTCATCAATCGTCTCTCTTGTCCCCTCATCCTCTCCTCGCCTCCCTCTCCATCCCGGCTTCTCATGTCTCCTCGTCGGCCGCCGGCCACTGATCCCGCTCACTCTTCCGACACTCTCGCTGACATCACTTCCGACAACCATCGTCCCTACCGTCCTTCAACACAAGCAGCCACCACCACTGCACAACCCAATTATTTGCTTGCTTAAAGAACCCTAAATAGTCCTAAAGAAACATAAAAATTGAAAGAGCAAAACAATGATATGATTACTAATTATGCAATTAATGAAATGAATGAGTTTTCTACCCTTAAATCCATTTACAATTGAAGAAATTTACTTATTTTTGAGAGGATGCGGGTTCATAATTCTTAGGATTAGATTTGTTGTGTTTTTCAATTAGGGGTAGGCAAATGGAAACAAAGTGACAAAAAGTACTAAAACGAGTAAAAAACGTACTGCGAAAATAAGCTCCGTTATTTATTTATCTTTCTAATATTAGAAAGATAATATATGAGTAATTTAATCACTCAATGAGACATAATTGTGCCAAAAGTATATGTAAATAAATGACCGGGACGGAGAAAGTACTCCGTAAAAGATATTTAACAATTAAAATACTAGATTATGGAGTAATTTTTAAAACACCGAAAAATTAAATATACTATGTATTATTTATAAATAAATGTTATACAATAATGAGAAAAGAAGTTATATACAATTATACTTCTTAAAAATGTTATGTACAATATATTGAGCAAATCTTGAATTACTTTTCATCATGATAGTATTAGACTGCACCAGTAACCATTAATTTCTCAGCTAATATGGTATGTGATACCAATTTTCTTCTCTAAAATGATCTTACACAAAAAGTTATTGCAAAACCATCAATTATTCTACTTAATTACTCCATTTCAATAACCTTTATTAACTACAATAATTAGGTAATATGATAATCAATTACTCTATTGGTAATTTTATAATGTTTTATCGTAAAATTATTTTATAAGAGATCTATTAATGTGATATAAATGCTTGAGTTTTAAAAAAACCAAATCTACAAAAAAAAAACTAACTCAACCAAATCGTAAATCAATATTTAGGATATGGTAAGAGTATAAATAAAGTATTTAAAGAGTGTTTTTCCGTGATTTAACGACATTAATTTATTCGTTAGTTATATATTTGCAGTACGAATACTTTTTTAATAAAGAATATTAAATAAATTACAATTGAATTATTCTTTTTTTTTTTCTTATGGTGTAGACTATCTCTTCGAAACCCCATTTGAGATCTATAATTAAGTTAGAACAACTTTACACTAATTGATTTAAGTATTTATGAGTGTAACAATAAAAATAACTAGAAATTAACAAAAACAAGAATTAGTGCAACAATTTCCCCCTTTATTAAATTTTTTTGGCAAATTATAATTTAAAACGGGTATATCCATCTTAAATTTAGTACACCATACATGTTAAATTTATCCGATAAAAAGAATAAGATAAAGCAGAATGTACTGATATTTAACCCGTCTTAAACTCCGTCTTAGTAGTGTCAGTGTGCTCCAGTATATATAACCCCAGATATTCAAACTCCTGAAGAACACTCTTACTTACATACTCCCTCTTCCCCTCTCTCTACAACTTTCTCTCTCCTCACCATGGCCGCCACTGCTTCCGCCGGAGGAGGTCTCGGAACTGTTTCTTCTTCCCCTTCGCCGCCTCAGAAACCCGTAAAATTCGCTGTGTACCAAAACCCTACACTCTCCGCCGCTCTAACCGCCACCAGCCGCCGACCTACACCTCCCTCTTTCCTCCTTCTCTTCTCTCTCTTCACCGCCTTTGCCGCTGCCCTCTTCTTCTTCTCTTCTCGGTATTATTCCCTCACTTTAATTCTACTTCTGTCTCGATCATTTGTTTACCTTTGTTTAAAATCGGGTTAAAGAATGATAAGGAAATTAAAGGTAAACAATTGAATGAGACGAGGAAGTATTTATTTATTCCTGATGACGGTTTTTTTTTATTAAAGGTAAACAAATGAATGAGACGGAAAGAGTCTTTTGTGCTGGTTTATTAGCTGAATGCCAATTTGGATTTAATTTGATTGAATAGAGGTGGAACAATTGGTATAATTAATTGAGTGTGATTTGCGGATTAGAGATTTGAAATTAAGAGCATAATTTAGCTTGAAAATTAGTTTAATTATGCATTGGTTGATTGTTTGCTAAGGTGGTGATTTGTGGATTATAGGGTTTAGTTAGGGTTTATGTTGCAATGAGTAATGAAAAGAAATATTCTTTGTTTCTGATTTTAAGCTATTTGCTATGCTTTTGATGATGATTTGGGGGTTTTAGGGTTTATGTTACAAAGAGCTGTGATTAATTGAGTGTAATTTGTGGTCGGGATTTGAATTCAGAGCATAATGTACCTTGAAAATTAGGTTAATTACCCATTGGTTGGTTACTTGGTTGGTTGATTGATTACTGTGAGATTAATTTGGCTGTTTGATATGCTTCTGAGGGTGATTTTTCGGGTTTTAGGGTGATTTTTAGGATTTAGGGATTAGTTACGGTTTATGTTGCAGTGAGTTATGAAAAGAAATGTTCTTTATTTCTGATCTTAAGCTGTTTGCTATGCTTTTGATGGTGATTTGGGGTTTTAGGGTTTAGTCGGGGTTTACGTTGCAAAGAGTTGTAATTAATGGAGTGTAATTTGTGGTTGGGATTTGAATTCAGAGTGTAATGTAGCATGAAAATTAGGTTAATTACGATTGGTTGGTTGGTTGATTGATTGCTGTGAGGTTAATTTTGCTGTTTGCTATGCTTCTGATGGTGATTTACGAGTTTTTGGGTTTATGTTGCAAAGAATTATGGAAAGAAATGTTCTTTGTGTCTGAATGTCTGATATTAATCTTTGGGAGTTCTTGATTTTGTTGCTATGCTGAACTCCTGAAATTGCAGTTTAGTAAATTCAAATGCCGGTGAAGGGAAATCGCGCAACATTTTTGTCTTTCAAGTGTGTGAATTTTGTAAATATCAACATATTGTTAACATCCGGTAATCAGTTGCCGTGATTGTCACTACTGCCAGTTTGCTTAATATGGCAGTCGAAAGATCAAGCACGTTTTTTTTATTTGTTACCAAGTTCACTGAGAAGAATTCGAAAAACCGGGTGCTAGCTATTAATGCTGAATGGGAATTAACCTAGTAATGGAAATTTGCTAGTTACCTATTTAGACTTGCATGGATGCATGTTTGCTCGTTACGTGTACTCACGTCGGTTGTTTTGGATTAATTTGATTTCCGTTACATTCCCTGCTCAAACCACTACTAAATGATTTTATAACCCCCCCCCCCCCCCCCCCCCCCCCCCCCCCCCCCCGGTATGAGGGTCTTGCTCAACAATAATGGTCACTTTATAATCTTAAGCAAGAATTTGAGCAACTTCCCTAAATAACCCTCAAATTTTTGTAAAACCCATCTTATCATGGTGTAATATTTGAGTACAATCTAACACGTGCTATTGGGGTGTGATTTTACCTTGTCATACTGAGTTTCTTAAGAACCGTGTCTTTGTACTAAGTGACAATTAAAGGCGGGTGTAGGGTGTAGATGAAATAAATAAGCATTTAATAGCAGCGGGGTGTTTTTTAAAACAATATATATTTCACTATGAATACTGAATAATGTGACTGGTGTACTGTTTCAAGTAATTTTAGTGCCATAATATTCTGATTTGCCAACTTTTAGGCATTGATCTCCTTTGGCTGAGTCAGTCTTCTCCATCTGAAGCTGTCATGTTTGTTGTTTTTTTTGTTAAAGTTTCTCTCTTTTTAGATGAGAGGGAGCGCACAGAGGTGTGCTCGACACACTGCGTCAGTTTCAGTGGCTGATTGTAAAATTGCGAATTTAAGAGTTTCTTAAGCCATCTTTGTCAAAGAAAACACAAAGAGACACATAAGCTGGCGGTTGGAATTAGTAAAGTTACTTTTCAAGTTTTTATTCATGAGGTGCTAGACCTGTTACTGACATCTCTTCTTGTGTTTGCGAATGAAGGCAGAATGCCATTGTTGCCATGATTAAAGTCGGGAATGCTTCGGAACCGATAGCTTGTAAGTATTTGCCTGTAATTGGATACTTCAACCTCAGATATATTGTTACATTTATCTGCCTGCTATGTACTTTAGGTCCATGTTAACTTTATCATTGTCTTGCTGCAGATATATTACTTCAGGTAGTGAGAATGGTGGTGGGTTTGGTTTTCGTTGGAGCAGTTACTGCCATTGTCAAAGCTATTGCTTCTAGAAGAATGAAAACAAATGTTAAAACCAAGGTCGACACTTCCCTTTCAAGTCGTCAATTGCGCTTGTTGGGAGTGGAGTCAAAGTCGCAAAAATTGGAATCATCAACACCCAGCAAACCACCAGTGTCAAAACCTTCTGATCCTTTATTTCCTCTTCATCAGTTGGCCACAAGTCCAAGTCGTCCATCACTAGTTCGTTCTGACAACTCTATCTCTAACTCTGCTAGAAGTAAATCTTTCGGTGTCCCTCCAAAATCACTAAATTCTCCTATTTCTTACCGCATGTCTCCAACTTCTTCCCATAAATCTTCCATTAAAACATCACCTGCTAATGGTATAGATCACTTTCTCTCAACACCTTGGTCAAACAATAGAGGGTCTCCAATTAAAGAGTTAATAACAGAAGATGAGCTTGAGCACTTTCTGGCAGACGTTGACAAGAAAATCACGGAATCAGCAGAGAAATTGGCAACTCCACCCCCTCTTAGAAATGGATTCGGAATTAGTAGTCCTAGTACGATATCTGGAGCTGCTAATACGTCAGGAACAACAAGGACAACACCCTTAAGACCTGTGAGGATGTCTCCTAGCTCACAGAAGTATACTACACCTCCTAAGAAAGGAGAAGGTGAAATTCCTTCGCCAATGTCAATGGAAGAGTCTATTGAAGCATTTAAGCATCTAGGCATTTACCCACAAATTGAAGAGTGGCGAGATCATCTTCGGCAATGGTTCTCTTCGGTTTTACTGAGTCCTTTACTTAGTAAAATTGAAAATAGTCATACTAAGGTTTGTGTTTCGTTTTACCTCTCCTATTGTCATCTACAAATTGTTATAAGTGTGAAACGGATCTAAAGCAACTCATATGCGGTTACTATTGAGCATTAATTAATGCTAGAAGTGTGTTTTGGATCAATTTCACACTTAAAGACAGTCTTAAAAGAGATTTACTAATTATCATTAGTTTGGTGTGTTGATTTTTTCCTCTCTCTTGCATAGCTATGATTCAATCTCATGATATTATCGACATCTATGATGAGATTTAATATGCATCAATTTGTTTAAAATGTCATCTGCTATTTCTAGGTGATGCAAGCAGCAGCTAGACTAGGCGTATCAATTACTGTGACTCCAGTAGGTAGTGATTCCTCCAACGCTGGAGCTCCTACTGTGTCTTCAGTTGACTGTACTAAAGAATGGCAACCAACATTCACTCCAGATGAAGATGCACTGCTTAATCAGCTGCGGGCTTCTCTTGTGCAATCTTTAGATGCATCAATGCGTATGTTATCTGTCCTCCATTCTTATCATGATCTTTTCTTTTAGTATTACTCCCCCCCATTTATTAGATCTACATTTGCTCTTGGTGCGGATTTAGGACCTCCATGCATGTGACTTTTAATGGTACTTGTGTTAACCACAAATATAGACCCAATAAACGAAACTTAAAGAATCCCTTGAACATACTGAAAAGGGAAAAATGTAAAGAATGTGATGAATGAGAAGGAGTATTATTGTGGGAGTTAGTTTTTGCTCACAACTGCGTAATTTTCGTTTTTGTAGATAGGTCATGTTCAGCTTTTCAGCAGCAAACTCCACAGCAAAATGCATTTCATCCTATCATGCAGGAGTGTGTAGATGCCATCACAGAACACCAGCGGCTGCTTGCTTTGATGAAAGGAGAGTTAATCAAGGGTTTGCTACCACAAAGTAGTATTCCAGCTGAATATACAACTCATAGAATTAAGGGTAATTATTTGCTATTGCCCGTATCAAAATCTCTATTTAGTATCCCCTTTTGATTTAGTTGACAAACAATGTCGACTCTGACCGATATTTTCTTAAAATATACAGTAGTTGCAACGAAAAAATAATGTGAAAATACTCCCCAGCTGCTTTTCTGAATCAAATGTGATGAATTTTACATATAATTGGAAAAATGAAAGATTAAAATTGATTTTGGTTGACCCCCAATGTTAATTGTAATTGTTAAATGGTACAATAAAACTGATGAATGTAGTATATGAAGCTTTTGGTAGAAAATATCTTATTGTCTCTTTTCCCTCTTTTGAAATATTCAGAGTTGGCCGAAGGAACTTGCTTAAAGAATTACGAATACATGCGGAGAGAAGAGGCTTCTAGTAAGTTGAAGAAGAAGTGGACTCTTGAGCTTCCCACCGACTCACATTTTCTCTTATATCTATTTTGCGCTTTCCTGGAGTATCCAAAATGGTTGCTACATGTTGATCCTGCGTCCTATTCCGGAGCTCATTCTAGCAAGAACCCTCTTTTTTTAGGAGTTCTACCTCCTAAAGAAAGGTTCCCTGAGAAGTATATTGCTGTTATCTCAGCTGTCCCCTCGGTCATTCATCCAGGAGCAACTGTTCTTGTTATTGAAAAACGATCCCCTCCAGCATTTGTGATGTATTGGGATAAGAAGCCACATTTCTGTCTTCAGGTATTGGCTTTATAATTGCAAGTTTCAATTTTTAATAAAACAGAATTATTAATACTCAGGTATTTTCTTAGACAATTTCAGGTTGAACTGCACAAAACTTTCAGAATGTTTCATTATGTTTGTTGTTTTTTGCCGGACAGCATGCATGAGCAATATAGCGCTATTTCCGAAATCTCAGCTGTCTTTCTTTTTGTGCTTTAATTTCAGGGGAGAACTGCATTATGGGATTCAATCTTGGTCCTTTGTTATAGGATAAAGATGGGATACGGTGGCTTCGTTAGAGGTATTCATCTCGGCTCTAGCGCTTTGAATCTCATGCCTGTTCTTGAATCTGAAGAAGAAGAGTGAACTTCCCCTAAGTTCTCTTTCATTAACTTCCGAGGCGTTTTATAGACTCACATTGTTTCATATCCATCTGATCCTTAGTTGGGCATTGCCTAAATAGATCTCATTTTTCTCCGCCTGTATTTGTAAGTCCGATTTGTGCCAGAATTGTATACATCTGATGCTAGAAATACAATTAAGAAATAGAAATCAAACAATGCTACTCTTTAGTTTAATTCGATCAGCTGCTGCAAACCTTTGACATAACTATGGTGATTGCCGGGCTTTGTCCTACAAATCACTTATCAGTTATTCCATACAATTTTTGACGAAATGTATTATGAGTCGCCTTGATCAATTTCTCAATTCGATTTTTAGTGCAAAGAATTCCGGTCACCTAGTTTGTAAATTGTAAGTCGAGATCTTTCCCGTATAAACGATTCGGTTTGAGAATCAGCTAACCAAAGAATTCCGGTCACCTATGTTGGTAACTTTGACTTTAAGATCACACGTAAACTCTTTCGTCACTGAAGAAATTTTACTACGTATTTGTGATCCCAGTAGTTTGACCATATAAAATCTTTTGACTCGACGACTTCTTATGAACCTATAGTGTACCTAAACACGAAATTAACAGGTTATATATAGTTGAATCTTGATGAGCCATTAACACGACACGGAATTTAATTAGGTTGAATTTTGGTCAAAGGATTTGTGACCATTTACGTATGACACGAACATGAATCCGACCTGATCTGTTTACCAGGTCTAGCGGAGACTAACGCGATATATTATCATAATGTTGCAACAAATGTTGACAAATATTATTTCAACACTTATCTCATTTATATAAACAATTCTAGTCGTTGGTCAACATTACATTTGTTTAGTGGCCATGGAAGAAACTTGCGTCCTACACTAATTAACAATCTTCCATCATCTAATCACTTCCTTAATCTTAATTAATTAATTTAAACATCGTTCCTACGTTGACTTACAACATTCACAATATCATGTAGAAGATGATGCACTCCTAAAACATAACAACAATCCATTATCACTAATCATATCACTAATGCATATATCAACTAACTTAGTTGGTAAAGTCGTGAGCGGTCATACTCATGATCTGGGTTCAAACCTACGTCAGCATCGAAATCACCTTTATGACTGCTTTTACGGTAAAAAACTAATCATATCAATAATCCAACTCATGTCTATGCTTCCCAAATCATCCTCAAATCCAACTTATTTATACCATTTTTGCTTCAATGACACTATGTTCACATCCAAGTCCCAATACCATACCAACCTCGAAACCGTCTTTCGATCATTATCCACCAACGCCACCTCGAACCCATCCGGCTTTTATTCCACCTCAGCCGGGACTAACACGAGTAACCCGGTCTACGGCTTGTACTTATGTCGCGGTGACCAGAATGTCACCGCGTGCAATAATTGTGTCACGACCGCGACCACGACGGACTTACCAAAGAAATATTGTTCCAATATTGATGTTGGAATAATATGGTACGATGAGTGCATGGTTAGGTACTCCAACACTACCATAATTGGTACGATGGACCAAGTTCCAGCGATCGAGTTATGGAATGATAAAAATATAACCGGGAATCAAACCCGGTTCACTGATGTCCTAGGGAGTGTCATGAATGAAATCGCGGTTCAGACCGCTAAGGGGCCGAACCGGTTTGGTACTAAAGTTGTTAATGTTAGTAATTCGATAGTGTTGTATGCTTTGGGACAGTGTACGCCTGATTTGTCAAGTGACAAGTGTAACTTGTGCTTAAGAATTTGTATAGGAATGTTACCAGTTATGGTTGATGGGAGTTATATGATGCCTAGTTGTGTCGTTCGATACGCGACGTATCCATTCTTTTATGATTTCAATACCGTGTCTAGCCCGCCGGCAATTGTTGATTCGAGTACCGGCCAACATAGGGGTAAAACATTTATGTTTTGGAGTATTTAGTTTTGAAAATTATTTTGGAGTATTAAATTTTGAAATTTTTTTCGGTCTAATGTGGAATTTGGTAAACTAATAATCGACATTAGCGCTCGTGTGAAGCTATTTCTCACAAATGGGTCCACATCATCATTTTTTTTACCGCAGCTCTGAAAAAACAGCAAGTGTTGCCGTTGTAAGTTACAACAAAGGGGTGGAACGCCTCATCACCCCCAAAAAAGAGTTGGTTTGGATAGATTTATATTCCCGTTGAAAATTATTCTCGTTTATAACGGTTGTAAACAAGAAATTGTCCTGAATCAAACCTGAAAATGATGACGTTGACTTTTTGGCGAGAAATAGTTTGAAATGGACGGTAAAACGATAAATAGTTTCATAGAAAAGCCAATGTTGATGGTGTGTCGTAAGTACTTGTTGCTTCAAAATTTGTGTAATTGTTGAAAAGGAGATCAGAGTGAACATTTTTTAACTATGCTGTTTGCAGAAAATAAGAAAGCATCATCATCTAAGGTGATCATAAGTGTTGTTCTTCCAATCGCCGCTATCTCAGCTGCATTACTTGCCATTCTATACATCATCCGAAAGAGAGATAATAAGTACACGGTTTTTGCGAACGAAACTGGTAAGAAGCAAAATTTTTGCATAAGTTGATTCTTTAATCAATGTTTTCAGTAGTTCTAATGTAATGTTATGTAATGTAAAACTGCTGCAAATTTCACAACAGTCGAGGCACTGCAGTATGAATTTGCGACACTCCAAACCGCCACTAATAATTTTTCATTACAAAATAAGCTCGGTCAAGGTGGATTTGGTGCTGTATATAAGGTACACATTTCTCCAAACCTCGTCAAAAGCTAGTAGAAACCCGTAGTTAGGGCGATTCAAAAGTGGGTTTTGGTAACAGGGTACTCTGCAATCGGGACTAGAAATAGCAGTGAAGAGACTGTCAGGAGATTCGGGACAAGCTGTACAGGAGTTCAAGAATGAGGTATTGTTGGTAGCCAAACTTCAGCATAGAAATTTAGCAAGGCTTTTGGGATTCAGCGTGACGGGTCAAGAAAAAATTCTTGTGTACGAGTACTTGCCTAACAAAAGCCTCGACTATTTCCTCTTTGGTAAGAAAATTGATACGAAATTTATGACTTAATTGTTCAGTTTGAACAAATGTCGTTTTGATACGTTTTATGAATTTTCCGATTTTGGTCTAAGTTTTGAGTCGATATGACGTTGTGACGTGCCTGACACTATTCACAGATAAGGCACAGAGAAGATTATTGAACTGGGAAGTACGATACAAGATCATAGTAGGAGTTGCTCGAGGGATGCTATACCTACACCAAGATTCCCGTCCTCGAATCATTCACCGTGACCTCAAAGTTAGTAATATCTTGTTAGATGGAGATATGAACCCAAAGATAGCAGATTTTGGCATGGCGAGGATGTTTGGTGTGGATCAAAGTCATGGCAACACAATGCGAGTTGTCGGTACATAGTAAGTGGCTTAAGTTCATTCACAAATTTATGGTTATCTCCTAAACATATCGACTGATTGACCAATTTGTACTTTGTAGTGGCTACATGTCTCCGGAATACGCAATGCAAGGACAGTTCTCAGTTAAATCAGACGTATACAGTTATGGCGTGCTAGTCCTAGAAATCATATCAGGTAGAAGAAATAGTACGTTTTATGAGTCCGGCTATGCTGAGGATCTTATAAGCTATGTAAGTTTCTATCATCAACATTTGTCGATAAACTTATCGTGAGACCTTTAGACCGTCTCTTATAAAAGTTAGTGTCTTACAAATTGGATTAAAAAAATGCAGGCATGGAAGAAATGGAAAGAGGGAGCGGCTTTTGATGTCGTCGACCCAACAATAAGGCAATCATGCTCTACTAATGAAGTGACAAGATGTATACAACTCGGGTTGTTATGCGTTCAACAGTCTGCGAACAAGAGACCGACAATGCCGACAGTAGTCCATAAGCTAGAAGTCTGTTCATCTGCTCTTCCAATGCCTGAAGAACCAGCTTTCTTTGTTAAAAACAGAGGAGTTTCCGAGCCTCATAACAAGGATAAGTCCATTCCATGGTCTGTGAATGACATAACCATCACTAATGTTGAGCCCAGATAAATGATTTTGCCATAATATTATGTACATAACTACATAATTCCTCATTTTATTATTCAAATCAATGAACTCAAAAACTTTATAATAAAACTCTTAACAATTTTAATACAAAACTCAAACTTTATTATAAAACTTAAAAACGACATTATATGTAGTATTACATGTATAATCAACTTACTGGTCATGTTATTGTGTTAGTAGACACCGCACTATGATATACCATTATGATATACAATTACACCAACTCTAATTTAAGACGGAATTATCTGTTTTAAGTTTAAGACTGATCAATTACAAATCAAATGATCCCACTTGTTACTTAAAAAATGCCAAAAATTTTGTCTTTATTATCCTCATGTGGTATTATTTAACCCGTTTTAAACTTAATCAAAACTTACCGATACAAATATTCATATAGAATGGATATTCGGTCTAGTTACTCGTAATCAGACGAATACTTTGAAATTTCTAAGTCGTCGTAATTTATAAATGTTAAAAGACATGAATCAAAGAAAACTAGCATGTGAGAAAGTTCGAATGATGTTGATACTTTCGGACTTACGTAGTATAATGCCACAAAAGTTGACTTAACTTCTAAACTCATTGTAAACCCAAATTCTAAGTAAAACGGCACTTTTTGTCATAAACAGAAAACAGGTTAAATGTCGTCCTTTTAACGATAAATGTGCATGACTATTTCAAGGACAATCTGTGATAGGTTTGAATATTTGTTTAGACTACATGTCATCTTAAATGGGTTACATTTACTCTACCTTCAACTTGTGATAAAATTTGACCGTCTTCAACAAAACTTAAGACATTGTAAATTACTTGGAATCCGATCCAAATAAATTTGAGAATTTGGTGAATCCGAATCAACTTGACTCCACCGCATGTCAAATCGATGACCGATGTATCTTGAAAATTTCGGTTTTGGATTAGTGGTCCTCCAATCACGCTTATCTCGATTTTGGCTACTTCCTCCATCCATAACCAAACACAACATTCACCTTTTCGACACTATTCATAACTTCAATATTACCTCTATATTTGGAAAAAATATAGTCACGTGTGATCTTGTTTGATTCGTCTTACTAAATACAATCAGACTTTTATATTTTTTTACAATGTAGAATTGAAGATATTTACGTTGTAATGTGTCAATTAACATACTTGCAAAAGAAAAATGATGTAATTTGATATAAATAGAGGAAGTACTTTGCTAAAGTCGTTTAAGTCAAGTTTTAATTTTAAATTTATAACTCTAGATCAATTCGGAATATGAGTCAACAAGTCTAACAACATCAAATTGGGTAATGGGTACCAGTTACATCAGTTTAATGCGACTTTTGTGTCACGTGTCACATGTCACGTATTCTATTCAACATTATTCACGTCACGGATCTATTTAATTAACAACTATTTATAAATACGAGTATTTTGTCAAACAAAAAATCAAAAAAATAAAAATAAAAATGGCTCAACTTAGTTTATTGCTAATCTACTTTCCAATATTATTCTTTATTATGATAATTAATTTAAAACCTTCATTGGCAGCAACTTATTTTACCTCCATTTGTTTAAACGCAACCATGTTCTCCACCAATAGTAAATACCAAACCAATCTAAACACACTCTTTCAAGACCTCATCTCGACCGCCACCAACCGTTACGGCTACCACAACGCGACGGTTGGTGACGGAACAAACGACGTCGTATATGGTAGCTTCCTCTGCCGTGGAGACCAGGGCAAAAGCTCGTGTCAAGACTGTGTTACCACGGCAGCAGTCACGGATTTACCCATTACTTATTGTCCGAACCGAAAAGTGGCTACTATATGGTATGATGAGTGTATGGTACGGTACTCGAACGAGTCGTTTTTCGGTACATTGGATCATGCTTATGATTACTTCATAGTACCGGAATCACAAAATGTTACGGGAAATGTAACGCAATTTACGGATATAACTGATGATATGTTGATCAATATTGCGAGTCGGGCTGCGAGTGGTGGGTCGAATATTAAGTATGCGACGGGTGCGGTAGGGTATTCGAGTTTGGGGACGGTTTACGGGTTGGTACAATGTACCCCGGACATTAGTAATTACGATTGTAAGCAATGTTTGGTAAATGGGATTGCGACATTCCCTATTTGTAAGGGGGCTAGATATGCTATGGATAGTTGCAATGCTCGATTTGAAACGTATCCGTTTTTCAATGGTAATGCTACTTTGACGGGGACGTTCCCGTCATCATCACCGCCACCGCCAACGAGTAATGCCACGGGGACGGGGGCAGGGACGGTGATACTTAGTCCTAGTTCAACTCCTGTTCCGAACTCTGGTAAGTTATCTATACAAAGCGTTTTTTTTCTTCTTAATGTTATTACATGATTGTTGTCTTGTGAGTTGTGACGCGGAATTAGGCTATGTTTGTTAAACTAACCGAAAATTGAAAAGATATTTGATATTGAAAGGGTAGCTGAAAAGTGAAAAAATAACTGAAACATGAAAAGGTAAATGTAAGGTAGCTGAAAAGTAGGAGTTGATAAGGTAACTGATTATATAAAAAAATGTTAAGGAAAACTAGATGAAAAAGTAGCTGATTTTTGGTGAAAAGTTTTAAAAAGATATATTTAATATTATATAGATTAAAAGGCTAAAACAAAAAAATAATAAAAGTCGATGTTCCTGAAATCTTAAATGATATCCTAGTATCATTTCATTTGAATTAACTTATTTTGAAAATAAACTACTCCGTATTTGTCAAACAATTGCATGTAGAGAAAATAAAGTTAGCTGAAATTTTGGACATATAAGCTACTTTGGTCAAATAAATTACCTGAAATGTCTTTTCAAACAAAGTCTTAGGTCTGGCAAACTGGTCCATTCAATTCGCATTGTTCGAATTTGCAAGAATTTAGACCAGGTTGGGTCCATTCATTTTTGGGTAGGTAGTTATCAAGTTACATACGTAGGGATAACGGTCAGGATGCAATAATAAATATTCGGGATAGGTTGAATAGATTTGGGTTATGGGTCATATTCGGGTCTTTAATTTGGGTGCGGGCCAAGTTATTTGCCGGATCATTCAGGTCGGGTCGGTTTTGCGATGTCTGCGCGAAATATTTATCAAAGCGATACTGAATTCAATTAGTATCTCTTAAAACAGAGGTATGTGTTTTATAATAAACAAATGAGTCAAGTTCTACCCTATTTGAAAAGATATAGATAAACATCTGTTATTACCTAGACAATACGTATTTTGTTGTCCCTGACTAGTATCTTACCCGTTTTAATCATAAAACGGATCCGGCTTAAATAAGAATTTAGGTACAATAAGATAAACTAGAAAAGAAATCCAAATTTTTTAGCTTTTGTTGTTCCTGCTAACAGTTGAAGGGCTTGAACGTAAGATTTGTGTACATAAGGTGGCCTTACTCGTAAAATCAATGACATCTCACTCGGATCCGTCATTTTTATATCGAATTCAGTATTTCACGATACTATTATTTACTCAGCTGGTCTCCTGAGAGACAGTCTCTCAATAAACCTATTGAAAGATCAATTACAAATTAATAGAAAAATGGTACAAAAAGTAACAAAATAGGTTATACTAAAAAAAAGGTACTGATAATAAGGATTACAATATATGATAAAATAGGGATAATGGTTATGAAAACTTGTACAAGTCCCAAATAAAAGAGACATTTCGATTCACAAGTAATAAGAAAAGAGGTACAAAAAAGTAGACAAAGAAGTCCGATGAAAGTGGTATCTCAATAACTTATTGAGAAACCGTCTCTCCAAAGTTTTTGTGTTACATACTCAATACGAGGTTTATGGTTGCATTGAAATTTAAACATGCATAGAGCAAATATTTACAGTTACCAAGTGCAATAAAATTTTGCAGGTAAAAGCAAAACATCACCAGCTAAGGTGATCGCAATTGTTGTTGTTTTATTAGCTCTTCTTTCAGCTGTATTAATGGCGGTAATAACCTTCGTCATTATACGACATAAAAGTAAGAAGAAGGACAGTGAGGCTCGTCAAACTGGTACGAAATCTCTCATATATATGTAGTCGCATAGTTTTTGCTTTGATCAATTAACATATGATGCCTAATTTTTGGTTGTGATGGGATAGTTGAAGAAGATCTCACAACTCGCGAGTCTCTGCTATACGATATGGCGACTCTCCAAACCGCAACAAATGATTTTTCGAGCGAGAATAAATTGGGTGAAGGTGGATTCGGTAGCGTCTACAAGGTAATCGTTTGTGTAAATTTTAATATATCTTTTCTTAAAAAAATCGGTAGTAGGCGAGTACTGCAATATATTTGATGATAAAAAAAAGCGGGAGTGACTAACCGTGGCTAGGTCCAGCTGAAATAGCGAATTATAAAAAAAACCCGACATTTGTCGCCTTTTTATTAGTTTTTTTTATTTTGATTTATTTTATTATTATCTTCTCGTTCCACTACAAGAACTGAACACGGGCGACTATTTTTAGACACCGTAAATGTCGATTCTGTCATGAAATTTAACAGATTTTAATGTAATTATACATTATTATTCATAGGGTACGTTATCAAATGGAGAAGACGTGGCGGTAAAAAGATTGTCTAGAAGTTCTCGCAAAGGCGCGCAAGAATTCAAGAACGAGATCTTGTTAGTAGCCAAGCTTCACCACAAGAATTTGGCTAGGTTGTTAGGGTTTGCCTTAAACGAAAAAGAAAAACTGTTGGTCTATGAGTATTTTCCTAACAAAAGCCTTGACAACTTTGTTTTCGGTATAGTTCTCCTTCTTGTTCGCTTTATCTAAACATCTATGATTATTAAGTTTAGGAAAAAAAAAGAACACACATCGATCTATTTTACATTAGACCCCATGTTATAACAGAAATGAGAAAGAACAAATAAAGAACAATAATGATGATAACACACAGATTTACGTGATTCACTAACGGTGTTAGTTAGGTCCACAGGGCAAAAGGGAGGAGAGCTGGAGAGGTTTATTAATGTTGAGGAGGTTTTACAGAGTTTCAGATTCAGATTCAGATTTAGAAGTTATGATATGCATAACTGTTAGGGTTAGGCTTAGAGAGTTTATATACTACGTCCCCCCGTATTGTCACTCGAAGTGACAACTAAACTGACTCAAGGCATAATTCCAACACCCTCTAGTAGCTTAGTTTACATGTAATTATTTGGAGCTTTTAAAGATTATAAATTACATTTTAATATTTTGACGTCAAAACTCAAAATTAACTGAATAATTAATAGATATAGTTTCTGAATTATATTGTACTTTTTTTTAGCTTAATGTATGAGTGAATGAGCTAAATATTTTACAATAAAACTCATAATTTTTAAAACAAAACTCAAAATTTTTATAATCAAACTTAGAATTATACAACCAGTTGTGCTAGAAGTGGTTGTTTAATCTATGAACTGTTATGTTTATTGGTTGTTTAATCGTGGTATTATTATATCTCTGTTTTATAACTCGTACTAGATTATATAAATGATATTCGTCGATTATTTTGATTCCATCCTTGATCGTAAAAATATGGTTATATATAACTAATGTATGTCATCTTTTGTAGAGAGTTATAGTCTTATGAAGAAATTACTTTTGTCACTAAATAGAACTGATCATATATATATATTGTTAATAAATATTCTCCCCGTTTCATAATATAAGTCATTTTAGATTACTTCATAAGAGGAAATGCGAAAGGAATGCTTTACCGTAATTGGGTTCTCGTTAACATAATGATTGCTCACATTGTATCAATTTGGTTAATTATATGTTTCAGATCAAGTAGAACAAGGACAACTAAACTGGAGGTTGCGTTACAACATTATTCTAGGAATTGCGAAAGGAATGCTTTATCTTCACCAAGACTCTGGTTTGAAAATCATACATAGGGATTTGAAGGCAAGCAATATATTGTTGGATGCGGATATGAATCCTAAAATTGCCGATTTTGGTTTGGCAAGGATGTTTGATGATGATAAATCTCAAAGCAAGACGAGCAGGCTTGCTGGAACATTGTAAGTACTAATTATTCGTCTTGGATAGATTTCCGTTCTTTAAAGAAGACAACGGTTGATATGAGATAATCACGCGACAACTTTTGCAATAAAAGTTATTACATGCAACCAAACGACCCCAAAACATGTTATTACAAGATCTTAGTATAGAAGGATAATCATGGCAAAAATAAAACCTCTTATAGTAAACTTTACTAAGTAGTATACCATTTATCTGTCTTTATGATGTTTTCAAATTTCATACATAGTATATGTAGTTTATACTTATTCTTAGTTTTATTATTATTGAGATACTAATGTTGCGTACTATATAAGTGGCTACATGTCTCCAGAATATGTTATGCACGGGATATACTCGACAAAATCAGATGTGTACAGTTATGGAGTGTTGATCTTAGAGATCATTATTGGAAAAATAAATTCTGCATTTCCTGAAGCAAACTATGGTGATAATCTCGTAACCTATGTAAGTTATATAATTCATTAATTACATATATTACATTATGTTAAGCTTCTCTTACGATTAGAAGTGGCGATCGGATCACTAGGGTCAGTTACGGGTCGGGTCAAAGCGGGCCGAGCCGAAGCGGGTCGGGTCATATTAGGTTCTGGTTGTGTCGGGTCAGAGACGGATACGGGTCAGTTATAGTTCATGTCGGGTCATCGGCGAGTGGCAAGTCAGATTGGGTTAGTACCATGTCAGGTTATGAGCATATATTTTTATCTAATATATTTAATTTTTGATTGGTAATTTTATTTTTCAAGAATGTGTAGGTCAGTAGGTCTATTAACTGCAGTTTTATGTGAAAATTATTAAGATAAATGTAATTTTGGTTCTATTCACACAATTATTAAGGTAGTTTATTATCGGGTCACCCATCGGGTTGAGTCAATATCGGGCAAGGGTCGGGTCGGTTCAGGTTACAAAAATAAGGCTCCTATCGGTTATCGGGTTTCGGACGGGTTTCTCAGGCCGGGTCAGCTTTTGCCAGCTCTACTTACGATCCTCATAAATAAATGAATAATCAACGTAGCACTAAGGGAGTATTTCATTAATTATTTATAACATTATCAGGCTTGGAAGTTATGGCAAGAGGGTAATTCCTTGGCGTTTGTCGACGCCAGCATAAGAGATTCATGCTCGAGCGATGAAGTGACGAGATGTGTGCACCTGGGCTTATTGTGTGTTCAAGAGGCAGTCGAGGTGAGGCCGACAATGGCCTCTGTGGTCATGACGTTGGAGAGTAACAATTTTAGTCTTCCGGTTCCAAGACACCCTGGTTTTTTCAACAAGACCAAAGGAGATTCGGACATTGGCAACGACATTGTCGTAATTCATTCGTCTTATGACGTTTCCGTGAGCGAAATTGAACCTAGGTAGTCCCGTGAAAATTCATCGCCATTTATACGCTATAATGTCTAATTGTTTGATGGGCTCATGAGTTTAACGGGTCGTGTGTATAAAAACCCTCATCAGACCAAATACGTCCATGGGATTATATTCTAGAAGCTTGGTGGTGCTAACGAACCTTTTTAACTTAAAATGAATATCGGACATGTTTGTAATGAACACAAATATCATCACTTTCAAATCTGGTAGATGGTAAACTGTCTATAATCTATTAAATCGAGTTTTTGATGTTTGTTTAGTGAAGTCAAACCAACGTCTCCGAATTCTGTATGCCATAACGTTAGATCGTTTCGCAAAGTAGACAAACAAGCTTAAGTAATGGTTCCTTATGAAAAGTTTCCAAGTCGACTATGTATACATTATTGACCTGTCTTACTTCAAGAACAATTTCATTAGTAATTTTTTTTAATTACGTGCAAGGCCGGAGCCAGGAATTACATTTATGTAGGGCTAAACCCGTGTTAGACTATCTTCATGTTGTAACTAGCGGAGTTTGGATTCACACGTAAGTTGCAAGAAAAATTCTAGAAAGGACAAAGTGGTAATACCAAAAGATTAGTAAGTCTAAATGAAAACGGTGTATATTCGTCTTTAATAAAAACAAGTCGAATTTCTCTTACAAAAAGGCAAATGGGAGGACAATTGCGTCTGTGCGTGGGGAACCGAATGGATGCACACTTGCCTCCTTGTGAGAGAGAATTTGACCCGTCTTCAATAAAAATTTGTGCCAACAAGATAAACTCGAACAAAGTGCCAATAATCTCCTTTTCTATAAAGTTAAGTTTTTTAGAGCTTTTTCATTGATTCCTTATTTTTAGGAATTAAAAGTTAACTTTTTTTTTCCTTGATTGATTAGTATCCCACGTCCCACTCCATCCCCACAGTTAATTAACTCTTATTCTCCTCCAACTTTTACTCATACTAGTTTTATACTAGTGCAAACAATGCACGGGTTGTATTATCGTATTAGCAGATGTTATTGCGCTATTATTTGATAAATGAGCTATATAGATTAGAATTTAAAACATGTACTCATTATACAAAATATTTTATTTTTAATACATGACTTTTTATATATGCATTGGTGGTAGAAGTAAGTGACGTGGACTCAGATACAGTGAAAAAAATAGCAATTTATAGAGATTACACATATAATGGGTGACAATTTAATGAAAAAAAGTAACCATAACGTTTTATTTTGTTTTCATGATTTGATAGAGTATAAAAAATTATTAACATAAAAAAAGTATTGAACTTTTGAATTTATAATATTAAGGATTTATGATTAAAAAAAATATTTTTAAAGTGCAAATAATATGTAAAGGTACGTATTTCCAACTAATTATTTTGATCTAATATTTACCAAATTACTGGTACACAACTAAATTACACTATCCATTAATATAATAATACTATTAATATTGACTATTTACAGCCCCAGTGCCCGTCTTGAACCCAAACTAAACCGAATGGTATACACTAAAAAATTAATGTTAAATCCTTTACATATTAACTCATTTGCATTGACCCATTTACCAACTACTCGTAAACACGTACAAAATTGTACGCAGACAAATATTCAACAATCGTATAACAGAAAAACTTTGGGAGACCATTTATCACTAAGTTATTGAGAGATGATTAAAGACCACTTATATAGTACCCCTATTACGTCTATAAATAGAAATTGGATGTTAGTATTCCTCTTTAAACAGAGAATATCCGTATATCCGTATTTCAAATCAGATGTCAATTTCGTTATCCTGAGTCATTATTACATGTCTTAGAGATATTACAGTGCGAATTTAGAGACATTTTATTTCAAGGCCCAGTTGTACCGAAAAACGTGGATAATAACCTTTAAAATCAGCGGTTTTCAGCAATATTCGGAATCCAAAAATATTTTTTCCCTAAAGATATTAATAGTCCCGTTATGTCTATAAATAACAATTGGATGGTAGTATCCCTCTTTAAACAACGTAAAAACGGAGATTATTTCTTGTTTCCTCTGATATAGATAAGGTCTGAAAAATAGTCTTAAGGTCTCCAAACTATCTTTATTTCAAATCAGATGCCAATTTCGTAATCCTGAGTCATAATTATATGTCTTAGGGATGTTAAAGTGAGAATTTAGAGACATTTTATTTCAAGGCCCAGTTGTCCCGAAAAACGTAGATAATAACCTTGAAAATCAGCGGTTTTCAGCGATATTCGGAAACCAAAAATATTTTTTTCCCAAAGATATTTATAGACCAGTTACGCCTATAAATAACAATTGGATGTTAATATCCCTCTTTAAACAACGTAAAAATAGGGAATACTTCTTGTTTCCTCTGATATAGACAAGGTCTGAAAAGTGGTCTTAAAGTCTCCAAACTATCTTTATTTCAAATCAGATGCCTATTTCGTTATCCTGGGTCATTATTATGTGTCTTAGAGATATTATAATGCGAATTTAGAGACATTTTATTTCAAGGCCCAGTTATCCCGAAAAACGTGGATAATAACTTTGAAAATCAGCTGTTTTCAGCAATATTCGGAAATCAAAAATAATTTTTCCCTAAAGGTATTTACAGACCCGTTATGGTCTATAAATAAAAATTGGATGTTAGTATTTCTCTTTAAACAACACGTACAAACAGATAATACTTCTTGTTTCCTCTGATACAGACAAGATCTGAAAAGTGGTCATAATGTCTCCAAAATATCCGTATTTCAAATCATATGCCAATTTCGTTATGCCGAGTCATTATTATATGTCTTAGAGATATTACAGTGCGAATTTAGAGACATTTTATTTCAAGGCCCAGTTGTCCCGAAAAACGTGGATAATAACCTATAAAATCAGCGGTTTTCAGCGATATTCGGAATCCAAAAATATTTTTTCCCTAAAGATATTTATAGATCCGTTACATCTATAAAAAACAATTGAATGTTAGTATCCCTCTTTAAACAACGTAAAAACGGAGATTACTTCTTGTTTCCTCCGATAAAGATAAGGTCTGAAAAGTGCTCTTAAGGTCTCCAAACTATCTTTATTTCAAATCAGATGGCAATTTTATTATCCTAAGTCATTATTATATGTCTTAGGAATATTACAGTGCAAATTTAGAGACATTTTATTTCAAGGCTCAGTTGTCCCGAAAAACGTGGATAATAACCTTGAAAATCAGCGGTTTTCAGCGATATTCGGTAACCAAAAATATTTTTTTCCTAAAGGTATTTTGATAACACTATATTTTACCCACTTTTATCCCACATTTTATCTCTTATTTAGTCAAATTTGTGACCCGATTTAGTATTATTCACAAACTTTTGGAATAAAATAGAAATTTAGTCGTCTTACGTTAGTTAGTGTCACTTTATATTATTTTTGGATATTGTTACTGCTTTTCTATTTTTTTTTATATTGTAGGTATTATATCGAGTAGAAAAGCGGGTCAAGACGAAACAAACAAGACCAAAATGATTTATGATACAAGTGGGTTGACTTAAGTTGGGCCACATCCTACTTCATAACATTATCATTGGGCTGCTTTGTTTGTCAAAGAAAGAAAAAAAGCCATTTGGTCTTGGATCATATACACAAAATGGACCAAGTACTTTTGTCCTCTTGGTCTTTCGAACAAAAGAGGCTAGCATCTCAATTTTTGAGGGAGCTCCACAATTTTGGGGTTGGGGCAGCAGCCAAAAAGGAAAAACAGAGGAGAGAAAGAGCCGTAGGGTAGAGAAGAGTAGAGGAGAGTAGGTAGTTTAGTTTTGTTCTCTTAAAAATCAAAATTCCATTTTTATCTTTTGTTTTTAGTTTAGATTTAGTCTTTCCTCTTAATATACAATAATTGTATGAAGATTTATCATCTCATTCCTCTTAATTCAAGTGTGGTATAATTTTCCTTCCCTTGTCTAATTTATTTCATTTCTTTATGCAATTATTTGGTTAAAGTTTCTATCTTTATTAGTCTTGTCATATTTAATGTTATAATTAGTGTAGCGGGTATTATGTTTAGAGTTAGTTCTTTCGTTTTTAGTCATTAGACTAGTTAAAGTTTTAATCTTTAGTATTTTATAATGCTTAGTATTATGTTTAGAGTAATTAATAATGTGTCTCATGTTAATTTAGTAATGATTAGTGAGTAGAATTTTCACTAGGGTTCGATTAGACCCCGACTTGTTTATTTTACATGACTAGGTCTCGGTTTTTATGAATTGTTGAATAATCGGTTGAGATTGGTTAAGGGAATTTGTATTGTTGTTTTTGTGTCTTGACCTTTCTCCTTGACCCTTGTCCATCGGTGGGAACCGGTTAGGTTTGGGATTATCGTTATTTCACTTGGCTAGTTTCATCGACTTAGGTTGAACACGGGAGTGGGAACCGAGGTGGGGTGCCCTTGACCTTCAATTAGAAGCCTACCCTTGGGAAAGGGAGGGGGATAATTGGGTAATTAGATGCGGACCTAAGGACTTAGACCATCGCTAGGATACCATGGGAGTGGGTTCTAGTTGTGTCCTAAGATACCGGTTGCGAACCCGGGAGGGAGGTAATCGGGACTACTTGTATTGACTGCGAACCCGGGAGGGAGGCGGGAGATCACTTGAGGCGTTTTCCTCTTAAACCGATTGTTTGACAACTAGTTAAAGAGACTTATGAATGTGAAAGAAACTTGTTGGTGGTGTAATCGAGCCCTAGGCCCTTCTTATTGTTTAGACCATTATTTTTGTTACTTGTTTAGTTAGTTTAGTTGACTTATTTAGTTTTTAGCTTAGATATTAGCTTAATCTTTACCACTTCATGATTTGCGTAGCTAGCTTATAATTTAAGACGAACTTGTACTCAATCCTTGACCTCTCTGTGGATCGACCTCGACTACCGCTACTACATTAGTAGTTGAGATTATAAATTTTGTTTTGACCGGGGGAGGGCGACCAAATCCCCGCGTCAAAAATGGCGCCGTTGCCGGGGAGGTTAACGGATTGATATTAGTTTACTCTTAGATTTGTTAGATTACGTTTTTTTTTGTCATTTCAAAATGTTGTTTTATCTTGGTTTTCCTCAATATGATGATGAAGAATTTTGGGTTTATATTGATAGACTTATGCATTTTCTTGACTCACTAGATGACCACGGTTTTAGTGAGGAAGAAATGCGTCTTACAATTGAGTATGGTATAAATTGTCATGTTAGATCTTTGCTTGATTCGTTATGTGATGGTGATTTATCTTCTAAATCGGATGATGAAGCATATGATCTTTTTGATTGGTTGAATCGTGAAAGTAGAAAGCCTAATTTTTCTTTGTTGTTGAGTATTGAGGAGAATACTATTGTGGATGTTGATGAGGCTTTTGAGCCTTTGAGTGATAATGTTCTGGATGATGTGGTTGAGCAATTTGGCTTATGTGAGTTTGATACCATGCCATTTCATGATGATTATGAGTTGGGTGAGCTATGTGATACACTTTGTATGGATGAGAGTTTAGAGCCTTTGAGTGAAGTCACCCCTTTTAATGATATATTTTCAAGGGAAGAGGGGGGTATTGATCTTAGTGGAACTTTGCTTGATTCTTGTGATGTTATATGCTTTGATGATGGGCCTTGTTGGGATGAGCATGATGATGATTCTTGGGAAGCCCAAGTAGATGCTATTGAAGCCGCCTTATATGGTAGTGGAGATAGTTGCCTTGAAAGTTGTGAGTGTAGCTACTCGGAGGACACCTTGAGAGAGATAGAGGCCTCCTTTATTGATGAAATGGCCAAGAGTGAAGAGGGTGTCATTGTGGTAAATGATTTGCTTGATGGTTTGTTGACTAAGAAAGATGGTTTGGATGAAAAACAAGGTAGTGAATGTGTGAAAGTGGTAGAGGATGATATTGAGAATCTTTTTGAGGTGTCTTCTTTTGAAAATCCCACTTATACATGTCTCTTATCAAAGAGAGTTGCCCTTGTTCCATCTTTCCCTCTTCTTTACCCTCCTCCTTGTTTAAGCCCTTCACCCATTCTTGCTTGTGACGAGTTTGATGATTCCTTGCCTTTGCCTCTCGTTGGATGCTTAGACATTATTGACATCACACCCCTTGAACCTAAGTGTGGGGAGAGTACTCAAGACTCCAAAATGATGAAGTGTCCTAATGCTTGTTTGCTTGAGTTTCCATATCCCTTGTTTGAGTTTAATGATATTGAGGGAAGTGTGAGGGATGAATCATATTGGGACTCAGCTTATAAAAGAGGGAAAAGGCAAAGGAAAAGAAAAAAGAAGAAGCCTTGTGAAATTGGGATATGTGAGTATGATGATGAGACTTGTTATCTTGGGTATCGATTGTGGGACCCCGGAATTTGATGAGGTTGACTTTTTGGTTTGGCGGTTACCTTAAAACCGCGCTTCTTGGGAGGCAACCCAAGCTCTTTGTACATATTTACGCTTTCTTGTGTTTGTTGTGTCTTTGAATGTAGGTGCATCAAGAAGAATCCAACATGAAGGGATGAGGGCAAGAAGCATGAAAAGATCTTCATACCTTCGACCAACGAGCTTAAGTGGTAATTTCTTGCCTTCCCTTCTCCCTTCCCTTAGTTTTAGACATTGAGGACAATGTCCGATTTAAGTGTGGGGAGGAATTGTATTGTTGGCTGGATGGAGTGGTTGTTGTTGGATTGTGTATGGATGTTGGTGGTGTGATACTTATGAATATGTGATTTGGAGTGTTGGTTGACTTTGGTGGTGTCTTGTTGTTTTGTGTCGTGTAGGTTAGTTAATATTTCTTGTCTTAGTAGTATCATGTGTAGGTTTACTTGTACTTATTGTGTATAATCGTGAAAATTCTTAAATTGTGAAAAATTTCAAAAATTTCCAAAAACTTGCAATTTATTTTTAATAATTTTGCTTATTCTATTTGATTTAGTCATTTTTCTAGTTTTCAAATTTTGTGAAAAGAATGATTTTTGAACACTTGAATCTACACTTTAGCATTGTGTATAGTCTAATTTTGTGTCATGGGGTGTTTGAGGGGTGAGCTTTCTACTACCATCGTCACCTCTCCCGATGTGACGTTTCCTTGACTAACTTGACTTTAGGTGACCTTCTACGCTTGGCGAAACCACATTAAACCACATAAACCTACCCATTCACTTATTCCATCCAAAATAAAAAAAAAAATATACAACTCCACAATAATTAGTGAGTTCTTTTCATCTTATGCAAACTAGTCTCAAAACAAATATCCCCAAGAAAACACAAAAAAAAAGAGGTTTAGAAAAAGAAAAAAAAAAAGGAGAAAGAAAAGAAAAAAAAGAAAGAAAAGAAAAACCAAAAAGTTGAAAATATTTATCTTCTCGATTTATCACCATAAAGGGCCTACCAATTGACCGAGTCATGAGGAAGGAAGATAGTGGTGGTGAGTCGGCTCTCGTTCTCATTAAATAAAATAAGGGGTCTATTTCATTTTTCAAATGACTTGTTTGCTAAAGGCTCACTTTACACTTTATCCACTTTTACCCTATCGCCAAGTTTAGTCGGGACGACCCTAGTAAAGTCATACTCGTCTATAGTGTTTCTAATGTCGGAAGAGATCTCGCTCCATCTCCACCCTACCCCTTGACAAGTCCCAAACCAAGGTTAGAAGATGCACAATGAGATGGTGTCGGTTTTGAAGTGTTTGATTGTTATCCTTTATGCTTAAATTGGATTTTAGACTTGTGACTTTTGAATGAGAATTTGCTTAGTTGCCTTGATGAGGGAGGTGACGTATTTTGAGTAGAAGTGACCATTTTATGTGATTTTGTGCTTAATGCATGGTTGTTTCGCAATTTTGGCAAGACCCTACTTGCCTTGCAAGGAGATACTCTACCTCATGAGTATTTCGTAGTGAGTTGAAGGGACGGAGTGAGCCCGTTAATTGTCTCATGTCGGCTATTATATTTATTTGTTTGCTTGTCAATAAATGCGTTTTTGTCTTAGTTTATGAGCTTACTCGAGGACGAGTAAGAGATAAGTGTGGGGAGATTCCATTTTTGACGCGGGGATTTGGTCGCCCTCCCCCGGTCAAAACAAAATTTATAATCTCAACTACTAATGTAGTAGCGGTAGTCGAGGTCGATCCACAGAGAGGTCAAGGATTGAGTACAAGTTCGTCTTAAATTATAAGCTAGCTACGCAAATCATGAAGTGGTAAAGATTAAGCTAATATCTAAGCTAAAAACTAAATAAGTCAACTAAACTAACTAAACAAGTAACAAAAATAATGGTCTAAACAATAAGAAGGGCCTAGGGCTCGATTACACCACCAACAAGTTTCTTTCACATTCATAAGTCTCTTTAACTAGTTGTCAAACAATCGGTTTAAGAGGAAAACGCCTCAAGTGATCTCCCGCCTCCCTCCCGGGTTCGCAGTCAATACAAGTAGTCCCGATTACCTCCCTCCCGGGTTCGCAACCGGTATCTTAGGACACAACTAGAACCCACTCCCATGGTATCCTAGCGATGGTCTAAGTCCTTAGGTCCGCATCTAATTTCCCAATTATCCCCCTCCCTTTCCCAAGGGTAGGCTTCTAATTGAAGGTCAAGGGCACCCCACCTCGGTTCCCACTCCCGTGTTCAACCTAAGTCGGTGAAACTAGCCAAGTGAAATAACGATAATCCCAAACCTAACCGGTTCCCACCGGTGGACAAGGGTCAAGGAGAAAGGTCAAGACACAAAAACAACAATACAAATTCCCTTAACCAATCTCAACCGATTATTCAACAATTCATAAAAACCGAGACCTAGTCATGTAAAATAAACAAGTCGGGGTCTAATCGAACCCTAGTGAAATTCTACTCACTAATCATTACTAAATTAACATGAGACACATTATTAATTACTCTAAACATAATACTAAGCATTATAAAATACTAAAGATTAAAACTTTAACTAGTCTAATGACTAAAAACGAAAGAACTAACTCTAAACATAATACCCGCTACACTAATTATAACATTAAATATGACAAGACTAATAAAGATAGAAACTTTAACCAAATAATTGCATAAAGAAATGAAATAAATTAGACAAGGGAAGGAAAATTATACCACACTTGAATTAAGAGGAATGAGATGATAAATCTTCATACAATTATTGTATATTAAGAGGAAAGACTAAATCTAAACTAAAAACAAAAGATAAAAATGGAATTTTGATTTTTAAGAGAACAAAACTAAACTACCTACTCTCCTCTACTCTTCTCTACCCTACGGCTCTTTCTCTCCTCTGTTTTTCCTTTTTGGCTGCTGCCCCAACCCCAAAATTGTGGAGCTCCCTCAAAAATTGAGATGCTAGCCTCTTTTGTTCGAAAGACCAAGAGGACAAAAGTACTTGGTCCATTTTGTGTATATGATCCAAGACCAAATGGCTTTTTTTCTTTCTTTGACAAACAAAGCAGCCCAATGATAATGTTATGAAGTAGGATGTGGCCCAACTTAAGTCAACCCACTTGTATCATAAATCATTTTGGTCTTGTTTGTTTCGTCTTGACCCGCTTTTCTACTCGATATAATACCTACAATATAAAAAAAAATAGAAAAGCAGTAACAATATCCAAAAATAATATAAAGTGACACTAACTAACGTAAGACGACTAAATTTCTATTTTATTCCAAAAGTTTGTGAATAATACTAAATCGGGTCACAAATTTGACTAAATAAGAGATAAAATGTGGGATAAAAGTGGGTAAAATATAGTGTTATCATATTTATAAACCCGTTACGTCTATAAATAGCAATTCGATGTTAGTATCCCTCTTTAAACAACATAAAAACAGAAAATAGTTCTTGTTTCCTCTAATATAGACAACGTTCTGAAAAGTGGTTTTAAGGTTTCAAAACTATCTTTATTTCAAATCAGATGTCAATTTCGTTATCCTGAGTCACAATTATATGTCTTAAAGATATTACAGTGCAAATTTAGATATATTTTATTTCAAGGCCCAGTTGTTCCGAAAAACGTGGATAATAATAACCTTGAAAAGTAGCAGTTTTCAGCGATATTCGGAATCCAAAAATATTTTTTCCCTAAAGATATTTATAGACCCGTTACGTTTATAAAAAACAATTGGAAGTTAATATCCCTCTTTAAACAACGTTAAAACGGAGATTAATTCTTTTCTCCCCTAATATAGACAAGGTCTGAAAAGTGGTCTTAAGGTCTCCAAACTATTTTTATTTAAAATCAGATGTCAATTTCGTTATCCTGAGTCACTATTATATGTCTTAGAGATATTACAGTGCGAATATAGAGACATTTTATTTCAAGGCCCAGTTGTCCCGAAAAACGTGGATAATAACCTTGAAAATCAGCGGTTTTCAGCGATATTCTGAAATTAAAAATATTTTTTCCCAAAAGGTATTTATAGACCTGTTACGTATATAAATATCAATTAGATGTTAGGATCCTCTTTAAACAACGTAAAAACAGAGAATACTTATTGTTTCCTCTAATAGAGACAAGGTCGGAAAAGTGGTCTTAAGGTCTGCAAACTATATTTATTTCAAATCAGATGACAATTTCGTTATCCTGAGTCATTATTATATATCTTAGAGATATTACAGTGCGAATTTCGAGACGTTTTATTTCAAGACCCAGTTGTCCCGAAAAACGTGGATAATAACCTTGAAAATCAGCGGTTTTCAGCGATATTCGGAAACCAAAAATATTTTTTCCCTAAAGGTGTTTATAGATCTATTACGTCTATAAAAAATAATTGGATGATAGTATCCCTCTTTAAACAACGTAAAAACATAGAATAATTCTTGTTTCCTCTGATAGAATAAATCAGATGCCAATTTCGTTATCCTGAGTAATTATTATGTGTTTTAGAAATATTACAGAGAGATTTTAGAGACAGTTTATTTCAAGGCCCAATTGTCTCGAATAACGTGGATAAATAACCTTGAAACCAGCGGTTTTCAGTGATATTCGAAATTCAAAAATATTTTTTACCTAAAGTTATTTATAGACCTTTACGGTCTATAAATAGAAATTGGATGTTAATATTCCTCTTTAAACAACGCAAAAACAGAGAATACTTCTTGTTTCTCTGATGCAGAAAAGGTCTGAAAAGTGGTCTTAATATCTCCAAAATATCCGTATTTCAAATCAGATGCCAATTTCGTTATCCTGAGTCATTATTATATGTTTTAGAGATATTACAGTGCGAATTTAGAGACATTTTATTTCAAGGCCCAGTTGTCCCGAAAAACGTGGATAATAACCTTTAAAATCAACGGTTTTCAGCGATATTCGGAATCCAAAAATATTTTTTCCCTAAATATATTTATAGACCCGTTACGTCCATAAATAACGATTGTATGTTAGTATCCCTCTTTAAATAACGTAAAAACGGAGATTACTTCTTGTTTCCTCCGATATAGACAATGTCTGAAAAGTGGTCTTAAGGTCTCCAAACTATCGTTATTTCAAATCAGATGCCAATTTTGTTATCCTGATTCATTATTATATGTCTTAGGGATATTACAGTGCAAATTTAGAGACATTTTATTTCAAGCCTAGTTGTCCCGAAAAACGTGGATAAAAACCTTGAAAATCAGCGGTTTTCAGCGATATTCGGAAACCAAAAATAATTTTTTTCTTAAAGGTATTTATAGACCCGTTACTTCTATAAATAGCAATTGGATGTTAATATCCCTATTCAAACAACGTAAAAACAGAGAATACTTCTTGTTTCCTCTAATATAGACAAGGTTCTGAAAAGTGGTTTTAAGGTTTTTAAACTATCTTTATTTCAAATCAGATGCCAATTTTGTTATTCTAAGTCACTCTTATATGTTTTAGAGATATTACAGTGCGAATTTGGAAACATTTTATTTCAAGGCTCAGTTGTCCCGAAAAACGTGAATAATAATAACCTTGAAAATCAGCGGTTTTCAGCGATATTCGGAAATTAAAAATATTTTTTCCCTAAAGGTATTTATAGACCCATTACGTATTTAAATATCAATTAGATGTTAGTATCCCTCTTTAAACAACGTAAAAACAGAGAATACTTCTTGTTTCCTCTTGTTTCCTTTAATAGAGACAAGGTCGGAAAAGTGGTTTTAAGGTCTGCAAACTATCTTTATTTCAAATCAGATGACAATTTCGTTATCTTGAGTCATTATTATGTGTCTGAGAGATATTGAAGTGCGAATTTAGAGACATTTTATTTCAAGGCACAGTTGTCCCGAAAAACGTGGATAATAACTTTGAAAATCTGCGGTTTTCAGCGATATTCGGAAATCTAAAATATTTTTTCCCTAAAGATATTTATAGACCCGTTACGGTCTTTAAATAGAAATTGGATGTTAGTATTCCTCTTTAAAGAACGTAAAAACTGAGAATACATCTTGTTTCCTTTGATATAGATTAAGTCTAAAAAGCGGTCTTAAGGTCTCTAAACTATCTTTATTTCAAATCAGATGCCAATTTCGTTATCCTGAGTCATTATTATATGTCTTAGAGATATTACAGTGTGAATTTAGAAATATTTTATTTCAAGGCCCGACTGTACCGAAAAACGTGGATAATAACCTTGAAAATCAGTGGTTTACAGCGATATTCGGAATTCAAAAATATTTTTTCCCTAAAGATATTTATAGACCGACCCGTTATGTCTATTAAAAACAATTGGAAGTTAGTATCCCTCTTTAAACAACGTTAAAACGGAGATTATTTCTTGTTTCCTCTAATATAGACAAGGTTTGAAAAGTGGTCTTAAGGTCTCCAAACTATCTTTATTTCAAATCAGATGTCAATTTTGTTATCCTGAGTCATTATTATATGTCTTAGAGATATTACAGTTCGAATTTAGGGACATTTTATTTCAAGGCCTAGTTGTCCCGAAAAACGTGGATAATAACCTTGAAAATCAGCGGTTTTCAGCGATATTCGGAAACCAAAAATAATTTTTCCGTAAAGCTATTTATTGACCTGTTACGTCTATAAATAACAATTGGATTTTAATATCTCTCTTTAAACAACGTAAAAACATAGAATACTTCTTGTTTCCTCTGATATAGACAAAGTCTAAAAAGTGGTCTTAAGGTCTTCAAACTATCTTTATTTAAAATCAGATGCCAATTTCGTTATCCTGAGTCATTATTATGTGTGTTAGAGATATTGAAGTGCGAATTTAGAGACATTTTATTTCAAGCCCCAGTTGTCCCGAAAAACGTGGATAATAACTTTGAAAATCGGCGGTTTTCAGCGATATTCGGAAATCAAAAATATTTTTTTCCTAAAGATATTTATAGACCCGTTACGGTCTTTAAATATAAATTGGATATTAGTATTTCTCTTTAAACAACGTAAAAACAGAGAATACTTCTTATTTCCTCTGATACAGACAAGGTCTGAAAAGTGGTCTTAATGTCTCCAAAATATCCGTATTTCAAATCATATGTCAATTTCGTTACCTTGAGTCATTATTATATGTTTTAGATATATTACAGTGCGAATTTAGAGACATTTTATTTCAAGACCCAGTTGTCCCGAAAAACGTGTATAATAACCTTTAAAATCAACGATTTTCAGCGATATTCGGAATCCAAAAATATTTTTTCCCGAAAGATATTTATAGACCCGTTACGTCTATAAATAACAATTGGATGTTAGTATCCGTCTTTAAACAACGTAAAAACGGAGATTTCTTCTTGTTTCCTCCGATATAGACAAGGTCTGAAAAGTGGTGTTAAGGTCTTCAAACTATCTTTATTTCAAATCATATGCCAATTTTGTTATTCTGAGTCATTATTATATGTCTTAGGGATATTACAGTGCGAATTTAGAGACATTTTATTTCAGGGCCCAGTTGTCCCGAAAAACGTGGATAAAAACCTTGAAAATCAGCGGTTTTCAGCGATATTCGGAAACAAAAATTATTTTTTTCCTAAAAGTATTTATAGACCCGTTACGTCTATAAATAGCTATTGGATGTTAGTATCCCTCTTTAAACAACGTAAAAACAGAGAATATTTCTTGTTTCCTCTAATATAGACAAGGTTCCGAAAAGTGGTTTTAAGGTTTCCAAACTATCTTTATTTCAAATCAGATGCCAATTTCGTTATCCTGAGTCACTATTATATGTCTTAGAGATATTACAGTGCGAATTTAGAAATATTTTATTTCAAGGCCCAGTTGTCCCGAAAAACGTGGATAATAACCTTGAAAAGCAGCGGTTCTCAGCGATATTCAGAATCCAAAAATATTTTTTCCATAAAGATATTTGTAGACCCGTTACGTCTATAAAAATCAATTGGAAGTTAGTATCCCTCTTTAAACAACGTTAAAACGGAGATTACTTCTTGTTAGGCCTTTTTGTATCCCTTTTGTTATTGATCGTGCCTCAAAGCTAACTTTTGTTTGGTACTAATTCGCATACCAATCGTACATATTTTATCATATATTGTAACCATTTTTATCAATACCTCATTTTATATAAAACGTACCTATTATATTACTTTTTGTACCATTTTTCCAATTGTAGAACTCTTTGTAAGCTATATATGTATATTTATGTAGGTGTAACTAATCAATTTTTTTTAACACAATATAAATTGGGATGGATGGAGTAATGTTGAACTTGGTCCATAAAAGCGATCTTTATTAAATTCCGTTCCCTCACCATTATTTGATACTCATACTACTATTTTTTGTTTGGTATAACGAAAAACGTACTTAATCGCATTACAATAGAGGAGAAGGGGGAATCGAACGTGAAATCTACTGTCCACAATACTACTATAGGAATCATTAAACCATACTTCGTATTAAAGTGCGTTATCATAAATCAAAAACATCAAGCCCCGCTTACCTTTCAGATCAAAACTTAATTAAATCATTATTTGAGGTTTATTTTTTTTGTGGTAAGAGTACTTTTTTCTTCAATCTTTCGTACATTAACTAATTAAATCATGACTAATATTTGTATGCATGTTTTTGTAACTTGGAACATTTTTGTAGTTTTTCAAATATGATACGGTGTATATATGTTTTCGAAAAAAACATTTATCTAATTTTTTTTAATTATACCGTTACGAATCATTTGATTTCAATTTTATTTGATTTTTTTTATTACACGTAATATTTTTTCTTCATATTTTCCCAATATGTTATTTATACTTCATTTATTCTTTCTTTCTAATTTTTGAATATACTTTATTCATTTATTTTTTGCGTGAAAAAAGAGATCTACTTAGAATGCTAAAGAGCATTTTATTTATTAATATATTTTACAAACGGCGTTTTTCAATAATTTTGAGTTTAATAATATATTTTGATAGAACAAATTATACATGAATACTTTTTTTTAGCAATTTACTTTTTATGGCACGTTCTCTGTTATAATTACTCCGTATTAGCATTCCTATTTTTTTTAAAACAAAATTTGATTATTTCATTTTTTTTTCTACATTTTTTTAGTTTTCATGCAACACAAATGTTAATGTATGGTTTTGTGTAAATGTGCAATCTAAAATTAAATAAGAATTAAAGAGTAATGTAGAAAGTAATTAATTAGAAGGAAAGAATGTGGGGCCCATTTTACTTTTTTCCTTCCCTTAATCAAGGAGCCAATCAAAATGTAAGGAATGATTGTGCTTTAGTATATAGTAGATTTATGATGGATAAATATTACCCCACTATTTTCATATTTATGTCTCATTGTTTCACTATACATACGTCTCCGAAATTAATAAATAAGATAGGTATAGAAAGTTCTCATATCTAGATATATAAGTTTAATATGTATTTATCACATGTAGTAAAAAAAACGTGTATTATAACTCGGCATTTCTATAGTCTATAAATAATATAGAATCTCAATTTTTTTGTTCTGATTAATATGATTAAGACACAATACTTGATACATTTAATTCTTACTCAATTCTATACAATACCCAAAACATAATGAAATTATTGTTTATACAATCTAATTTTAGTTAACAAATAAAATTAATCTAAAAATAAAAATTTAATTTTAGTATATAAATAAAATAACCCGATTTCGGGATAAAAATACTCCTCGACACAAAATAAATTATTGTCGAAAATATACTCTTAACATTTTAATCCTCATAATGTTAAATCTACTACTATAAAAAAACCTATACAAATTCATATATGAAAATACAAATCAATTGTAAACATCAGACATCAACAACAAATTTTTGTCCATATTAAATGTACATAGTAATTATTGTATATTTCTTTTTCTTTTTTTCTTTCGTTTATTCCATAATACGAACAGATCTTATCTTCGTTTAGTATGTTAAAAAAACTTTATTTAACATTTTATATTTTTATTAAATACGTTCTAATTATAGAAATTAATAACAAATTAATAAAAATAAAAATAACAATAATAACCTTTATCATAATTTTACATTGCCAATGAATTTTGAAACGATCTACTTTGAACTATATATATATTATCTCAGGGATCCAACGTGCTTTAAAATATTAAAATTTTGTTAGTATTTATCGTGTAGTAACTCTCCTATGCGACGGGCTCATTCCCCACTTTTTTTGCAAAATGTGACCACTTTTTGTTAAATAGTGACTACCTTGATAATAAATGTCATTTTCAAGTCATAAAAGATGGTTACTGTTTATTAATAAATGGTCACTATTTATCAAAAAGTGGTTACACTTAACTCGTCGCATATGCGACGGTTGTAAACAAGAATTTGTGTTTATCGTGATTCCTAAATATACATGTACTCTTTTGGCTAATAGTTCGTAAATTGTAATATATTATTGGTATTTTAAATTAAAATTTTCTGGAATTTAATTTTCAATATCTACGTGTTTTTAGTGAAACTATTGAATTTTCAGTCCCGAGTGCAAGTTTTGCACGGGATTAAAACTAGTTAACTAAAAAATTCGAAGTATTTAGCTTGTATTTTGTTCAGTAACATTCTATATGTATTCAAAAACTTGAATTAAATGTTTTTTACTATTAAAAATAAGGAATTACATCTTGTCAAAACACAAATGGATGTTACATATTTAATTAGATTTAAACCCAACTCATTCTAAGGTGTCTTTTTATTGATAACGATGATAAATCGTATTGTGAAGCGATATATGTATTGCGAATGACGATATGAAGATCTTTATTACCAATGCAATTTAGCATTATACAATTGAACTGACAGTTAGTCTCCCTTATAACATTAAAACGGGTTAAATATCATCTCATTTGTGCATATAAGACAAATTTGTTGCTTTTCTATGCATTATATTTTATTTTATTCCAAGTTCTAATTACTTGACCTATTTTAAAGTTAAAATAGGGTACCAAACACCAATGGAGCAATATTTGGTATAGTCAAATTTGTACACTAAATTTTACATGAAATTTCTTTCTATAGCCCATAAAGCCTCATGGCTCCCTCCGCCCCTCGATTACGTGACAAAAGTTTGCATGAAATACTACTTTATATCCTTTGTCAGACTACTGAGAAATACTAAATAAATCGTTCTTGATACCCTTTACTAGCGGGGGGGGGGGGGGGGGGGGGGGGGCTGAGCAACAATATCCGATACAAGTTTTTCATCCGAACACGATCCGACATCCTAATTACAAAAATATGAATATCTATATACCATTTAAATTGGATATTCGATCTAATTTTTCAGGTTAAATTGGATTGGATTTGGATTGAGAAATTTTAATACTTGATATAAAGTTAGTACTTGGTTTATCAATCTATGATAACTAACGCTCCTTTAAATTTTCTTTTAATTGATTTTCTTTTTTTTGGGGTTTTTCATAATTAGAGAGAAAGCTCTCACTAAACTTATAGTTGCAGGACTCATGATTTGGCAATTGGAAATTATGACATTATAATGGCCGAGTTGGTTTTTTTTATAAGGAAAAGAAATTAAGTTAATCGAAATTAACCTATAACATCCTCGCAAAGGTAAAAAAAAAAGTAAAAAAACTTTCATAATACCAAAATTTATCAAGCGAACAAAAGACGGAGAAAAGACTTTCAAGAAGAAAGTCTAATGGAAAAATAGCCCCCCAAAAAAAGAAGAACAATAATTATCAACACAAAGACACAAAAAATACAAGAATAATACATTACTACACTTACAAATATAATTCCTACAAAAGTAATATAATCAATAACTTTATTATGAGTTGTTACTCCGTATATCACACTCCCACATACTTTGAAATTCCTTGTGGCGTCAAAGAGACGAAAACCAATTGATACGATAAAAGCCGTTGACTCGTTGCCAACGTTAAAAAAAAAAAACCAGCGGATGAGGAATTTCATATCAATGAAACAATGACCTAAAAAGTTAATATTGCTATAATGTTGTCTATGAAATTTCATAGCAATACTAACTCTATGAATGTAGGTATTATTCGTCTTAAGTTTAAAATAGATTAAATACTATCATATGATGGTAATAAAGACCGAACTTTTGATTTTTTTAGACAATAAATGTATAATTTAATATGTACTTGACACGTTTTAAACTTAACACGAATAATGTCGTCTTAAATGAGAGTTTATTAACTCTATGCTTATGTTGGAGGCAGTGGTGGAGCTGGGGGGGCTAGCAGGGGCGGTTGCCCCCCCTGACGGTTGAAATTTTCAAAGATTTTAGCGAAATTTTTCGAAATTTTTTAAAAGTACCTTATGAAAATAGTCGTTCGCCCCCCCTAAAATTTTTCGCCCCCCTAAATTCAAATCCTGGCTCCGCCACTGGTTAGAGGCTTGGAGTCATTAGTGACCTTGGCCCCTGTTAGCAAAGCCGTCGATACATTTGGACCTACCGAGTATAGTACCACAAAATTTCGAATTAGGGCTCTCCGTTTAGGTGGTTTTAAATTAGCTTATTCCAAATCGAGTCAATAAGTCTAATTAACCACCATCAAGTTGGGTAATACTGTGACAATTACATCAATTAACGGAGTCAGGATTTGATGTTAGCTGGGGAAAAATTCCAGCGTAGATGAAGGGGGTAATAAGATAAGTTAAAGTAACCTTCGATAAAACTCAAATTTTCAAACGCCAGCGTCCCGGCGGGCCCCCTTTCCCCTCTCCTTACTCCACCACTGGTTACAAAAGGTCAATTCAAATTCAATTCACGCTATTCCTCATTGATCAAGTCTTGGATAAGTAATTTAGGTCGGATCATTCGCTAATTACAACTTTCCTTTAACCTTTGAGATATTGTTAAAGGCTATTTAGAACCGTCTATAAGTATGAGTATTTGGTAAACAAAAAATCAAATAAAACAAAATAAAAATGGCTCAACATAGTTTCTTAATCTACTTTCCAATATTATTCTCTATAATAATCAATTTAAAACTTTCATTAACAGCAAATTATTTTTCCCACGAATGTTCAAACACAGCCTTCTCCAGAAACAGCAAATACCAAACCAATCTAAACACAGTCTTGAACTACCTCGCCTCGAACGCCACCAACCGTTACGGCTACCACACCGCAACAGCCGGCGTCGGATCAAACAACGTCGTATATGGTAGCTTCCTCTGCCGTGGTGACCAGAACAAAACCTCGTGTCAAGATTGTGTTACCACGGCAACAGTCACGGACTTACCCATTACTTATTGTCCTAACCGAAATGTCGGTATTATATGGTACGACGAATGTATGGTACGTTACTCGAACGTGTCGTTTTTCGGTATATTGGTTCTAGATCGTGGGTGGGAGTTATCGAATTCACAAAATGTTACGGAAAATGTAACACAATTTATGGATATAATGGATAGTATGTTGATCACTATTACGAGTAGGGCTGCGGCTGGCGGGTCGAATATTAAGTATGGGACGGGTTCTGTGGGGTATTCGAGTTTTGGGACGGTTTATGGGTTGGTACAATGTACCCCTGACCTTAGTAATTTTGAATGTAGAGAATGTTTGGTAGATGCAATTGCGAAATTTCCCATTTGTAAGGGGTCTAAATTTGTTCGGCGTGATTGCAATGCTGAATTTCAAACGTATCCGTTTTTTAATGGTGCTGCTACTTTGACGGGGACGTTCCCGACATCAACAGCACCACTGCCAACGAGGAATGCCACGGGAACGGGAACGGGAACGGGAACGGGGACTGGGACGACGATACTTGTTCCTAGTTCAGCTCCTAGTCGGTACCCTGGTTAGTTTACAAAGCTCTTTTTATACTTTAAAGTATTAACTACATGTAGAGGTGTCTTCGGGCTGGGTTTGCGCCGGGCCGGACTCTCCTCACCGGACTCAAGCCAAGACCGAGGAATAGGGTAGGGTAGGGCAGGCCGGGCCGATCTTCAGGGATTTGACCCGCGCTCAGACCCGAGTCGGGCAGAGCCTAACAAGGTTTTCCTAGAATGGGTGGGCCGATCTGGAAAAATAGAACACGGTATGTTTAATTAGCGGGCCGGACTACGGGCCAGGTTGGGTGGTGCCAAAAGCGGGATATCTGGCGGACCGGCCGGGGTGATTTGACCCGCCCATTTGGCTTGAAAAGAAAACTGTACAGTTAATAGTATTAATAGTGTAGATCCCGTGCAAATGCACGGTTTTTTAGATAATAAAGTATAAAGACATTAACATTATATAGCTTGATAACATGTTTAAGGGGTATAAGAGGAAAAAAAATTGATAGTTTTCACACCAAATAAGATTGACGTGTAAAGTGAACCTAATTTTATAAATTACTTAATTATTATTATACTATTACTTTTACCAAAAGAATAATCTTAATTTAATTTAATGGCTCAATTCTTTTTGCAAATTAACGTTTCGGCACAAATTGGTGAGGTCTTCGATTCTGATATGGACTCTCATATATATAGAAAAAAGTAGTTGAGAGAGTCCCACAAGATAAGGAAAAAATATTATAAAAGATAAGTTTTCCAAAAATATATATGTTCCATATCTTAGATAAATTAATCTTCTAATTAAATAATTTTTCCAAAATAAACTCCAACTGAAAGAAAATTATTTGATCTCAGAATATTGTTCAAAGTAAAATCCTTTTAGGAAGTACTTTCCAAATGTCACGGAATATTTTGTAAAAAATATGCAGCACAATGTTTTTTTTCTCAATAGTCAGACCCGATTTGAACCGTATGTAAGACTGTACAAAACAGCAAAATCATGTTATGCTCAAGATCATCTTTACAACATCTAGACACACGACAATCAACTAGAACTAAACTTCATTGATCATCAAGCTTGATTCCATCCATTTATAATTTGCAAGCACAATGTCTAGCCAATTAAGCACACTTCATATACGAATAACAAGTAGCACGGACTAGTAAGACAATAATAATCATGACATTAGATAGAAATAAGAAACAATATAAGATCAGCGTAGTTGAAATGAACCTTTAGCTTTCGAAACGCTAAGAGAAACTAGTTCTTGACATCATTAAAAAGAGAAAGAGAGTCAAAATAGCCAACGCACACCCATTGTCACAAAGACACGAAAATAGCTACCGACACACAGTCCACATAGACATCATAATAACTAGTTCAGAACAACCAACAAGAGCACCATATACACACATCCACAAAAATAGAATAGGCAATAGATGTGTTACGCTGATTTGAAGGGATAGGTCGAGGTAGGGTAAGATTATGAAGGGTAAGGGAGGGTTCCTGTTAATGTGATTATGTTAGAATTGACTTTGAGTATGAGTATAAAGAGTTCATGAGATGTCTAAACTTCGTGAAAGAATTTTATACCAAAAGAGATCAAGATACATGCATGTGAAGTTTTGAATAACATGAAAAACGTAAGAGATTTGAAATTAATGAGAAACTAAATCATTACATAGTGCTCATATTTCTTCTTCTTCTTCTGGTGTTTTATTCGTTCTTCCTTATTATTTTTCTCGTCTTTCTTCACTTTTTTTTCATCATTCACTTATTTTTTTCGCATCATTTTTTTGATCACTTTCTCATTTCTCATAAAAACTTCTATTGTAATGAGAATATCCATCAAATAATTATAGCACCATCAAAATCCACGTTGAAAGTGCAAAATGAAAACATGTGAAAATATCATTATTCTCTTAAATATGTCACGAAGAAAAGAAACTCAAGAAAAATATACTCAAACCAAAATCAATTATAGGTGAAGGTATAAATTACTTTGAGTTGTAGGTTAAATGGGTAGTCAAATTGTTTTGGGGCTTCCTATCTATTGTAGATAGGTTTTGGTACAACAATGTTTTGGTTTTGGGTTCTCACCTGAACAATGCTGAGGACTGTAAATTTTGGTTTGGTAAGTTCTGAGTTGTTTTGGCTTATTTTAGGGTTATTTGGATTTTGCCTTTGTTTTAGAACAAAGTGTATATGTAAGTTAATTAAGTACAAACGCCGACTTCTCAAATCCGTTACTAGTCTATGAGAAGAAGACCCAACTAAGCAAACTACAACCATGTTCCATAACTAATGGAGAATTACCAACTCAATGACACTACGACTATTTTTCTAGTCAATCATAGAGGAAAAATTTAGTGGATCATTAAGTACGAGCTACAATTTAATAGACCGAATTCCAATCAGATTTTCTCAAATTGTTCTCTTGCTAAAGGTTTAGTAAAAAGTCGGATAACTGATCTTCCGTTTTACAAAATTTTAAGCAAATGTTCTCTTTTTCTACAATGTCACAAAGAAAGTTTGTCATATAATGTTGAACGAGATTTTATGAAATATTAATTGCACTCATGTTATAAAAAAGAATAGGCACACAAATGATAATCATACCGTAATCCCATAATTGTTGGCTTACCCATTTGGTTCATATGACAGAACGATCTTTTGGTCGTGGTTCCAAGTGTCATACTTTGAATTGATCCATTTATATTGAATTATCGTGTGTTCGTCATTTGTGTTACTCGATACCTCTCAACTGTCGGATGTCTGATTGAACAATGTCTTTGACTGTTCAAATCCCCCTGAACTTTAGATCGCTTCTTTCAGAACAGTTTAGTAGACAGTTTGACACGCTTCCGGTTTTACTCATCAAGTTCTTGTAGGTTATCTTCTTCTTCTTCTTCTTCACTTGCACACATTATTAATGATGTTATATATATCTTTATAACCAAGATGAAAAATAGAACATGATAGGTAGTAAGCCAAGAGCTTAAGAATATACATACCAACTACCCTTTTATACTTCCCATGATATTTGTTTAGCATTAAGATTAAGAGTGGAGAAGTTCTTACCATTGCTTCTTGAAGTGTGAATAAATTTGAAACACCTTACCACTTCATGTATCATATCTCCACTTTGTACTCTCTATGTGAGAGGTCAAAAATATCGTCGATATGCACCTTGCGCAACGAAATATATTTTGATCAATGCATGTTGCTCTCTCTCACTTTAACCTGCAAAACAGATTATACTTTGTACTTGGGCACCCAAATTAACTTAGGTCTCTTTTGGTTAGTCACTTGTGTTAATAAGTCCTTTCGAATCCACATTTTCTTGACAATCTTACAATTTTGCTCCAAGTAACCTAACCGCTTCTTAAAAGCATTAAATACGTGTCCTGTTTTTTCACAAAATTTGCATAAGATGTATTAAGGTAGCCCCACATATTTACGCTTACGAAAGTCTCGATTATAATGTTCACGTTTTTTGAAAAAAGTAGTACCAAATTTTTCTAATTTAAACAGTTATGAGGAGTGTTCAATTTTTGTTAAGGAACCCAAACAGTACGGTATTGAGAACCGTCTTGCTAAGGGTTTGAACAAGACTCATATCCTAATCCAAGCTTATTTGAATTAGTAGATTGACTAACCTTAAAGTCAAAGACAATATGGCTTCCCTCTCATTGAGCAGTAACATTTCGAGCATTACTTAGGTCGGTTTCAAGATTTTCAATTTTCCTATGTAATTTTATGTTCTTGTCAAGAAGAACATCACAGTCAACATATAGTATTTGAACTTTTAGCATGACAACATTTTATTTTGTTCAATACCTTAGTTAAAACATGAATCTTGATAACAAGTGAATCGTTTCAACATACAGTAAGTTCAGAATGAACAGTCTGGTCGACTGCTCGATTTTTCATGTTCTTCAGATCACGCTTTAAATGAATGTTCTCCTCCGTTATGCTTTCTATTTCAAATTGCATTGCATCAAGACGCTTATTTTGTTCACTACTAGTGTCCAAAGTCTCATTAAGTAATCTCACAATTTTGTCCTTAGATAAAGGCCTAATTTTAATTTTGAGATTAGAGAGACTTATCTCGTCTTCAGATTCACTATCAGAAGCATTTGAGTTAGCCATGAGACACCTAAGAGAATCATCATAAGTCTTGTGTCGTGGATGTGGTTTGATGGTAGATCTGAGACAAAGTTGTTCGTTTAGTTCATCTTTCATGGGTTCATCCTCATAATCAGATTCATCCTAAACTGCAGCAACCATTGTATGTTTGTACTATTTTTTTCTTTTCACGTTTATCCTTGGATTTCTCCTCTTCCCATTTGGGACAATCCTTAATTTGGGGATCACGATCACCACACCTGAAGCACCCAAATCTAGACATAGAACGAGAAGATAAAACATACATTTTGGGTTTTTGACCATCAAAATTTTCTTAGTTTTCTCTTCTAATTATATTAGCAATTTTTCTAGACAACTTTGCAACTTCCTCCTCAAGATCACATTCATTATCACTTGACAAGGCATTCAAGGCTAAGCCCTTAGCTTTGGGTTTCTCTTCGTATCATTATCAAGGGTTATTTCGTGTGCCATAAGAGATCCCATTACAACTTCATAGGTTAGAGTAGTTAAGTCCCTGCCCTCTTCAATGGCCGTGACCTTAGCTAGTCATCTCTTGGTTAAACTTCTTAAAATTCTACGGACAATGTCCTCAGCCTCAAAGGTGCGACCTGAAAGTTTATTTGTTATGCTTGAAAATCGGGAAGACATGCTTTTAATTGATTCATCTTTTTGCATTTTGAAGGCCTCGTATTATTGCATTAATATATCAATGCGAAGTTTCTTCACTTGCACTGTTCCCTCGTGGGCTAACTCGAGAGTATCCCAAATTTACTTAGCCGTTTTACAATCAGCTATACGGCCAGCCTCCTTATTTATTAGACTAGATTGTAAAAGAGATATTGCTCGAGCATTCTTTTCTACCTTCTTATAGTCATCATCGGCAGTGTACGCATCTCTTATTTTAGGACTTTCAACAACATTTGCATCAGTGGTCGTGATAACAACATGTCCATTTTAAATAATTGCCCAACATTCGTAATCAGTTCCTTGAATGAAATGCATCATTCTATTTTTTCACCAGCGGTAGTCCATGCCATCGAAGACATGACATTTGACATATCTGGAATTCATTGAAAAATAAAAGAAGGAAAAATAAACTCAAAGGATCAAACTCTTTGCGGTAAAGCAATCAAGAGCATGAGGCTCTGATACCAATTGTTGAGATCCTTGTCAAATAAACTCAACAACTATGTGTAATAATTTGTATTTGACAAAAGATCTCGGGATATACTCTATATAGCGGTGCTGCTCAAATGGACCCCTTTCAAACTTGGGCCCTTGTCAAATGACCCATCAAACACCCCTCATGATCGACCCTGTCCATTTGATAAAACAAAAAGGAAAATTCTAAAGCCTCAAACATAATAAAAATAAAATTCCATTAGTATCAAAAGTTTTCCTCAAGTTAATTTTCATGAGACATCTAGGAAAAACATTTTTCCTTTTATATCCTTTAAGAAGATATTGGGACAACATAATGTTTTAAAAAATAATTTTGTCCTTTATAAAGGCATCTTGCTCATTCCCAATAATTTTAGGTATAACATTTTGAAGCCTGTTTGTGAGAATCTTACTAACAGTCTTGTATCTAGGAACAAAAAGGGTGGAGGCTTGGTAAGCGTTATGCTTTTTCCTTAGTGGTCTTTGGAAGGCTTATCGTGAGCGAAACAAAAGGCATGAGCCCGAGTCTAAATAGGACGAAAGTTAAGAGAATCTTACTAACAGTCTTGTATACTGTGGGCTCAGCTCAACTCAGCTCGCCTTTATTCAAATTACCTCTTATTTCAGCTATAATAATTTTTAACTTAACTCTATTTAGTTCAGTTCAGCTCTACTCAACTCTATTAAGTTAAGTTAAGTTTAGTTCAGCTACTTTCAATTCAAAAGAACAAGCCTTTAAATTTCAAGAAAATTTTGAAATATGAACGTCTAATGGTTACCAGCACCCGTTCGAGTTATTACCTTCAACAATATAGTAGAGGTAAGTTGGTTGTCGATTGCACAAAGAAGGCGATGTAAATAAATGTGTAATAATATAAAGTACAAATAACAAGATAAGAGGGGTTTATTTGATTGATTAACTAATGTGTAATTTAACTAAAAAATAAGTAAATAGGATGAATTCAGATGATTAGAAGTCTTGGGTCAACAAACATCCACTATCAACAAACCAATTGATCAACAAACCAATTACTCTTTCAAGTACTCTATTGTGAAAATATGAGTTTTCTTCTTCCTCTTAAGTTTAGCGAACTGAATTGAAATGCGATGTTAGAGGGCCCTAATTGATGAATAATCTAACCCAAACGTTTAGATTTTATCCAACTTCAGCATTAATAATCAAATGAAGCAATAAAGATAACGATCTTTAACACATGCGGTTAACAATTCAAATTATATGTTTAGTCTCTCCTTAATCCTAATAACGATGATACACATGCAAATTATTATAGGGTAATGTTTGCTACTTTTATTTTAGATTAATTGAACAATAATTAGGGCCTTGCAATAGATTAATGAAATCAATTAATAATTGATGAGATTAGCAAGAGAAACAATAATCATAAAATAAGAGTAAGAGACATAAACAATAAACAATACATAAACAATTAATTAGTCAATAGCTTCAATTGTTGATCAAAGTAAGGGAATGATTAGTTCCTCATAATTTTCTAAGCAAAAGATTAATTAGGGTTCTTATTGTATGTCAAATGATAGTAGTAATAATGATGGAAAAGAATAATAATAAGTCTTATATATACTAACTTCCTAAAACAACCTAAAGTAATATGGAAATATCGCGGTTTAGCATATGGCGACCCGCCACCCTTAGCTTGATAAGGACTCGCCAAACGGCTAGCCACCATAGCCGACTACTCTCTTGCTTCACAACGGCATTCTGGACTTATATGGTGGCTCGCCTGGATTGCTTGACTACCCTACTGTTAAGCTTGCTTGGCTTGCTAGGCTAGTCTCCTACTCTACTAGCTTCTTCTTCTTCTTAACAAAACAAGTCTCTAGCTTGCAACCCGGGTTTCCGACTACATCAAACTTCCAAGCTCCAAACTCGATTTCTACCTTGACTTTTCATACTCGGGACAACTTGATACAATTATACATTATAAGCTTGAAACAAGTGTTAAACATAAACACACACTATGCCGCATAAAGTGACGCATTTAGCTTCTCGAATATCACTTAACCAACCGTCTTATCATATATAAAACTCGTCTTATCATGCATCTCTATTTAAATGAATGTCCTACACAATCTCTATTGTGTATCAACTTTAGAGAAGAACAAGAAGATTTAGCTAATATGTGAGATATAATGCGATGCAATACGCAAAATGAGACGATGATGAAATTGGGAGTGAAAAATACTTAAAGAATGACGATAACATACCTCGATAATAAATTATTCTCTCCGTCCCGATCATTTGTTTACCTTTGCTTTTGGCACAATTATTAAGGAAATGGTAGGGGACCATTTGTGGTAGTACTTGGTGGATGACATGTGTACAATAGTCCCATTAGGTGATCAAATTACTCATAGATTATCTTCCTAATATAGAAAGGTAAACAAATGAATGAGACACCCTAAAATGTAAATGATAAACAAATTCCGTGACGAAGGGAGTAATAATTACCACCCCAAACCAGACCTTAGGATCAAAAAGCGGTATTAAAACTTCGGATTCACAAATTTCTCCTTTTGTTTTCAGGTAATAACAAAATGATGAAAATAGTTGTTACAATAATAGCAATTTCAGGGACAGCCATACTTGTTGTCATTGTGTACTTCTTGTGTAGAAGAAAGGCTAGACAAGGTGACAACTCAATTTTCGTTTCGTCGCGATCATTTGCTTACCCTTTTTATTCTTTGTAAGGAGTATTTTAATCAAAGGGAGTATAAGAAATCTTTAAACCTTAAAATGATTTTTTTAAAGGTAACAGTAACTTGTGATTGTTGAAATAAACAGCAAAGTGGAACAATATGTCATTGGATATCTTAGAGAGTAATCCAAGGCTTGATAAATTTGAAGAGCTACCATTGTTCAAGTTTGAAACACTTTGTGCTGCAACAGACAACTTCCAAGAAAGTAATAAGCTTGGACAAGGAGGATTCGGTCCCGTGTACAAGGTAGGGTTTAAAAGTTGTCCAAAAAACCTTGGAATATACTCCGTATTCCGTATTGGTCTATCATCTGATACTCTCTTTGTTTCAATCATTTGTTTACGCTTTTTATTTATTGTAATAGTGTAACCTAATAAATATAAAATTGTAAAACTCTTAACCCTTGACCTGAGACACTGAGAATGTACTCAATGCCACCAGGGTCATGGACGGAGGAAAGAGTTTTACAATTTTATCTTTATTGGGTTACAATATTAGTTTCTGAAAGGTATTTTAATCAAAGATAAACAACTGATTGAGACGGTGGGAGTACAACTTATCGTATGTTTAACTGCAGGGTACACTGGAAGATGGACAAGAAGTAGCTATAAAAAGATTATCAGGAACCTCTAGACAAGGGGCAGAAGAGTTCATGAACGAGGTGTTGGTTATTTCCAAGCTTCAACACCGAAATCTCGTCAAACTGTTAGGCTGCTGTGCGGAACGCTTTGAAAGAATGCTCATTTATAACTACATGCCCAACAAAAGTTTGGATGCATTTCTTTTTGGTTAGTACATCTTACGAAATAATTTCATGATCTTGGCCCTCATTATTCTTCAACTATTGAAGAGTTGCCTAATGTAATTCTCTACCAGATCCTCAGAAAAAAAGAGTCCTTGATTGGAAGAAGCGTTACATAATAATAGAAGGGATATGTCGAGGCCTTCTCTATCTTCATCGAGATTCCCAGCTCAAAATCATTCACAGAGATCTAAAGGCTGCCAACATTTTGCTTGATGAGAACCTGAACCCAAAAATTTCAGATTTTGGCATGGCACGGATTTTCGGACGTAGCCAGATTGAGGCCGATACCACAAGGGTTGTCGGAACATAGTGAGTTGCGATATTCATTCTTGTTTGGATTTCAATCATCTTGTTGTAAGAGACGGACAAAGTTACTTCCTCCATTCCAAAATAGTCTTCCTAGTTTGACTTGCACGGTCTCCAAGCTATCAATTTAACTCGGTCTTTCTCCATTTCTATAAATAAATTTTCATTTAAAAATACTTTTTTGTGAAAGTTTTTTTGTATGATGAATCTAAATATATCATCATCAAGTTATAATTTTCTATTATTTTAACCTTTATTAATGGGCAAAGTTTTTTTAAAATTTGACCTCAAAAGTCAAACTGGGAAGATATTAGAGAATATGGTTATCACAAATTCTCATTTAAGACGGATAATATCCGTTTTAAGCTTAAGACGGGTTAAATACAAATGAAATCACCCCACTTATTGCCAAGGACATACTAAAAAAATCTTTTTATTACTACCAAATGGTAGTATTTGACCCATCTTATACTTAAGATGAATATTGTCTGTCTTACGACTTACCGGTGTGTTATAGTAGAATAGAATTGTAAATAATTATTTTCCTAATTAGTCTATTCTATTATAACAATATTAGAAGATTATTTTGTGACGAAGGAAGTATATAGTTATATATTGGCATAATGTTGTTCAATTACTTATTGCAGTGGCTACATGCCTCCTGAATATGCAATCGAAGGACGTTTCTCTGAAAAATCTGATGTATTTAGCTTCGGAGTCCTGTTGTTGGAGATAATAACTGGTAAAAAGACTAGATGGTTTGATGAGTCGTCATTGAGTCTTCTAGGATATGTAAGTGCTGCCTCGATTACTAATATAATTCTTCATCTTTGATTATCCTCTTATATATACCCATTAATGTAGGTATGGCAACAGTGGAATGAGGAGAACGACATTTCCGTGATTGATCCGATAATAGCTTACCAAGGTTTCGAAGCAGAGATATCAAAATGCATACATGTAGGGCTTCTTTGTGTTCAGGAATATGCTCAAGATCGACCAGACATGGCTGATGTTATTACAAAACTTAGTGCTTCAAGTACCGCAAACTTTCAAAAGCCCAAGCAACCGGGTTTCACTCGATTTATGCGTGATACGAGTACGAGTACCCAAAGCCACCAGACAAGTTCCACGAATGACCTTTCATTCACAAATATCAGCGGTCGATAGGTTTAAGGACTCTTAGACTATGTTTATTCCTTGAGCGAGTCTTAACAATAATAAAATATTATTATTTTATCACTAAAACTCAATTCAGAACCTATTATGTCTGCCACTTTACCCTTCAAACTCAACTCATACATTCTTCATCCCCATAACAATATTTTAAACAGAGCTTTTACACACAAAATACTATTCATGATTCTTAACATGAGTCTTGGAAACCCAAAATTGACCTTAAAACCCATTAATATCTTAGCTACTTTAACCAAGTATGAGAACCGGACTCTGCGAAATATCAAGCTGAGACCCCTTCTTCATAGTTCATACTGGGATAATCTTAGCCTAATAACACTAGAATTGATTTGAACACTTACAACCGCAAGTTGACATGTAGTGTGTTTTACCACAAACAATTTGTTTTAGATCCATATTTAATTTTATTTTGAGATATGAGATGGATGACATTTGATATGCTAGAGGATATTAATGTAAAGTTACATGTATGTTATAAAAGATTAATTAGAACCATATATACATGTACATTAATAATGCATTAGATGTAACATGTTTATGTGTAGGTTCATTATAGTTTTATTTACAGGTGTAAAAAGACGTAACTACATATTATTTTGGCTTATAAAGTCATAATTACATCCAAAATTATTCAGCATAAATACAAACCGTAACACTAATACTACAACATGACTAAAGTTACGCCTAATATCAAAATCTTCATGCCGGAGGAGTAAGATAAATAGAGGACGATCAACTTCATCAGTGTCATCAGTAGAACTAACAACACTATAGGGCCAACGAGACGAACCAGGTGCACTTATGCCACAATAGCGTAGAAATAAAAGGTGGAATGCGAGCCAAACAAGCTTGGCTCCGATGGGGAAAATTCACCCACACCCAGTTGATCGATCTCCATACTCCATAGACCAACAACCCAAGAAGCCAAGAAATTCGATAACAAGGGATATATAGCTCCGCTTATCCAAACTCCCAACTATCCTCGTAGGATAAATCGAGAGACATCCAACACCGACTAGGCACATAGACACATTCATAGACGAGTACCAACTAAGGGCACTAAACATGACACTAGACAACCTAAGGAAGACGATCTCGAAAGAGACAATTATTTGGAAGAACATTAAATAAAAGGGACTAAGAGTAATCGATATTATTTTGAAAAAACCCACTACATCCAACCAAAACCAACACCACTACCAAATCTCAACACGACCCTACCCGGTCAGTTTCCTTACAAAAAATTCTCATCAAAACTAATCTCACTCCAATCAGAAAAAGTTGGACCCAACCACCACAAAATGACCAACCAAACAGCCCCACACATCCAACCTGAACAAAAGTCCCCCAGTACTCCCAAAAATTATATGCAAAAGCAGTTAATTACTTACATGCAACAAGACCACCGTTACCCGATCAACAAAAAACAGAAAAGGACTTAAAAATGACAACAAAGGGAGAACAACCTAAGACGAACACAAGACTAGAGACTGATAGGTGGAGGAGGAGGCACCTAATCGACCCGGCCAGAATCATAACCGTAAGTTCATTATAGGAAATTACTTATATAAGAAATAAAGACGTGGATGAAAGGTCAAGGTCAAATGATTAAGTCTCTAAACTAGAGCCCGACTCCCATCGATAACCAAAGTTAATTTGATGAACCATAATATACCCATATCCGCTAACCAAGACCCAACTCCCGTTGATAGCGTAAGTTACCCAAGATCGGCCAAATTCCCGTTGACAGCCCCAAATGGTTGGATAAGGGTCGAATAAGGTCAATTACGATCACTTAAACAAAAACCCAACATTATTTAACCATAACATGTTAGATATATAAGAACCCAATACGGAATCGTAACCATGATGAGACAAAGCCGGACCCTAGAAGGGTAAACTACTCACTAGTTATATTAACAATACATAAACACTTTATAAAGGTGAAGACTTTGACAGTGAACATTGTAAAGATGAGATTTTTACTAAGTATCATGCAAAGACTAAAACTAAGTAGATGTATGGCTAATTAAACTATATTTGAACAAGATTCAAACTCAAAGATGATAATTTAAACTACAAGAAAACTAAGCATTCAAAAGTTCAACAAACTTAAATAAGAAAATAAGAGAACAATATAAGAAATAAAGATGAGAATAGAAATTACCAACCATATGGACGACAAGAGGACAAGAAATAAGATTAGATTAAATAAATTTAGATGAACAAAAGATGAAGATTCAATACCCAAATCTCTATTACCATCTACTCTCTCTTTTTAAAATGGTGTTTTTATGATGTCTATGTAGTCTTCCTCTCTAAAATGAGGGTTTTACTATTTATATGGAAGACCCAAAACACAAATTATAAAGCAAAAGATTAATTAAAACCCAATTCACGAATCCAGTCGGTGTATCGATACACCGGTCGTGCTTGAGTTACGCCGGCTGGAGGAGACATGCCAACAATAACATAATGTTTCTAATGAGTCGGATGAACTTGAGATGCACCGAATTTTATCTTGATACGCCGGATAAGCATAAAGTTACATCGAAGGGTTCGGGAAAGAATTTCGAGTACTGTATAGTATGAATAGTTAATCTCAGATCAAACTCATTCCCCTTGCAATCCCTACCCTCCATTTCTCTAACACTTATCTTCATGATTTTTCTACTAATGGAAGACGGGGATGAGATTAGTTTATTGTGTGACCAGAGTTCTTAACCCTGGAGACTATATAATCTCCTAAGTCTAATGAGTCTATCATGAAATAGAAAACCTAATGAGTATCTATACTAATAAATAAAATGGCCGATAGTTTTTAAGACGTAAATAAGCTCATATAATATTCACCTCAGTTGATCACGTTATGTTGGCTAAACTTACTTAATAGTGCATAAATACAATTATATAATCCGAATAAATACTATGTCCATACTTCCTCAGTCCGGTAATTTGTTATCCTTTCATTTTGGGTACAAAGACCAAGAAAAGAGTATAGTATCATTTGTAGTAGTTCTCCTTATGCCCTGTTCTTTTCGGCCGAAATGTGTTTAATCGAGTTAAATGGAGGTGAGCTTAATTGAATTAAGTTCAATGACCGAGTTGAAATGAACGAAGTTAAAGTTAGACTTAATTTTGTGAAGAGATTAGTTAAATAGAACTGACTAAAGTTAAACATAACTGTGTTGAATAGAGCTGAGCTGAACTAAAACGAGCTGAAATTAAGCGGGAAAGAACAAGTAGACGATAATCTCATTGGGTGTCAAATTACTCTTTCAAAAAGCTTCAATATATAAAAAATATATAATAAATGACCGAGACAATAAAAAAAAAGAAAATATATTATATTTAGACCCATAATACTTACAAAATTATCACCTTTTTTATTAAAATAAAAGTTCTACGGAAAATTCGCACGGTACCCTTCAAGTTTGACAGTTATAAATCTTGTAATTTTGGCGTGGACTATGTCATCTTATTGCTTGACTGACCTTGAAGACCAATTGATACGTCGAAAATCGTTGACTCATGTCAACGCTACAAAGTTAACAAAAAACAGCGTGTGAGAAATTTCATAGCAATTGGCCCCCCATTAGCAAAGACGTTGATACATTCGGACCTACTGAGTAAAGTACCAGAAAAGTTTACTGACCCTATAAACACGTTCCAAATTACTTCAAATCCGGTTTGATATTATCGTGAAATTAACTAAAGTGGGTTGAGTGTAGTGGAGCGTGAGAGTGCCTTAAAGTGTTGCAATGACAACGAATCGAGAGATCCCGGGTTCGATTCTCTACACGGGAGTGCTGCGGTTACCTGCAATCAAAGAATACCCGGAAAAAAAAATTGTATAATTTGCTGAATTGGAATCAACTTGACTTGGCCCGGTGTCGAGTGGATAACCGATATAACCAGAAAATTGATTCGGATAAGTTTACCTAAAATCACATCTTTCACGGTGTTGATCTTTCACGGTGTTGTCTGTGTAGATAAACTCGATACAAAATTTAAAATTGGTAACTTTAGGTCAGATAGGTTTTTTTTTTTCCCTTTTAAGTGGTTTTAAACTACTTTAGCTTATTTCAAATCGAGTCAATAAACCTAATCTACACGGTGACAATTACATCAAGTGATGGAGCCAATATTTGAAATTAGCTGGGGCAAAAAGGTAATAGTATAAGGTAACTATGAAAAACTTCGATAATTTTAATTACCCCCACCCCTCGCTCCACCAGTGATTACATCAGGTCAATTCGACTTTCAAGTCACATTTCGGTTATCTTATTTCTCATTGACCAAGTCTAAGATAAGTTATTTAAGTTCGATCATTACCACTCTCTTTTAACTTTGGGTTATTGTTAAAGGCTATTTACAACCGTCTATAAATTCGAGCATTTGTTAAACTAAAAATCAAATCACTTCCTAAAATCTCCAAAATTAAAATAAAATAAAAATGGCTCAAAATAGTTTCTTAATCTACTTTCCAATATTATTCTCTATAATAATCAATTTAAAACTTTCATTAGCAGCAAATTTTTTTTCTCACGAATGTTCAAACACAACCTTCTCCAGGAACAGCAAATACCAAACCAATCTAAACACAGTATTTAACGACCTCGCCTCGAACGCCACAAACCGCAACGGCTACCACTTCGCAACAGCCGGTGTCGGAACAAACGACGTCGTATACGGTAGCTTCCTCTGCCGTGGAGACCAAAGCGGGAAATCGTGTCAAGATTGTGTTACCACGGCAACAGTCACGGACTTACCCATTACTTATTGTCCTAACCGAAATGTCGGCATTATATGGTACGACGAATGTATGGTACGTTACTCGAACGTGTCGTTTTTCGGTATATTGGTTCAAGATCCCGGGTGGATAATATCGCAGACGCAAAATGTTACGGGAAATGTAACACAATTTACTGATATAACGGATGATATGTTGATTACTATTGCGAGTCGGGCTGCGGCTGGCGTGTCGGATATTAAGTATGCGACGGGTGCGGTTGGGTATTCGAGTTTTGGGACGGTTTACGGGTTGGTACAATGTACCCCTGACCTTAGTAATTCTGATTGTAAAGAATGTTTGGTTGATGCAATTGCGAACTTTCCGATTTGTAAGGGGTCTAAATTAGTTCGGTGTGATTGCAATGCTGAATTTCAAACGTATCCGTTTTTTAATGGTGCTGCTACTTTGACGGGGACGTTGCCGACATCATCAGCACCACTGCCAACGAGGACTGCCACGGGAACGGGAACGGTAACGGTAACGGTAACGGGAACGGGGACTGGGACGACGATACTTGTTCCTAGTTCAGCTCCTAGTCGGTACTCTGGTTAGTTTACAAAGCTCTTTTTATGCTTTAAAATATTAACTACATGTAGAGGTGACTTCGGGCCGGGTTTGCGCCGGGCCGGACTCTCCCCACCAGACTCAAGCCAAGACCGAGGAATAGGGTAGGGCAGGCCGGGCCGACATGCTGGGATTTGACCCGCGTTCAGACCCGAGTCGGGCCGAGCCTAACAAGTTTTTCCTAATATGAGCGGGCCGATCTGGAAAAATAGAACACGACCTGCTTAATTAGTGGGCCGGGCTACGGGCCAGGTTGGGTGGCCCAAAAGCGGGACATCTGGCGGACCGGCCGAGGTGATTTGACCCTCCCATTTGGCTTGAAAAGAAAATTGTACAATTAATAGTATTATGTATTGGTATTCGATTAAGGTACATATAATCTAGGTTTTTCTATCTTTAACTCAATAAAATTAATTACTGAAACTCGACTGAACTGATATTGACCCTATCCAAACCGCACCCGACTCAAAATACCAGACTCCAATTAAAATAGCTAACCGAAATGAACCTGATCAAAACTAAACTGAAACCGAAACTAAGGTTTAACCGATTTCAATCGAACAGAGCGATAACCCAATTCAAAATCGAACCGACCCGTTCGTCATGTCAACTTATAGGGGATGCCTGTCAAAAAATGACGAGACACGAAAATAATCGGAAATAACCTTCTTTTTTCAACAAAACCTAAAATGACCCTTAGACAACGGGTCGACCCGTTGGCCGGGACTAGAAAACTTATACTTCATATTGCTCATAATACAATTTGTAATTATTCATCACTTTTAATTTTTCAAATAAATTGTTTATATTTGTTGCAGGTTTAATACACGAATAAAATACTTGAATTTTTTCTTTTATATGTTTAGTCAATACTTACTACTCCCTCCACTCCGATTATTGTTTACCTTTATTTTTGGCACAAACACCACGGAAAAGGGAGGTAACCATTTGTAGATAGTGGTATTGAAAGACACGTGGACAATATTGCATTTGTGTGACCAACTTACTTATTCGAGCATGCCTGATATAGAAAAGTAAACTAATAAATGAGACACACGTGTTAGTACTATTTGATAATTCGTATATACGCAATGTTGAATATGTCACATATATAAAAGTAAATGTCATAACTTACATTTTCAATTTAAAGAAATTGTGTTTGATCACATAACTTAATTAATTTTAGATCAATCAATTTATAGTTTTCTTAAAATTATTTGTAAACTTGTATAGTACCCGTGCACTGCACGGATTCTAAAACATTTGGCTAAATATATAACATGTTAGGACGGTTTAGATTTTATTGTTTGAAGAGTATTATAGGACAGTTTTAATACTAACAAAATTCGTTTTTATGGTCATTATTATTTCAAGTTGTGAATTTATTAGTTATACTAAATAACACTTGGATGACATATTTTTTCCTTTAAATAGAATTTTGAGAGGTTTATTTGGTAATCTAAACAAATTAAAAATGATAATTCATTTGTAATTTAACTCACTTAACTTTGCGTTATTTGTAATTTGTACACTTTTTCTCTCTTTTGATATTTGTATTTAAAGTAGTGCTATCTTTTTCATCATCAAAATATGCCTATTACTCATTTTCCTTTCAACTCGTTCTAACTATTATATCAGCTTTTGGTACTTCGTTAAAAGTTTATCGTTAGACTTCTCTTATTCTAAGAGTGCTATTACCTTCACCTTACCCTTCTTTTCTTGTCCCAACGTTATATGGTTATGGTCTACTCGTACCAAGCACCGTATTTCTCTCTTTTTTTTTGTGGCTTGCTTGGTGAGATATATTCAAACATATGTTACCCTCTTCTATCGGGGTTTCCCTATTCAGCCTTCTTGTGGCATGTCTCACCATCTCATTCTAAGAGCATCATCCACATTATGTGACATTATGCCTCGCTTAGATATATAGGGTTTTTTTGTTAGCTCTCGATACCTTCTATGTACTCTGATCGTATAATTAATCTTGCAGCCTAAACTTTTTCAAAACCTCAATCACTCCAACACACCTTGACCTTGATCATTATGTGTCTTCGACCAACTTAATGTTAGACCCCTTAGACCCACGATGGCTTTCTTTTACTCATTCTCGTTGTTCTTCTTACTCTCTTACCAATACTCTTGAAGACCTCCCCTAAACCAATCCTATTAGGCCCTTCCTGATTATCTTTGGCACAAAATCAATGTAGCTGCCTTGTGATCATTTAAGTAGTTATTAGAAAGATGGACATTCAAGTGTAACGCTTTTACCCGTTTGGAGTGAATTACTATTCATTCAGGTTTGCGCTCTTCTAGAGTAGTCGTGTGGGTTGTGTGACTGCGTTAACATATTATATGTACATGTATCCTCTCTTTTGATATTTGTATCCAAACGTATGATAAATGATAATATAGATGTTTTTTTAGAACCCTTCTATTTGGACATGTCCTCTCCACCTCAACCACATGTTTGAGGTTGATCCTTCGTTATTATCGATAGGTTTTGAAATATTTCTGACTTAATGCTCTTTTCTTTTTCATCAAAAGACTATTTTTACTTATTTTCCTTTTAACTTCATTCTAACTGTTATATCAGCTCTCGATACATGGTCTTTCAAAACCTAACAAATCACCTTACCATCTATTTTTGTCCCAACCTTAAATGGTAGGGTGTGATTAAATGACCGAGAACGACTAACTCAACTCGAACCCTACCCTCACCCAAATGTCAAATCAAAAAAATTGCCATGCACTATGTTTCGTGGCATCAACAAAAGTGGGTGTGGCATTATCATTGCCCTTGTCCAACCATAAATTATTAAAATAGCATTATTTGAAATAATACTCTCTTCCGGTGAATTATTATCTTTTTATTTTGGTATAAAGATAGATCAAAGAAGTTATAAAAAGACATAATAATAATAAAAAAAATTCAAGAGTTCTCACACATATCCACTTGACTACTTCACATGTCGATCTACTTTCTCACTTCTGTAAAACTTACCAAAAATAGTAACACACTCCAAAATAATAACGGATAACAATTAAGCGGGACGGAGGAGTAGCTTTTTAGCATAATACGTTTAAGCTGGACAATTACAGAGATAAAGGATAGCCTACTTAACTCCTAATAATTCGTAATATAATATTCTAATATAATATTCATTATAATTCCTAATATAATACTATAATATAATATTTCTAATAATATTCTCTAATAAGTATGGTAGAGGATAGCCTACTTAACATCAGACAAACTCCACCAAAATAGACGTCAGTTTTCCACATTAACTTCGAACTCAAACCAGGCACCATATGGATCAAGATTCAAGAGTATGAGAACAACAGTGACAGAAGAAAGATTTCCTCTGGTAAAAATCATGAAATAATCAGTAAAAATTACTTATTACAGTGACAAAAGAAAGATTTCTCTCCCTTTTCACTCTTGTATTTCTATAACTCCAATTATTCTCTCATTATCTTCAACATTATATACTCTTTCCACATTTTTTCTAACTCATTTGTTCTAATTTTGATCAAAAAATGTCTTATAGAAGCTTTTAAATCACATTTAATCGCTCTTATCAATTGTTCCTCCTACACTAGTAATAAATGAAACTCATTTGTAGCAGTTAAGCTTTGACAATACGTCAAGGATCACTATTTTCCTCAAAATTTTCTTAGTTTTCTCTTCTAATTATATTAGCAATTTTACTAGACAACTTTGCAACTTCCTCCTCAAGATCACTTTCATTATCACTTAAGAAGGTATTCAAGGCTAAGCTCTTAGCTTTAGGTTTCTCTTTGTATCAGTATCAAGGGTTATTTCGTGTGCCATAAGAGATCCCATTAAAGCTTCATAGGTAAGTGTAGTTAAGTCCCTGCCCTCTTCAATGGTCGTGACCTTAGCTAGCCATCTCTTGGTTAAACTTCTTAAAATTTTACGGACAATGTCCTCAGTCTCAAAGGTGCGACCTGAAAGTTTATTTGTTATGCTTGAAAATCGATAAGACATGCTTTTAATTGATTCTTCTTTTTGCATTTTCAAGGCCTCGTATTATTGCATTAATATATCAATAAGAAGTTTCTTCACTTGCACTGTTCCCTCGTGGGCTAACTCGAGAGTATCCCAAATTTTCTTAGCCGTTTTACAACCAGGTATACGGCCAACCTCCTCATTTGTTAGACTAGATTGTAAAAGGGATATTGCTCTAGCATTCTTTTCTACCTTCTTATAGTCATCGGCAGTGTACGCATCTCTTATTTTAGGACTTTCAACAACATTTGCATCGGTGGTCGTGATAACAACAGGGCCATTTTATATAATTGCCTAACATTCGTAATCAGTTCCTTGAATGAAATGTATCATTCTATTTTTCCACCAGCGGTAGTCCATGCCATCGAAGACATGACATTTGACATATCTGGAATTCATTGAAAAATAAAAGAAGGAAAATTAAACTCAAATGATCAAACTCTTTGCGGTAAAGCAATCAAGAGCACGAGGCTCTGATACCAATTGTTGAGGTCCTTGTCAAATAAACTCAACAACTATGTGTAATAATTTGTATTTGAGACAAGATCTTGGGATATACTCTATATAGCGGTGCTGCTCAAATGGACCCCTTTTAAATTTGGGCCCTTATCAAATGACCCATCAAACACCCCTCATGATCGACCCTGTCCATTTGATAAAACAAATAGGGAAATTTAAAAGCCTCAAACATAATAAAAATAAAAGCCCATTAGTATCAAAAGCTTTCCTCAAGTCAATTTTCATGAGACATCTAGGAAAAACATTTTTCCTTTTATATCCTTTAAGAAGATATTGGGACAACATTATGTTTTAAAAAATATTTTTGCTCTTTATAAAGGCATCTTACTCATTCCCAATAATTTAAGGTATAAAATTTTGAAGCCTCTTTGTGAGAATCTTACTAACAGTCTTGTATCTAGGAGCAAAAAGGGTGGAAGCTTGGTAAGCGGTATGCCTTTTCCTTAGCGGTCTTTGGAAGGCTTCGTGAGCGAAACAAAAGGCATGAGCCCGATTCTAAATAGGACGAAAGTTAAGAGAATCTTACTAAAAATCTTGTATACTGTGGGCTCAGGTCAACTCGGCTCGCCTTTATTCAAATTACCTCTTATTTCAGCTTTAATAATTGTTATTTAACTCTATTTAGTTCAGTTAAGCTCTACTCAACTCTATTAAGTTACGTTAAGTTAAGTTCAGCTACTTAGAACAAGCCTTTAAATTTCAAGGAATTTTTGAAATATGAACATCTAAGGGTTACCCGCACCCGTTCGAGTTATTACCTTCAACAATATAGTAGAGGTAAGTCGGTTGTCGATTGCACAGAGAAGGCGATGTAAATAAATGTGTAATAATATAAAGTACAAATAACAAGATAAGAGGGGTTTATTTGATTGATTAACTAATGACTAATTTAACTAAAAAATATGTAAATAGGATGAATTCAGATGATTAGAAGTCTTGGGTCAACAAACATCCACCATCAACAAACCAATTACTCTTTCAAGTACTCTATTGTGAAAATATGAGTTTTCTTCTTCCTCTTAAGTTTAGCGAACTAAATTGAAATGCGATGTTAGAGGACCCTAATTATTGAATAATCTAACCCAAACGTTTAGATTTTATCCAACTTCAGCATTAACAATCAAATGAAACAATAAAGATAACGATATTTAACACATGCGGTTAACGATTCAAATTATATGTTTAGTCTCTCCTTAATCCTAATATCGATGAAACACATGCAACTTATTATAGGGTAATGTTTGCTACTTTTAGTTTAGATTAATTGAACAATAATTACGGCCTTGCAATAGATTAATGAAAGCAATTAATAATTGATGAGATTAGCAAGGGAAACAATAATCATAAAATAAGAGTAGGAGACATAAACAATACGTGAGGATTAGTTCCTCATAAACAATACATAAACAATTAATTAGTCAATAGCTTCAATTGTTGATCAAAGTAAGCGAATGATTAGTTCCTTATAATTTTCTAAGCAAAAGGATAATTAGGGTTCTTATTTTATGTCTAATGATAGTAGTAATAATGATGGAAAAAAATAATAATAAGTCTTATATATACTAATTAACTTCCTAAAACAACCTAAAGTAATAAGGAAATATCGCGGTTTAGCATATGGCGACCCGCCACCCTTGAAGGCGACTCGCCAAACGGCTAGCCACCATAGCCGGCTACTCTCTTACTTCACAATGGCATTCTGGACTTATATGGTGGCTCGCCTGGGTTGCTCGACTACCCTTCTGTTAAGCTTACTTGGCTTGCTAGGCTAGTCTCCTACTCTACTAGCTTCTTCTTCTTCTTAACAAAAACAAGTCTCTAGCTTGCAACCCGGGTTTCCGACTACATCAAACTTCCAAGCTCCAAACTCGATTTCTACCTTGACTTTTCATACTCGGAACAACTTGATACAATTATACATTATAAGCCTGAAACATGTGTTAAACATAAACACACACTATGCCGCATAAAGTGACGCATTTAGCTTCTCGAATATCACTTAACCAACCGTCTTATCATATATAAAACCCGTCTTATCATGCATCTCTATTTAAATGAATGTCCTAGCATCAACTTTAGAGAAGAACAAGAAGTACTACCAAGATTTAGCTAATATGTGAGATATAATGCGATGCAATACGCAAAATGAGACGATGATGAAATTGGGAGTGAAAAATACTTAAAGAATGACGATAACATACCTCGGTAATAAATTACTCTCTCCGTCCCGGTCATTTGTTTACCTTTGTTTTTGGCACAATTATTATGAAAATGGTAGGAGACTATTTGTGATAGTACTTGGTGGATGACATGTGTACAATAGTCCCATTAGGTGATCAAATTACTCATAGATTATAATCCTAATATAGAAAGGTAAACAAATGAATGAGACACCCTAAAATGGAAATGATAAACAAATGACCGGGACGGAGGGAGTAATAATTACCACCCCAAACAAGACCTTAGGATCAAAAAGCAGTATTACAACTTCGGATTCACAAATTTCTCCTTTTGTTTTCAGGTAATAACAAAATGCTTGCTGCCGAAAAAAAAAAAAAAAATGCTGAAAATAATTGTTACAATAATAGCAATTTCAGGGACAGCCATACTTGTTGTCATTGTGTACTTCTTGTGTAGAAGAAAGGCTAGACAAGGTGACAACTCAATTTTCGTTTCGTCGCGATCATTTGCTTACCCTTTTTATTCTTTGTAAGGAGTATTTTAATCAAAGGGAGTATAAGAAATCTTTAAACCTTAAAATGATTTTTTTAAAGGTAACAGTAACTTGTGATTGTTGAAATAAACAGCAAAGTGGAACAATATGTCATTGGATATCTTAGAGAGTAATCCAAGGCTTGATAAATTTGAAGAGCTACCATTGTTCAAGTTTGAAACACTTTGTGCTGCAACAGACAACTTCCAAGAAAGTAATAAGCTTGGACAAGGAGGATTCGGTCCCGTGTACAAGGTAGGGTTTAAAAGTTGTCCAAAAAACCTTGGAATATACTCCGTATTGGTCTATCATCTGATATATACTCTCTTTGTTTCAATCATTTATTTACGCTTTTTATTTATTGTAATAGTGTAACCGGATAAAATTGTAAAACTCATCTTAACCCTTGACCTGAGACACTGAGAATGTACTTAATGCCACCAGGGTCAAGGAAGGAAGGAAAGAGTTTTACAATTTTAGACTTATTGGGTTAAACTATTATATTCGATATTTTAATCAAAGGTAAATAACTGATTGAGACGGTGGGAGTACAACTTTATCGTATATTTAACTGCAGGGTACACTAGAAGATGGACAAGAAGTAGCTATAAAAAGATTATCAGGAACCTCTAGACAAGGGGCAGAAGAGTTCATGAACGAGGTGTTGGTTATTTCCAAGCTTCAGCACCGAAATCTCGTCAAACTGTTAGGCTGCTGTGCGGAACGCTTTGAAAGAATGCTCATTTATAACTACATGCCCAACAAAAGTTTGGATGCATTTCTTTTTGGTTCGTACTTCTCACGAAATAATTTCATGATCTTGGCCCTCATTATTCTTCAACTATTGAAGAGTTGCCTAATGTAATTCTCTACCAGATCCTCAGAAAAAAAGAGTCCTTGATTGGAAGAAGCGTTACATAATAATAGAAGGGATATGTCGAGGCCTTCTCTATCTTCATCGAGATTCCCAGCTCAAAATCATTCACAGAGATCTAAAGGCTGCCAACATTTTGCTTGATGAGAACCTGAACCCAAAAATTTCAGATTTTGGCATGGCACGGATTTTCGGAGGTAGCCAGATTGAGGCCGATACCACAAGGGTTGTCGGAACATAGTGAGTTGCGATATTCATTCTTGTTTGGATTTCAATCATCTTGTTGTAACAGACCGACAAAGTTACTTCCTCCATTCCAAAATAGTCTTCCTAGTTTGACTTGCACGGTCTCCAAGCTATCAATTTAACTCGGTCTTTCTCCATTTCTATAAATAAATTTTCATTTAAAAATACTTTTTTGTGAAAAATTTTTTGTATGATGAATCTAAATATATCATCATCAAGTTATAATTTATTAATGGGCAAAGTTTTTTTTAAAATTTGAACTCAAAAGTCAAACTAGGAAGATATTAGAGAATATGGTTATCACAAATTCTCATTTAAGACGACGCATAACATCCGTTTTAAGCTTAAGACGGGTCAATTACAAACCAAATCACCCCACTTATTGCTTAGTGCATACTAAAAAAATCTTTTTATTACTACCAAATGTTAGTATAGTATTTGACCCGTCTTATGCTTAAGACGAATATTGTCCGTCTTACGCGAGACTTACCGGTGTGTTATAGTAGAATAGACTTGTAGATAATTATTTTCCTAATAAGTCTATTCTATTATAACAATATTAGAAGATTATTTTGTGACGAAGGAAGTATATAATTATATATTAGCATAATGTTGTTCAATTACTTATTGCAGTGGCTACATGCCTCCTGAATATGCAATCGAAGGGCGTTTCTCTGAAAAATCGGATGTATTTAGCTTCGGAGTCCTGTTGTTGGAGATAATAACTGGTAAAAAGACTAGATGGTTTGATGAGTCGTCATTGAGTCTTCTAGGATATGTAAGTGCTGCCTCGTATAATTTAATTCTTCATCTTTGATTATCCTCTTATATATACCCATTAATGTAGGTATGGCAACAATGGAATGAGGACAACGACATTTCCTTGATTGATCCGATAATAGCTTACCAAGGTTTCGAAGCAGAGATATCGAAATGCATACATGTAGGGCTTCTTTGTGTTCAGGAATATGCTCAAGATAGACCAGACATGGCTGATGTTATTACAAAACTTAGTGCTTCAAGTACCGCAAACTTTCAAAAGCCCAAGCAACCGGGTTTCACTCGATTTATGCGTGATACGAGTACGAGTACCCATATCCACCAGACAAGTTCCACGAATGACCTTTCATTCACAAATATCAGCGGTCGATAGGTTTAAGGACTCTTAGACTATGTTTATTCCTTGAGCGAGTCTTAACAATAATAAAATATTATTATTTTATCACTAAAACTCAATTCAGAACCTATTATATCTGCCACTTTACCCTTCAAACTCAACTCATACATTCTTCATCCTCATAACAATATTTTAAACAGAGCTTTTACACACAAAATACTATTCATGATTCTTAACATGAGTCTTGGAAATCCAAGATTCACCTTAAAACCCATTAAAATCTTAGTTACTTTAACCAAGTATGAGAACAAGACTCTGCGAAATCTCAAGCTGAGACCCCTTCTTCATAGTTATACTGGGATAATCTTAGCCTAATAACACTAGAATTGATTTGAACACTTACAACCGCAAGTTGACATGTAGTGTGTTTTACCACAAACAATTTGTTTTAGATCCATATTTTTCTTGTACTGTACTTCTACAACAAAAAAAGTCGCAACTTATTTTGAGATATGGGCGAATTTAATTTCCATGGTAATTGATGATGGCAAATGAGATGGTTGACATTTGATATGCTAGAGGATATTAATGTAAAGTTACATGTATGTTATAATAGATTAATTAGAAACATATATACATGTACATTAATACTGCAGTAACATGTTTATGTGTAGGTTCATTATAGTTTTATTTACAAGTGTAAAAAGACGTAACTACATATTGTTTTGGCTTATAAAGTCATAATTACATCCAAAATTATTCAGCATAAATACAAACCGTAACACTAATACTACAACATGACTAAAGTTACGCCTAATATCCAAAGCTTCATGCCGGAGGAGCAAGATAAATAGAGGACGATCAACTTCATCAGTGTCATCAGTAGAACTAACAACACTATAGGGCCAACGAGACGAACCAGGTGCACTTATGCCACAATAGCGTAGAAATAAAAGGTGGAATGCGAGCCAAACAAGCTTGGCTCCGATGGGGAAAATTCACCCACACCCAGTTGATCGATCTCCATACTCCATAGACCAACAACCCAAGAAGCCAAGAAATTCGATAACAAGGGATATATAGCTCCGCTTATCCAAACTCCCAACTATCCTCGTAGGATAAATCGAGAGACATCCAACACCGACTAGGCACATAGACACATTCATAGACGAGTACCAACTAAGGGCACTAAACATGACACTAGACAACCTAAGGAAGACGATCTCGAAAGAGACAATTATTTGGAAGAACATTAAATAAAAGGGACTAAGAGTAATCGATATTATTTTGAAAAAACCCACTACATCCAACCAAAACCAACACCACTACCAAATCTCAACACGACCCTACCCGGTCAGTTTCCTTACAAAAAATTCTCATCAAAACTAATCTCACTCCAATCAGAAAAAGTTGGACCCAACCACCACAAAATGACCAACCAAACAGCCCCACACATCCAACCTGAACAAAAGTCCCCCAGTACTCCCAAAAATTATATGCAAAAGCAGTTAATTACTTACATGCAACAAGACCACCGTTACCCGATCAACAAAAAACAGAAAAGGACTTAAAAATGACAACAAAGGGAGAACAACCTAAGACGAACACAAGACTAGAGACTGATAGGTGGAGGAGGAGGCACCTAATCGACCCGGCCAGAATCATAACCGTAAGTTCATTATAGGAAATTACTTATATAAGAAATAAAGACGTGATATGTATTTTAAAGGTGTGAGAGATGTAGCCTCAATAATGATGTAGTGTGAGGTCTCTTCGCTATGTAGATGGTATATGTGTGATAGTCACCACAAAAAGTGTGTTGTTACGACTTTATCGATAACCCTTTGAGGGAGTTGTGTGCTCGAGGTCTTAGGTTGGTCAATTGATGTGGGGTTTCTCGCCCTCCCTCAATCAAACAAATTAACTCAACTAATGAAGTACGGTTAGTCGAGGTCAAATCACAAGGAGGTAAATGTCGAGTATTAGTACGTCTTAAATCACAAGTTTGCTACGCAATTCAATTACCAAGAGGGTGAATAAACTAACTAATTAAAGTAATAGCTAACCAAATTATATACCAAACTAATTAAACATGTAATAAAAGTAATGGTCTAAGCAATAAAGAAAGGTCTAGGATTCGGTTAAGTCGTCAATCTGGTTCTTTCCCGCCTCAAGTTCCCTCCACAAGTCACGGTTCAACGAGTTTAGGTGGGATATTGTCTCTAAAATACCTATAAGCCCTTTCGAGTCTTATAAGTCTCCTAAAACACTCCGAGTCCCACTCCCATCGATAACCCTTACATGGTTTATGGGAATTTTCCCAACAACCAAATCTCAACTCCAAACTCTCCCACTCTCGTGGATGAAAGGTCAAGGTCAAATGATTAAGTCTCTAAACTAGGGCCCGACTCCCATCGATAACCAAAGTTAATTTGATGAACCATAATATACCCATATCCGCTAACCAAGACCCAACTCCCGTTGATAGCGTAAGTTACCCAAGATCGGCCAAATTCCCGTTGACAGCCCCAAATGGTTGGATAAGGGTCGAATAAGGTCAATTACGATCACTTAAACAAAAACCCAACATTATTTAACCATAACATGTTAGATATATAAGAACCCAATACGGAATCGTAACCATGATGAGACAAAGCCGGACCCTAGAAGGGTAAACTACTCACTAGTTATATTAACAATACATAAACACTTTATAAAGGTGAAGACTTTGACAGTGAACATTGTAAAGATGAGAGTTTTACTAAGTATCATGCAAAGACTAAAACTAAGTAGATGGATGGCTAATTAAACTATATTTGAACAAGATTCAAACTCAAAGATGATAATTTAAACAACAAGAAAACTAAGCATTCAAAAGTTCAACAAACTTAAATAAGAAAATAAGAGAACAATATAAGAAATAAAGATGAGAATAGAAATTACCAACCATATGGACGACAAGAGGACAAGAAATAAGATTAGATTAAATAAATTTAGATGAACAAAAGATGAAGATTCAATACCCAAATCTCTATTACCATCTACTCTCTCTTTTTAAAATGGTGTTTTTATGATGTCTATGTAGTCTTCCTCTCTAAAATGAGGGTTTTACTATTTATATGGAAGACCCAAAACACAAATTATAAAGCAAAAGATTAATTAAAACCCAATTCACGAATCCAGTCGGTGTATCGATACACCGGTCGTGCTTGAGTTACGCCGGCTGGAGGAGACATGCCAACAATAACATAATGTTTCTAATGAGTCGGATGAACTTGAGATGCACCGAATTTTATCTTGATACGCCGGATAAGCATAAAGTTACATCGAAGGGTTCGGGAAAGAATTTCGAGTACTGTATAGTATGAATAGTTAATCTCAAACTCATTCCCTTTGCAATCCCTACCCTCCATTTCTCTAACACTTATCTTCATGATTTTTCTACTAATGGAAGACGGGGATGAGATTAGTTTATTGTGTGACCAGAGTTCTTAACCCTGGAGACTATATAATCTCCTAAGTCTAATGAGTCTATCATGAAATAGAAAACCTAATGAGTATCTATACTAATAAATAAAATGGCCGATAGTTTTTAAGACGTAAATAAGCTCATATAATATTCACCTCAGTTGATCACGTTATGTTGGCTAAACTTACTTAATAGTGCATAAATACAATTATATAATCCGAATAAATACTATGTCCATACTTCCTCAGTCCGGTAATTTGTTATCCTTTCATTTTGGGTACAAAGACCAAGAAAAGAGTATAATATCATTTGTAGTAGTTCTCCTTATGCCCTGTTCTTTTCGGCCGAAATGTGTTTAATCGAGTTAAATGGAGGTGAGCTTAATTGAATTAAGTTCAATGACCGAGTTGAAATGAACGAAGTTAAAGTTAGACTTAATTTTGTGAAGAGATTAGTTAAATAGAACTGACTAAAGTTAAACATAACTGTGTTGAATAGAGCTGAGCTGAACTAAAACGAGCTGAAATTAAGCGGGAAAGAACATGGCCTTAGTGGATGACAAGTAGACGATAATCTCATTGGGTGTCAAATTAAAAAAGAAAATATATTATATTTAGACCCATAATACTTACAAAATTATCACCTTTTTTATTAAAATAAAAGTTCTACGGAAAATTCGCACAGTACCCTTCAAGTTTGACAGTTATAAATCTTGTAATTTTGGCGTGGACTATGTCATCTTATTGCTTGACTGACCTTGAAGACCAATTGATACGTCGAAAATCGTTGACTCATGTCAACGCTACAAAGTTAACAAAAAACAGCGTGTGAGAAATTTCATAGCAATTGGCCCCCCATTAGCAAAGACGTTGATACATTCGGACCTACTGAGTAAAGTACCAGAAAAGTTTACTGACCCTATAAACACGTTCCAAATTACTTCAAATCCGGTTTGATATTATCGTATAATTAACTAAAGTGGGTTGAGTGTAGTAGAGCGTGAGAGTGCCTTAAAGTGTTGCAATGACAACGAATCGAGAGATCCCGGGTTCGATTCTCTACACGGGAGTGCTACGGTTACCTGCAATCAAAGAATACCCGGAAAAAAAAATTGTATAATTTGCTGAATTGGAATCAACTTGACTTGGCCCGGTGTCGAGTGGATAACCGATATAACCAGAAAATTGATTCGGATAAGTTTACCTAAAATCACATCTTTCACGGTGTTGATCTTTCACGGTGTTGTCTGTGTAGATAAACTCGATACAAAATTTAAAATTGGTAACTTTAGGTCAGATAGGTTTTTTTTTCCCTTTTAAGTGGTTTTAAACTACTTTAGCTTATTTCAAATCGAGTCAATAAACCTAATCTACACGGTGACAATTACATCAAGTGACGGAGCCAATATTTGAAATTAGCTGGGGCAAAAAGGTAATAGTATAAGGTAACTATGAAAAACTTCGATAATTTTAATTACCCCCACCCCTCGCTCCACCAGTGATTACATCAGGTCAATTCGACTTTCAAGTCACATTTCGGTTATCTTATTTCTCATTGACCAAGTCTAAGATAAGTTATTTAAGTTCGATCATTACCACTCTCTTTTAACTTTGGGTTATTGTTAAAGGCTATTTACAGCCGCCTATAAATACGAGCATTTGTTAAACTAAAAATCAATTCACTTCCTAAAATCTACAAAATTAAAATAAAATAAAAATGGCTCAAAATAGTTTCTTAATCTACTTTCCAATATTATTCTCTATAATAATCAATTTAAAACTTTCATTAGCAGCAAATTTTTTTTCTCACGAATGTTCAAACACAACCTTCTCCAGGAACAGCAAATACCAAACCAATCTAAACACAGTCTTTAACGACCTCGCCTCGAACGCCACCAACCGTTACGGCTACCACACCGCAACAGCCGGCGTCGGATCAAACAACGTCGTATATGGTAGCTTCCTCTGCCGTGGAGACCAAAGCGGGAAATCGTGTCAAGATTGTGTTACCACGGCAACAGTCACGGACTTACCCATTACTTATTGTCCTAACCGAAATGTCGGTATTATATGGTACTACGAATGTATGGTACGTTACTCGAACGAGTCGTTTTTCGGTATATTGGTTCAAGATCCCGGGTGGATAACATCGCAGTCGCAAAATGTTACGGGAAATGTAACACAATTTACTGATATAACGGATGATATGTTGATTACTATTGCGAGTCGGGCTGCGGCTGGCGGGTCGGATATTATGTATGCGACGGGTGCGGTTGGGTATTCGAGTTTTGGGACGGTTTACGGGTTGGTACAATGTACCCCTGACCTTGGTAATTATCATTGTAAAGAATGTTTGGTTGATGCAATTGCGACATTTCCTATTTGTAAGGGGTCTAAATTAGTTCGACGTGAATGCAATGCTGAATTTCAAACGTATCCGTTTTTTAACGGTAATGCTACTTTGACGGAGATATTCCCGACACCACCAGCACCACCGCCAACGAGCAATGACACGGGAACGGGAAATGGAACGGGGACAGGGACGGGGATACTTGTTCCTAGTTCAGCTCCTAGTCGGCACTCTGGTTAGTTTTTTATAAACCTCTTTTTTTATGCTTAATGTTACTTAATTCGTAGTAGATGACTACTAATTAAGTAACATTTTTACCGTATTTTTCTTCACTTATAGGTAGACCTGTGAACAGATGACTCGACCCAAAAGTAATCCAAAATAAACTTCTTTTTTCAACCAAACCCGAATTGATCCTTAAACAATTACAGCTTAAGATGAATCAAATACGCTAACAATTGACCCTTAAACAATTGCAGCTTAACCCGAATTGACACTTAAACAATCAGATATATCCTGTTTATATATTTTTCAAATAAATTTACAACTTCCAAGTGTAATGAAATTGTGCAGGTAATAGCAAAATGTCAGCTAAGGTGATCGCAATTGCTGTTTCATTAGTTCTTCTTTCAACCGTATTATTAGTAGCGATGACAGTCTGTTTCGTCTTTAGACGGCGTAACACTAAGAAGAATGATGATGAAGCTCATCAAACTGGTAAGAAATAATCCCTAATATAATCATATATGTAGTTGAATTTTGTTTGATCAATTAACATATGCTTTATATTTTTTTTGTTATGGCATAATTGAAGAGGATCTTACAACTCGCGAGTCTTTGCTATACGATATGGCAACGCTCCAGATCGCAACAAATGATTTTTCGAACGAGAATAAATTGGGTGAAGGTGGATTCGGTAGTGTCTACAAGGTAATCATCAGCTTAAATTTTAATGTATCTTTTCTTTTGAAAGCCGAGGTAATACATCACTACAATATACAGAGTAAATTGTTTCAAGATTAAGCCTTTGATTTGTTATACAAGTATTTTGTCTCGATTTATAAGCTTAGACAAACATAGATGTACGATATCGATTGTCCTTCTAAATTGAACAACTAGGATCGAAAATTGAGAATATACTCCGTCATAAACTTTAAAATGTTCAAAAATTTTAAATGATTTTTTCAAATATTTCATGAATTCATTATACGGGATATTTATCAGTGCTTCATACTTCTCAATTACCTCCGTAATATCTACGTTTGTGCCACCTTAAGCGACTTGATTACATTTTAGCTTAGCGCCATCACGGCAAACCTAAATTTCGTTAGACGTTAGGAGCCCATGACCTTTCGATGGTGTAGCCCAACAAAAATAATCGAAATTAGTCACGTCTTTTCATTAGATTTTCGAGTTTAGATTTTTTTAATTTTCTTCTCGTTTTGTCATTTGTAATCGTATTAAAACTTTAATGTAATTGTACATAGGGTACATTATCAAATGGTGAAGATGTTGCAGTGAAGAGATTGTGTAAAATCTCACGGAAAAGCGCACAGGAATTCAAGAACGAGATCTTGTTAGTAGCCAAGCTTCATCACAAGAATTTGGCTAGGTTGTTAGGTTTCGCCTTAAACGAAAAAGAAAAATTGTTGGTCTATGAGTATTTGCCGAACAAAAGCCTCGACAACTTTGTTTTCGGTATAGTTCTCCTTCTATCTCGGTTTTTTAACTACTGTATCAGATAAGTTAGGGCTCATTATGAGATAATATAAATGATATTCGTTGAATAGTTTGATATGTTTTATTCGAACTACTATTAGTTTGACAATTTTGTGATTCCTTTTATGTTTCAGATCCAGTGAAACAAGAACATTTAAATTGGAGAGTGCGTTACAACATTATTTTAGGAGTTGCCAAAGGAATACTTTATCTTCATCAAGACTCCGGTATGAAAATCATACATAGGGATTTGAAGGCGGGCAACATATTGTTGGATGCAGATATGAATCCCAAAATTGCCGATTTTGGTTTGGCGAGGATGTTTGATTATGATAAATCTCAAAGCAAGACGAGCAAGGCCGTTGGTACATAGTGAGTACAAATTTTTCATCTTGTGTAGATAATTTTCTAATCTCTTTTATTTCTATCGATAATTTACATATTGGGTACAAATTTACGGTATGAGTAACTCTTACGCCCTTAAAGTGATCCAATCTCTTTTATTTCTATCGATATGTGACAATCACAAATGACAGTTTCATCGGTAATACTATAGAAGCTCTTCATTCTTTAAGATGTCGGTCATTGTGAACGAACTACAAACTAACCAAACATTAATCATATGTGTGTTACTTGATGTTTTAGCCTTTTAGGGTAGCCGAATTATCAAGGAAACAATTAAACCCTTTTTCATCTATATAATTTATACTTAGTATACCTTTTTATCCGGTACAATGTTAAAATTCTAACTTACATATACTAATGTTGCCTACGATATTAGTGGCTACATGTCTCCAGAATATGTTATGCACGGGATATATTCGACGAAATCAGATGTGTACAGCTACGGAATATTGATCTTAGAGATCATTAGTGGCAAAGTAAATTCTGCATTTCCTGACGCAAGCTGTGGTGATAATCTTGTAACCTATGTAAGTTATTATTCCCTCCCTCGCTCTCAGACATATATTTACCTTTATTTAAATTCCTCGTATGGAGGAAGTAATTCATTAATCCATTGTATCAACAGGCTTGGAAGTTATGGCAAGAGGGTAATTGCCTGGCATTTGTCAATGCAAGCATAAGAGATTCATGCTCGAGTGATGAAGTGACGAGATGTGTGCACATAGGCTTATTGTGTGTTCAAGAGGCGGTTGAGGCGAGGCCGACAATGGCTACGGTTGTCCTTGCATTGGAGAGTATCAATTTTAGTCTTCCGGTTCCAAGACAACCTGGTTTCTTTGACAAGCTCAAAGGAAATTCGAACATTGGCAATGGCATTGTCGTAAATCATTCAACATATGATGTTTCTGTGAGCGAAATGGAACCTCGATAGTTTTAAGAAAATTACTTGGGCTTCTTTTGAATGGCCCATAAGTTTAATGGGCCATGATATAAAAGCCCATGGAAGTAATGGACAATTATTATAAAGTTTTAGGTGAATTGAAGTATATGTGAGACTAAAGCTACATTATTTTTGTGAAAATTGAGACCTCTCTTTTGTTGTTTATCTTGTGTTGTTTATGTGTCTCTTATGATTCTATAAAATCCCAAATCATGCCGTATGATTCTCTCTTTACCTTGTTTTCAACTTTTTTTTACTAAGATATACTCTCTCAATCTCGGTGAATAGTTATCATTTTCTACTTTTAGGTGTTTCAGTCAATAATTATCATTTATGTTTCAGTCAATATCATTTATATTTATAGCATATATTATCCCATGTGCAAGTGGTATACTCCCCCCGTCCTGGTCAATTGTTGCTCTATTTCTTTTTAGGGTGTCTCGGTCAATTGTTATCCTATCTATATTTGGAAGATTTTCTATGTATAATTTGATCACTCAATAGGACTATTGTCCACTTATCACTCAATAAGTGGAACCACAAATGACCCCCCACTGTTTCCTTGGTCTTTGTGTCAAAATAAAAAGACAACAATTATCCAACACGAAGGGAGTAGTTGAGAAACAATATTATTATTAAAGTACTCTATCTCACATTTCTTTAATATTTGTGCTGAAACTAAATGATAACTAATGATCGGGACAGAGGGACAACTTTGGCTGTTAATATGTAGTAAGTTGACTATTGTCTATTGTGAAAAAATATTAGTAAAAGTTGACTACACAAAGTAAAAAAAAGAGAGAGAAATACTCCCTCCATTGTAATCGTTTTAGCATATTGAACATGAATTATGAAATACTTAGAAAAATTAATATATAATTTATGTATAATTATTGACCATTGAGAATAGGAAAAGAAACTTATTGCACCAATCAAACAACTTAGGGGTTGTTTGGTTACCCCTTCTATAACACAGGAATTGCAATTCATGTGATTTGCAAAATAAGTGGGTTGTTTGTTTACCGAAAATCACATGAACTGAAGTTCCATAGGAACTCTAATTCCTCCATAATGGAGGAAGTTGCTTACCTAGGTCCCCCTAGGTAAGTGGGAATTCCTATGGAATTCACTTCCTATATCACAACCAAACAAGCTTCCTCCATTTCATGTGAATTGCAAATCATGTGAATTACTACTTTCTTGGAAGTGCAATTCCCCCTTGCGAAACAAACGACCCCTTATAATATGGAATTGATGGAGTATTGTTAAAAATTCCTTTCAATTAACCAATTTTTTTCCAATCCATAAATAACATTTAATTTTATACAAAAACCAAAAATAGTGAAATCAAAACAACCCAATAAACATGTAAATAAGTAGGATTTAAATTACCATAAGCACCACCTATGAAAGATTGATTACTAAACTTAACTATACAATTAGCATGAACAACAATTCCACCTTGAGTACCATTACAATGTGTAGGCACATAATCATACACTTCTTGCAAACATCTACTGCAATTCTTGGCCGATATAACCGGAATACATTGTACAAGGACATGAATTTCATCTCGAGATCCGGTCACCGGGACAACCCTTATCGCGAAATTAGTCCTAGTCCAATTCCCGTATCCCGCTTCTTTGATCAAACCTTCAATTGTAGTCGATAACGTCCTATTATAGGGCGTATAATTAGCCACTTTTCCGCCTATCTTTCCCATGGACATTACAAAGTCTTTCTTGTACTCGGTTACCGACTTATTAGAATACCGAATGAGACATAAATTTGACTCCAAATAATAACCAAACGCGTTGCAGTCTTCGTAGAAATCTTGTTTTAAAAGCGCTTTGGTTGCGTAATGTACACATTTGTTACACAGTTGAGGAGTAATATCGCCCCAACAAATATAAGACCCGTAAACCTTGGCTCGAGATGAGCCAGTCGAGGTGGTGAAAAAACCGGGTATCTTTGGTTGGGATTCGAGAGCGAGATCAGAAAGAAGAGACGAGACGCTCATATCGTAATTTTCGTACGATGAGTTACCTTTCGTTGAGTTTCCCATGCATAATGTAGAAGTTCCGAAATCTTGATCATCTGAACTAATTGCAAGCTTGTTGAATATTGAGAATATAATTATAAAGGTGATTAATTTGCTAGAAAATGCCATTATTTTGTTAATTGTATTGATTTGATCATTTGTAATACTAATTACATTATATACTTGGATACTCTAGCAAGTCAAGGTCAACTAAGAACTAACGTGCTTAGAGATTAAAATTTTTTGTAATTGATTCAATGATTTGCATTTAATCCGGAGAGTAACATGCTTCACAATATTTAGCCTTCAAAGTCTGTATAGATTAAGGGTGGTGATAAGGTGATCGATAAGTTATCTCTTATTAAATCTCGTAGGGATATTTTACGTGGTACCTCTCTCTTTTTGCATATTCTCCATGGTATCTCTCATTTATTTAAAAATAAATTTGACTGTATATAATTCATGGTTATGAATTCCCAGCGCGACGAATCTTTTTTCAATATGTTTTTCTTCTCGAGATCTTCAATTTGAAAAAAAAAAATCGTTACTTTATGAACTCGTAGTCATGAAATATCGTCGGTCAAAATTAATTTGATTAGTGACAATTTTTCATTTCAAATCGAAGATCCCAAGAAGACGGTCATTTTGGAAAAAGGAATCGTCGCGTTCCGGATTCATGACTATGAATTATACGCGGTGAAATTCTTTTTTGAAGAAAAAGAAGGGTATCACTTAGAAAAAAAAAATATTGGGATACCATGTAGAATATCTTAATCTCGTATTATCGGATCCACAAATAAGTTACCTCTTATTAAATACATGCCCTGACGTCTGTCTCCACACAATAAAAAACGAAAAACCCTAATCTTTATAAACTAGGGGTTATCAATAACCATCAATTTGGTTGGTTGTGATAAGCCTCAATCTCTTCTCAAAAACTAGTTTCAAGTACATTATATTAAATAAATTATCATTCTCTCGTTAGGCGAGTTTTTTGTCCTATCATAAGAAGTATTTTTGGTCCCCATCAATTGATGGATTTCTTCTCACAATATTAAGGTTTTGGTTGTTATGTCCTCTCACTATAGTGATGCTACTTTATTAGTGGTTACATGTCTTCGGATTATTTTACGTTCGGAATATACTCGACGAAATCAGAGTGTACAGCTATGGGGAAACTTTGAGATAGATACGATGGATAATTGACAGAATTTTGAGGAGAATGAAAGGTTTTAGGATGAAATTAAGTGAGATAAGTAAGAAATAATAGGGAAGGAGCTCAGGAAGAGTTATAAGAAAGGGGTATGTCACTTTTTAAAAAATTTAACCAGAATCCTTGGTTTGAAGCAATTTTAAAAGAAAAGTGATTCATTGGATTTTTGTTTTCAAAAAACATTATATAAGGCTGTAATAAACAATCTTCTCTAATTTAAATCTATTAGTTGTCATTTTCAACGATTAGAACGGGTATCTCGCTTATGTAAATGGACATAGCTATAAGCATATCACATCAATAGTGAATCACGCAAATTTATTTGTCAAATTAGCTTGTCTGAGCTTTACGCTTTTTATGATTTTTCTTGCATCCCCCTTATACGGTTATACTAAAAGATTAAGCCTCCCTGAAATTTTCCCTCCAAAATGCTAGATTTAAATAAAGAGATTATACTATTGATAATAAATGCATATTATAAATCAATTCACATAAATTTATTGCAAACCATTATATATAGTTGTCAACTCTCGTTTTACTTTCTCGATTAAAATTTCTTCTTCTCGAACCAATGTACAACGATGCAAAATGCGAACAACCAGCTGAATATTTATAAATAATATACAAATTAAAAAATAAGAATCTACATATTCCGTGCAAAAGTATATTTATTATTACAACACATATCTTATGTAATTGTATTACCAAGTCATTATTTCACGTTTATATTGCGCCTTTAGTGAATATAATGATGTGACAACAATATTTTTCAAAATAAAGTTAACAATATAGTGTTTCAATAAAATCGACACTCTTATTAGAAGTAAAAGTGTTAATGAACCTTCTCTTTTATACCCCTTAATATAAAACATTATTAATAATCACATTACTAATAATGATTTTATAATTAGAGTTTAAATGGAGTTATGCGCGTGGTGTTATTGTTACATTCTCTAATATTACCATATAAAAAACAGCGCATTTGCGCGGGATTTATACTAGTATATTTATAATAGAAACTAGTCACATCCGAGAAGCCAAAACGTACAGTTGTAAATTTTGATAAAACTATACTCCGTATTATTTAGTGCAAAAATTAAACTCGATCTACGTTGCCAAACAACTAATAACCAATATAAGCAAATTATCATCACACTTAAGTTTCATGTTTTCATGTCGGGTAAGTTCATGTTTATGACGGTGTGTCTACTTCGATGAAAAAATATTCTATCCAAATTAATCCCCCTACTACTAAAAGAATAAGAGCTCTTCATGATTTTCCCGCCTAAAATGCAATGTTATATGATTGGTGCTCATATTATGTGATATTAATTGTATACGATAAATAGAAGATACTACTACTAATTTCAATATGTAAACCCACATTAATGGATATTTTAATTTTGCTACAGTTGTGGATTTATATTAATCATATTATATGATAATATGAGAGAAATATTTTGCATAATCTTTTTCATAATTTTATTTTTCTATATTTTGATATAAATATTGTACAAGTTAGCTATATCCTTCGCTAATTTTATTGTATAATAACTAAGTCATTAATTAAAGTTATTCTTTTGGTAAATATAATAGTATAACAATAATCTATTTTAATAATTAAGTAATTTAATTATATAATTAGGATTAAGTTACACGTCAATCTTATTTGAAGTGAAAACTATCAATTATTTTTCTCTTATATCACTTAAGCATGTTATCAAGCTATATTATTTAACGTCTTTATACATTATTGTAAAAAAAACCGTGCATTTGCACGGGATCAACACTAGTTACTCACTATCTAAATAATTACTCCGTAATTTCAAATCAAATTATTACTCCATCCAACTCATTTATTTGTTTATCTTTTATATTTTTTATATTTTTTGTAAGTAGGCCTTAATTAATTGTCACTTACGATTTCTATATATAGATAATATATTCGATTATTTTACATCAAATTGGTTAGGAACTTAATTTTCTCCTTCACTGACTCTTCTTGGTTATAGACTTATAGGTACTCAATTTTCTCCTTCACCTTGAAAAAATATTATTAACTTTTTACTTTTAAAGATTCGCCATATAATAGTATTCTTTTTCCTTTTTGGTACAAACCCACAATAGTATTTTAGTATTTTTTATTTAGGTACAAACACATAATAAGTATTCTATAGCACGGTAAATATTTATTAATATATATATATATGTATATATACACACATTAATGCACCCGTCCACCCAAATCTTACTCATTAACACAATTTTTCATTTGTGGAATTGTCCTTTACCTTAGGTTGTTGGTACTTCTCGGGTTTCAATCATTTGTTTACCATTTTCATTTGAAAGTATCTTATTTATTTGTTTACCTTTCGATATTCAGAAGAAAAAAAATGTTCACAAATTATCGATTATTAGGCTTTTTACAACTAGTAATCCTTGTAATTATCCATCAAACAACAACAATGTCAGCCCAATTCGCCAACAGTTGCTCAAATACCACAATGTTCACCAACGAAAGTACCTATAAAACAAATTTGAACACCGTTTTTCGCGCTCTCGCCTCCAACGCGACTAACAACCCATCGGGTTTTTACAGAACTACAATCGGTAACCCAAAATTTGAGGCCATTTATGGCGAATACCTCTGGACGGGGGACCAAAACATTAGCTCATGCCACCATTGTGTCGCCACCGCAACCACGATGGACATTCCGAATCTTTTGTCCTAACATGAACGTCGGTATTATATGGTATGACGAGTGTCTGGTTCGATACTCAAATTCATCGTTTTTCAATACTATGGATCAATTTCCGGCAATGATTGCGTGGAATTATGCTAACATAATCGGTGACAAAATCCGGTACATGGACGCAATAACAAATATGATTAGTAATGTGCTTGCAGTTCGAGCAGCCGAAGGCGGGCCATTTAAGAAATTCGCAACTGATTTTCTGAATTATTCGGCGATTCAGCCTATGTATGGGTTGGGACAGTGTACCCCGAACTTAAATGCCAACGATTGTTACCAGTGTTTAAACTCGTCGATCCAAGATTTTAAACAGAAGCCAGGCGGTCGTGTTTTGGCGCCAAGCTGTATAATACGGATAGAGGTGTAAGGGAAAGAGTTTTATTATTATTATTCACAATTGACAATGAATACAAGGCTAGTATTTATACTAGTTACAATTATAAACCCTAACACAATATTTACCTAATACAAACTATGGTAATATACTATAAGACGGAGATTTGGAAATATTAACAAGATTACATAATAAGAAAGATAGAAAGATAAATATATGGAAGATTACGTAAGATTACGTAATATTCCTAACACGCTCCCTCAAGACGGACGACCCGAAAGCGAGACCGATCGTGGAAAGCAACAAGGCAAACCGTGGTCGTGGAAGAGGCTTGGTAAGGACGTCGGCAAGCTGATCATCACCGGAGATATGTTGAACACGGAGATGACCATTCTGGACTTGTTCACGGACAAAATGGAAGGCATGGGCGAGATGTTTCATTCATGAATGAAACACCGGGTTAGCAGAGTAGTGAGTAGCACTAAGGTTGTCACAATAGATAACCGGTGGTTGAGAGATTGGAACACGAAGTTCAGTGAGTAAGGACCGGAGCCAAGTAAGCTCGGCTGAGGTAGTGGCAACGACACGAAATTCGGCCTCGGTAGAGGAGCTAGCTAAGGCACGTTGTTTCTTCGAGGCCCAAGATAAGGCATTGCGACCTAGGTAAGTAACATAGCTCGAGGTGGAGGCATACCTGTCACGATCCCCAGCCCAATCCGTGCACAATAGGCGTGTAACCGAGTGGGGGAGGACCGGTAGAGTTGAAGACCAACATGAGACGTACCATTTAGATAGCGAAGCAAGCGTTTTAGAGCACACCAATGGAGATCAGTGGGACGGTGCATAAATTGAGCCAATTTGTTGACGGTGAAGGCGATATCGGGACGAGTAAACGAGAGATACTGGAGACTACCCAAAAGAGCACGATAATCCGTGATATTGGGGATTTCAGGACTACCATCGTGATGGAGGGTGGGGTGGACAGCCACGGGTGTGGTGGCGGGTTTTGACTCGAGCATTTTGTGATTGTGCAATAAGTCATGGATGTATTTTGATTGTGTCAAGAGAAGACCAAGGGGGTTGGGGTGACTTCAACACCTAAAAAATAAGACAAAGTGCCTAAATCTTTGAGTGAAAACCGTGTGGCTAGGGACTCAATGAAGAAAGACACATGACTCGGGTTGGAGCCGGTGACAATAATGTCATCGACATAAACAAGTAGGTAAATGGAGTGTGACGGTGTCGTGTATAAAAACAAAGACGAGTCAGCAAGTGAGGCCTTGAAGCCGAGGCCAAGGAGGTGTTGCTTGAGTGTCGTGTACCAGGCACGTGAGGCCTGTTTAAGACCGTATATAGCTTTAGTGAGCTTGCATACGTATGAGGGGTGTTCGGGACTAGTGAAGCCCGGTGGTTGTGACATGTAAACTTCGTCATTAAGATTGCCTTGGAGAAAAGCATTGTTTATGTCAAGTTGACGAAGACACCAACCGTTAGTGAGAGCAAGGGACAACAAAGTACGTACCGTGGCGGGTTTTACAACAGGACTAAAAGTGTCGGAGTAATCCACTCCGGGTCATTGAAGGAATCCTTTTGCAGCAAGACTAGCTTTGTATTTATCAATGGTGTTATCGGGTTTTTATTTGATACGATAAATCCATTTACATCCAATGACATAGTAGGATGGGTTAGGAGGTACAAGAGTCCATGTAGTATTGTTTTGCAGGGCAGCAAACTCGGCAAGCATCGCATCGCGCCACTTTGGGTCGACTAAGGCTTGTTTTGTAGTATTAGGGAGTTGAGATGGCGGAAGAAGAGTGGCTAGTTTGGCATATTTGGGGTTGGGGACTCTAATATTGTTCGAGAGTCGGGTGGTCATCCGAGGAGGAGGTGGAGGGGGTGGGGGAGGAGGTGAACTGTGGGTGGGAGGGGTGGTCACAGGTGTTACGGGAGAAGGGGCAGAGGCAGGGGAAGTGGGGGAGGCAGGGGAGCTGGGTGTGGTAGTTGGGGCAGGGGAGTGCCGAGCAGGGGGAGAGCCAGGGGACGTGGGGTTGAGTGGCGTGTGGGGTGGTGGTGTGGTGGCAGCGGAATGGAGGGTGAGAGTGTCGGGAAGCCAGGAGGAGGTGGATAGAGGAGGGGAGGGGCTGGTTGTGGTTTGTTGAACAAGGTCCGGGTAAGGGAAGCTATGTTCGATAAATTTAACATGTCGGGAGACAAAGGTTTTGTCTGTAGTGGGGTCGAGACAATAAAACGCACTTTGAGTAGGTGAGTAACCGACAAACACACACGGTTTGGAGCGGGGTTCTAATTTGTGCGTGGTGTAGGGTCGGAGCCACGGATAACAAAGGCATCCGATGCTTCGAAGTTTCGCGTAGTTGGGTTGATGGCCGAATAGAGTGAAGTAGGGAGTCGAGTTTTGTAATGTTGTAGTGGGGAGACGGTTAATAAGATAGGTGGCAGTAGAGAAGGCATGGGGCAATAACGTGGGTGGTAAGTGAGCATGGGTGAGAAGGGCAAGGCCGGTTTCAACTATATGACGGTGACGACGTTCTTGTGGGAAATCGGTATTACCACAATACAATTATAATAGGATTATAACGAAAAGTAATAATTTGATTATCGAGTCATAAACGAAAACAAAGAAAAGGTTTAGAAATCAACCTTCGGTCCTAGCAATTGGCGTAAAGAACAAAGATATCAAGGTAGATATCCTCCTAATCGTTGCACCCAAGATGCTCCGAGAAATACCCTTGTGTTGCTAGAAGTTATCAAAAATTACTGTTAACTTTTGATTTGTGTTTATGTCAAAAGTTACTGTGAACTTTTGTCTGTTGTGTGATGTTAGATGAGATGGAGGCTAGTGAGGAATTAGGTTAAGTTCGAAAAATCTGAATTTTTCTCTCTCCCTCAAACTCACGGCACATGTATGTTTTATATGAGGAGATTTGGTCTCCTCAAATAACAACCCATTGACCCGAAAACCCGAGTGTATCTGGATACCGTGTTTTGGTCATTTTAGCTTTCAATATAATGTGATATCTTATAATCGTCGTTTTATATGGACCGACATTATAATCCGTCATTAATTATAAATATCCGTATATTTATAATTTGCCAATTAATTATAACGGTTTATGTTTAATTAGCTTACATTATATACTATAATTAAATATAACTTTTTATATTCAATTTACGAATTACAGTTAATTCGTCTCAGCTAACTTTCGTCTCATCATCACATTGACTAACCTTTTAGTCAATTACACTGACTAACCTTTTAGTCATATAATAGGGTATCAATATGATTATTTTCTCAAATAATCACATCTCTCAAACACATCCTATAGGTGTGACTTTTAGGGACCAGTTGATCACCGCCATCTGTATGACAATAACGTCAAACTTATCTAGCAAGCCAACCGTTATTGATAAACGTTAATCAACTGATTATTATACAAAGTATACCCTGTGAACCTACAGAGATTTATTTATGTTATTGCACTAACTGTGGAGGACACTGGCTCCAACAATCTCCCACTTGTCCGTACAAGTGTATGTGCGATAACCGATTCTCATATCCATAATAAATTTCTCCCACTCAATGTAAACCAATTTGCAAAGTCCGTATTCACAAAGGTCGTAGTTTACAAGTGATCAGTATCAAGAGTGGTTTCCCCGACTAGAGAGTAACTTAACTGATAAACGAATCTTTATTCGAGCATGGCCATGCATTTCAGTTACAGCTCCTCGAGTGGCCCTGAGAAATATCATATCCTGATAAAGGTGGGATATTTTCTTCAACTCGAATCTTGCAGATACAAGCGCAGTATGAAATGACCCAGTGAAAATCTACTTAGCCTCCTGTTACGGTCGACCGTGAGAAAGAAACCAAAGTCACCCAAAAACTGCCTTTATCTCAAGAGACAGTCGATAGTCCAAAGAATCGACTCTAGGAACACTATGGATGTCCTATCCACGACCCGGCACCTAATGTTCCGAAACATTTAGGACTCCATAACGTCGTCACAAAATGTCCTGCGCAGTATCATTATAACTCGCATCTGTGATCGATCAGTCAACAGTTTGACTTATGGCTCGTTGAACCCACCATCAATCGACGTCACAAAATAATTGCCAGAGTTATCAGCTCATGTAGGCAATTACGGACCAAAACAAAATATAATGTAATTCAGTTCACTTTGTGGTGTTCAATGTTGTCCGTACAACCCACATGAAAAACAAAATATAAACAAAACGATGATTTTATAGATAGTTTTTATGAAAAAGATACAGGTGTCTAATCCATACAAAACAACTAATACAACTCAGGAACACGTTTGATTCCCATGGAAATAACGTGCCCTTCATGTTTATCATATCTCAATGGTTTAGTGAGAGGATCTGCGACGTTGTCATCGTAGCAATCTTGTCTATCACTATCTCCCTTTGCTCCACATAATCTCGGATCATGTGAGCCTTCCGTTGTACATGCCTAGACTTGTTGCTGGACTTGGGCTCCTTAGCCTGGAAGATGGCACCACTATTATCACAATAGATGGTGATCGGGTCATCCGAACTAGGAACTACAGTTAGTCCTTGTAAGAATTGACGCATCCATATAGCTTCCTTCGCAGCCTCTGAAGCAGCATAGTACTCGGACTCAGTCGTAGAATCTGCTATAACAGTTTGTTTGGAGCTTTTCCAGCTGACCGCAGCGCCATTAAGAGTAAAAACGAATCCAGACTGAGATTTCGAGTCATCTCGATCCGTTTGGAAGCTAGCATCTGCGTAACCGATTGCGCATAGCTCAGTGTCACCTCCATAAGTCAATACCCAATCCTTAGTCCTCCATAGGTACTTAAGGATATTCTTAACAGCCATCCAGTGTGTTTCACCTGGATTGCCTTGGTATCGACTCGTCATACTCAATGCATATGCCACGTCTGGACGTGTGCATATCATGGCATACATGATCGATCCTATAGCTGATGCATAAGGAATCCGACTCATGCGCTCGACCTCTTCCGATGTCATTGGTGCTTGAGCTTTACTCAACTGCATCCCAGAGACCATTGGAAGGTTCCCCTTCTTGGAGTTGGTCATGCTGAACCTCTCAAGAATCTTATCTATATAAGACTCCTGACTGAGGGATAACATCCGTCGTGATCTATCTCGGTAGATACGGATCTCCAAAATTCTTTGTGCCTGGCCCAGATCTTTCATCCAGAAATGGTTCTTTAACTAAACTTTTACCGAAGTTAAGAGAGGTATGTCATTCCCAATCAAGAGTATGTCATCGACATACAATATCAGGAAGACAATCTTGCTCCCACTCGACTTGATATATAAGCATGGTTCCTCGACCGATCGAGTAAATCCATTCTCTTTTATCACTTGGTCGAAACGATGATTCCAACTCCGAGAAGCCTGCTTAAGTCCATAGATAGAACGCTTAAGCTTGCATACCTTCTTAGGATTTTTAGGATCAATGAAACCTTCGGGTTGTACCATGTACAACTCCTCCTCCAAATAACCGTTTAAGAAGGCGGTTTTCACGTCCATTTGCCAAATTTCATAGTCATGAAAGGCGGCAATCGCTAAGATTATCCTAATGGAACGCAGCATGACTACGGGTGCAAAGATTTCATCATAATGCAAGCCGTGCACTTGAGTGAAACCCTTTGCCACTAGTCGTGCCTTGTATGTATCTGGTTGTCCTTCTACAGAATGCTTTATCTTGTAAAGCCATTTGCACTGAAGAGGCCGAACCTTATCAGGTAAGTCAACCAGATCCCATACGTCATTCTCATACATAGAGTCCATCTCGGATTGCATGGCGTCAAGCCATAACTTAGAGTCGAAACAGGTCATAGCACCTTTATAGGTAGCGGGTTCGTTACTCTCAAGGAGTAAAACGTCATTTCTCTCATTCTCCTCGACCATACCAATGTATCTGTCTGGAGGAATAGAGTGTCTACCCGACCTCCTAGGTTCCAAAGGAATATTTACCGCAGCTGATGATGAAGGAACAGTTTCCTCCAGTGGTTGCTCGGTTGTTGGTTCTTGAATCTCCGACAGTTCGAAGGTTCCATTACTTGTCCTATTCTCGAGAAATTCTTTCTCTAAGAACGTCGCACTAGCCGCAACAAAAAATCGATGTTCGGTAGGCGAGTAAAAGTAATGACCAAACATCCCTTTTGGATAACCAATAAAGTATGTCTTGACCGATCGTGGGCCGAGCTTATCGTCAGGTCTCCACTTGACATAAGCCTCGCAGCCCCAAACCCGAATAAAGGACAAGTTAGGGACCGTTCCCTTCCATAATTCATATGGAGTCTTGTCTACATCTTTAGACGGACTTCAGTTAAGTATTAGAGCAGCTGACAAAAGAGCATAACCCCATAATGAATCAGGTACAACCGTGTGACTCATCATGGATCGAACCATATCAAGTAATGTTCGATTTCTCCGTTCGGACACACCATTCAATTGTGGTGTTCCAGGTGGAGTTAACTGCAGTACTACACCACAGTCTTTAAGGTGTCGATCAAACTCCTTCGAAAGATATTCGCCACCACGATCTGAACGTAGTGCTTTAATCTTTCTATCCAGCTGGTTTTCAACCTTATTCTGGAATTCCTTGAACGTGTCAAAGGACTCACTTTTATGCTTCATTAAGTAGACATAACCATATCTACTCAAATCGTCCGTGAAAGTGATAAAATACCTATAGCCATCTCTAGCGTTGATTGACATAGGTCCACACACATCAGTATGTATGAGTCCTAATAGGTCCAGCAGCGCGCATTCCAACACCTTTGAAGGAAATTCGAGTCATTTTGCCTATGAGACATGATTCACACGTGCCAAAAGATTCATAGTCAAATGGGGAGATAGTCCCATTATCAATGAGCTTCTTCACGCGTTTTTCATTTATGTGTCCCATACGGCAATGCCATAAATAGGTTTGATCTTTGTCACCAACCTTTGCTTTCTTACTACTCACATGCAATATATCTGTGGTTTGATCTAAAACATAAATGCCATTCATGGAAACTGCTTTACCATAAATCATTTCGTTTAAAGAGAAAATACAGCTATTATCCTTTATTACAAACGAAAAGCCGTCCTTATCAAGTACGGAAACTGAAATAATGTTTTTAGATAAACTGGGTACATAGTAACAGTTATTCAGAAATAACTCAAATCCACTCGGGAGTTGGATTACATATGTTCCCACTGAAACGGCAGCTACTCTTGCTCCATTCCCCACTCGCAGGTCCACATCACCCCTTGCGAGAGTTGTGATGTTTCTTAGGCCCTGCAAATGATTGCACAGATGAGAACCACAACCAGTATCTAGTACCCAAGTTCCGAAACTTGCATGGTTGATCTCAATCATATGAATAAAAGAAGAAGACATACCAACAGGAGAGACGCGGCCTGCTTTAATGTCCTCTCGGTACACGAGGCAGTTCCTCCTCCAATGCCCAACTTGTGGCAATGGTGGCACTCCACGTTACCTTCATCGCTCTTTGTCTTGCCTTGTGAGCTACCGCTAGACTCACCAGGCCCACTCTTGCCTTGCCCTGGCTTTTTGAATTTCGGCTTCCCTACAGCTAGGTTTGCCTTAGCCTTGCCCATACCTTTTCCCTTGTTGCCAATCATGAGAACGTCCTGTTTCAGACTCCCACTCAATTTCAGATCACTCTCTGTCTGTACAAGGAGTGAGTGGAGCTGATGAAGACTCTTCTTCATATCATTCATATAGTAATTTGCCCTGAAAAAGGCAAAACCATCATGAAGTGAATGAAGAACGCGGTCTATGAGGATCTTCTCATCGATTTTGCAACCAAGTGCCTCCAGTTTCTCGACATTCTCAATCATGTCAAGAATGTGTGGGCTAACTGCTTGGCCCTTCTGGAGTTTCGCTTCAAAGAAGAGACATGTATGCTCATAGCTAACGATCCTCGGAGCTTTCGAGAACTCGTTAGAGAGCGTGGTGAAAATCTTGTTTGCACCTTGGGCAATGAATCGCCTTTGCAAATTTGATTCCATTGAAAAGATGAGTACGTTCTTTATCGCACCCGCCTCCATTACGAAATCACTATAAGCAAGTGATTCATTTGCTCCTGCATTGGGGCCTGGGTTTGGCGGTAGTGGCTCAGTCAAGTACTTGAGCTTACCGTCAGCAATGGCAGCATTCCGTAATGCAGCCTCCTAGTCCGCAAAGTTGGACCCGTTATTCTTCAGTCGCGTTGACTGATTCATAATGTCCATGAACATCTTAAGCCAGGACTCACGTCCGAACATGGCACTTGGCATTGGGTCATCAGTATGGCCAGCCATTTGTTATTAGCAGTTTATATCTGAATATATGACTGTGGGAAAAATAAATATGATAAGTTTCATCGTTTTAAATTTGAGTCAAATGAAAAACTGTTTAATTCGATGACTCGTGCATTTATACAATTGACCTCCCTCAAGAATTATATAAATGATCCTAAGACTCAATTTCTGTAAATTGATAAGCCAACCTCTTAGCTAATTCTACTTTTAGAATTCCTGGTCGATAAATTTCTGTAAATTCTATCTTTAGTCCATCATAATCACGAGATATTACTCGTACTATAATGTTGAGATAAAATAGGTCAACACTCACTACTTACCCAACGTAGAAGGGGTCATATTATGACTTCCGACGAAGAAGGGGCTCATAGTAGTTTTCCCTATAAAGACTAGTCTCAATTTTAATTTATAGGGGAAGGTCCCATCATCTTAACTTAAATTCATTTTAAGTGAACGAATGTCTAGCAACTCGAGAATGATTTAACTAAGGTGATGGCCCTAAAAGCGAGTGACATCGTATGTCCATGATTAAAATATTCAACCTATATGAATCATTTTACATGCATTTTATTAGGTGGTTTGGTTTAGGCGGAATATGATGCAGTTATCTATCATGTGAAGGAAAGAAAAACGAGAATGAAAAACGTAAAAGGAAAAACATGTCCTAGTGTGGCCTATCCTACCAAAAAGAATAAAATACAACTCGGAATCCAACAGATTGGACCCTCGAAGCTTGACTTTATCACCCTTCTTGGTCCATGCAGCGGGAGTGAGCTCCAATCTCCATCTTTAGTCTTCTTTGAAATTACAATAAATAAAATTACATAGATCCTATTTATTACATACTAATTTCAAAACCCAAAACTAAAAATAATGGAGATGCGAGATCTCAAAATACATCCAAGACTATGTTACCATCATTACGGTAACACAATCTACTAAGGCCACACTAAGTTACAACTGATTGTAAAAATACGTTAAAAATTCATTCAAACATTCCCAAAAACAATATAAAAGCATCAACTAAAATAAAACATACAAGACATAATACAGTTATTACGATGTTTTATTATCCAAACCACCCTTTAACATAGATTATAATTATGTGGTAATTCTGTAATTACCCACATCAATTACAATCCCGATTCATTTTACTGATAAAATGAACTATCCTAAACATTTCAAACTGCTTTAAAATGTAAGATATTAAGCATATGTGAACCGTTTCACATTAATTATACAAAATCCGAATGATGTACAATTAAAGGCCAAAAACTTGAACACGAAAAAAAAAACAGAAATTTTTCAGCATAAAAATTTTTCGGCAAATTTTTTCAGCAAAAGGTCCTTATCGACAAAATAGGGAAAATTAATATCCTTTCTAATGATAAACTCATCCAACATCATTTTCATTTTCATTTTAATCTAATCTTTATTAAATTAAAACATCTACAAATCTATTCTATGTTATTTTAACAGATTAAAATAACAAAATAAATCTAAATGAAAACGAATACGAAAGGAAATACGATTCAGTAAAGTACTCGATCGAGAAGAAAACTTGATCAACTAATTCTTCCTAGTCGACAAACAGGGACCTCGATCTAGTATAAACATCACTCGATCGAGACACTAAAGTCCTCGATCGAGCAAGCATACCATTCGATCGACCAAAGCATTTTAGAAATCTGCTCGATCGAGCAAACACAAGTGCTCGATCGAGCAAAACACAGAGAAAACACTTCGATCGAGCAAAAACAGTTACTCGATCGATCAAAACCTTTGAGAAAACTGCTCGATCGAGCAAGTAAAGCCCTCGATCGAGACAAAAACTCACAAAAACAACTCGATCGAGACACTAAAGTCCTCGATCGAGTCAAACACACAGCGGCATAAACAGTTTCGGTTTATGAAATCAAATTAAAACAATTTCGTGGCCTATGCTCTGATACCACTTGTGGGAAATCGGTATTACCACAATACAATTATAATAGGATTATAACGAAAAGTAATAATTTGATTATCGAGTCATAAACGAAACAATAATAATAGTAGAGATTTAGTAATCAACCTCCGGTCCTAGCAATTGGCGTAAAGAACAGAGATATCAAAGTAGATATCCTCCTAACCGTTGCACCCAAGATGCTCCGAGAAATACCCTTGTGTTGCTAGAAGTTATCAAAAATTACTGTTAACTTTTGATTTGTGTTTATGTCAAAAGTTACTGATAACTTTTGTCAGTTTGTGTGATGTTCGATGAGATGGAGGCTCAGAGAGTGAATTAGGTTAGAAAAGCCAAATAAACCAATTTGCACTATTCTGCTCACCCTCTCAAAACTCACGGCCCATATTGTTTTTATATGAGGAGATTTAAGTCTCCTCAAATAACAACCCATTGACCCGAAAACCCGAGTGTATCTGAATACATTCGGTTTTGTTCATTTTAGCTTCCAATATAATGTAATATATTATAATCGTCGTTTTACATGGACCGACATTATAATCCGTCATTAATTATAAATATCCGTATATTTATAATTTGCCAATTAATTATAACGGTTTATGTTTAATTAGCTTACATTATATACTATAATTAAATATAACTTTTTATATTCAATTTTACGAATTACAGTTAATTCGTCTCAGCTAACTTTCGTCTCATCATCACATTGACTAACCTTTTAGTCAATTACACTGACTAACCTTTTAGTCATATAATAGGGTATCAATATGATTATTTTCTCAAATAATCACATCTCTCAAACACATTCTATAGGTGTGACTATTAGGGACCAGTTGATCACCGCCATCTGTATGACAATAACGTCAAACTTATCTAGCAAGCCAACCGTTATTGATAAACGTTAATCAACAGATTATTATACAAAGTATACCCTGTGAACCTACAGAGATTTACTTATGTTATTGCACTAACTGGAGGACACTAGCTCCAACAAAAAGGGTCCACCACTAATGCAAAATATCATACTTTTTTTGATGATGTGGGTTAAGGAGATTGCTTTAAATGTTTTTGCTTTAATAGACGTAAGATGGGATGTTCAGTATTAACCCCTCTCATATTCCTCTCGTTGCAACTGTCGTACTAATTTGAGAGTTTTTATGTCTTCTATCCCCTTTTGTGTTGGTTTATTTTTGGATTTGATACTTTTAAATAATAACTATTAAGAAATGAAATTTTATTCTTTATTCACGATGTTTGAATTTCTTGTCGTACCCACTTCTTGTTGATCCTTTTTGTTTTTTATTTTAAAGTTTCTCTCTCTTCCAGATGGCACACAACAAGTATCCGTTTAAGCCCTACGGTTCTTATTGCAGCAAGATTTTAAAAAGTCAGATATAACAATTAAACATGCTAAGGTTTTAAGTCTTTTCTCGATTTGTTACAGTTGGTTTAGTCTTAATAGAGAAAATGCATAATAACCATTAGCAAACGTGTCAAAGTTTTAAAAGGACAGAGGTATTCAAAGACTGAATAAAAATCAAAAGATATTAGGTTAAAAAATAACAGAAAGTCCTAACCACTAGACTGTCAACCTCAATCCTTATCATTCACTTCTTTTTCTTGTCCTTGCCAGAACCACCATTCTCTGTAATCACTACTACAAATGCGCACTTGGGCCCTTTCGTGGCCCAAGTGTCTGTGGCTAACAGATAGCCACGTGAAAAAAAAAACGTGGCAAAAATTTAATTTTTAGCAACTAATTCTCCCGTGGCCAAGTGTATATTCCGAAGGCGAAATTTTCCCGTGACTAACAAGATATACCTAAAATAAATAAATAAATCGTAAAATTTTATTTTTCATTCACAACATATATTATCACATATAGTATCCTGCAATGCTTGATATTTGATTTGTTGTTAGTGAACTTGATTCATTCGAACATTATTCCGTTTTACGAACGGTTCATTTGTACGCATCGAAAAATCTTTCTTGGAGGTTACCCATTATAAGACTAGTCTCACCTGAGCACGCTTAACTTTGAAATTCTTATGATGATCTACCGAAACTGAAAGTTAACTTTGTTGATATAATTAGCATTTTGAATAGTTAAGTTTTGTCTTTTAAAACTATATTTAATATTACTTAAATATCAATGTATCGCATGATTTACGTATTTTGGGGGAAAAAGAAATTATTTTTGCAAAAACAATCAAGTTTTCGATAATGACCTTTATACTAATTATTTTGAGTAAATAGTTTTAAACCCGTGCAAAAATTACACGGGTCTATTATACTTCATAAATATAGTAATAACAGTGTATATGCACTCCCTTCATTCATTTTTCCCATTTTGAGCGTAAATAAATAAGTTAGAAAATAAAAAAGATTAATTCATGAAATTTAAACGTTTACATTTATAATCAAGACATTTCAAGGGGAAAAATAGAAAAAAAAAGTAACATATAGATGCCGAAAAAATCGTCAATGTTCTACCTTGGAAACCGCAATAAAGCAGATGGGAAAATAATAATGGAATAGAATACGGTTAATAGGATATATCGCACACCTATGCAAAGATAAATTTCCCTAGACACAAATTAATGTAGTACGAGGGGTCGAACACAAGGAGATGAGAATTTTGTTATGAAATGCTATGAAAAGACTACTATCAATATCGTTTTAATGGTTTGATTTGGTGTGATGTTTAGCAAAATATGATGTAAATTCAATAATATTAAAATAGTCTAGGGGAGTCAGGTCACTCATGAAATTATGTAAATGCTCATGTTAAACATATGAATTCTTAACATTGTTAATTGTTTAAGCTAAAGACACTCATCTCTAGATATTAGTGTCAACCTTATGTTGTGGGAAATATCGGTATATTTCAACATGAAATTAAAGGATTATAACGAAATTATAATATATGAAATACAAGTCATAAACGAAAAGCATAAAGATTAGAATCAACCTTTGGTCCTAGCAATATGGCCTAAGAACAAATATCGAGATCGATATTCTCCTAATTGTTGCACCCAAGATGCTCTGAGATATGCCTTTTCTTGTGCTAGAATGAACACCAATATTACTGATAATATTTTGTGAAAAGTTATGATGATCATGTAGAGAAGAAGAGTTTATATAAAACTCTTCTCTAATCTCCTTGTGACCGTCCAAGTAGTAGTCTAGTAGAGGGAGGAGTCTCCCTCTTTTTCTTCTACTTGTTTTTGGTAAATAGAGTTAAGATAGGAGTCTTCCCTCTTTTATTTATTTAATGTATAATATGTGTATGTATTATTATTGTCATTTATGTTGTCACATATTAATAACTCCATACAACATTTTGTAGTCGATTTATTAATACCGGTCTGACATCATTTATTATGACAATATCGTATAATATATACGTCAACTATAAATATCGTATATTTATAATTTGCTAATTAAATATAACAGTTTATATTTAATTACGAATTAACATTTTAATTCGTTTAAGCTTACATTATTTAATCGTATTAATACATTAATTAGATATAACAGTTTATATTCAATTACGAATTAACATTTAATTCGCCTCAACTAGTATTATTTAATCATATTAAATAATCGTATCATCATTACATTGACTAACCTTTTAGTCATATACATCGACTAACCTTTTAGTCATATAAGGCATCAATATGATTATATTTTTCATATAATCATATCTCTTAAAGACATCCTTTAGGTGTGACTTTTAGGGACCAGTTGATCACCGCCATTAAAATGACAATAATGTCAAACTTCAAGCAAGCCAACCGTTATCGATAAACGTTAATCAACTGATAAGAATACTAAGTATACCCTGTGAACCTGTAAGAGATTTATACATGTTATCACACTAACTGTGGAGGACACTATCTCCAACAATCTCCCACTTGTCCTCACAAGTGTATGTGCGATAACCGATTCTCATATCCAAAATTTCTCCCACTCAATGTAAAAAAATTTGCAAAGTCCGTATTCACAAAGGTCGTATTATACAAGTGATCAATATCAAGAATGGTTTTCCCGACTAGAGAGTAACTTAACTGATAAACGAATCATTATTCGAGCACGGCCATGCATTTCAGTTACAACTCCTCGAGTGGCCCTGAGAAATAACAAAACCTGATAAAGGTTGGATATTTTCGTCAACTCGAATCCTGCAGATACAAGCACAGTATGAAATGACCCAGTAAAAATCTACTTAGCCTCCTGTTACGGTCGACCATGAGAAAGAAACCAAAGTCACCCAAAAACTGCCTTAATCTCAAGAGACAGTCGATAGTCAAAAGAATCGACTTTAGGAATACTATGGACGTCCAATCCACGACCTGGCACCGAATGTTCTTACACATTTAGGACCCCATAACGTTGTCACGATGTCCTACAAGGTATCTTTATAACTCGTATCTGTGATCGATCAGTCAACCGTTTGACTTATGGCTCGTTGAACCCACCATCAATCAACTTCACAATATAATTGCCAGAGTTATCAGCTGATATAGGCGATTACGGACCAAATAAATATAATGTAATTCAGTTCACTTTGTGGCGTTCAATGTTGTCGTACAATCCACATGAAAAACAAAATATGAAACAATACGATGATGTTATGAATAGTATATGAAAAAGAGACATTCATCTAATCCATATAAACAGCTACTACAACTCAGGAACACGTTTAATTCCAATGGAAATAACGTGCCCTTCATGCTTATCATATTTTAACGGTTTAGTGAGAGGGTCCAAGATGTTGTCATCTGAAGCAATCTTGTCTATCACTATCTCCTTTTGCTCCACGTAATCTCGGATCATGTGAGCCTTCCGAAGTACATGTCTAGACTTGTTGCTAGACTTAGGCTCCTTAGCTTGGAAGATGGCACCTCTATTATCGCAATAGATGGTGATTGGGTCATTCGAACTAGGAACTATGGTTAGTCCTTGTAAGAACTGACGCATCCATATAGCTTCCTTTGCAGCTTCCGAAGCGGCATAGTACTCGGACTCAGTTGTAGAATCTACTATAACACTCTGTTTGGAACTTTTCCAACTGACCGCAGCGCCATTAAGAGTAAAGACGAATCCAGACTGAGATTTCGAGTCATCTCGATCCGTTTGGAAGCTAGCATCCGCATAACCAATTGCGCATAGCTTAGTATATCCTCCATAAGTCAATACCCAATCCTTAGTCCTTCGTAAGTACTTAAGAATGTTTTTGACAGCCATCCAGTGTGTTTCACCTGTATTGCCTTGGTACCGACTCATCATACTCAATGCATATGCCACGTCTGGAAGTGTGCATATCATGGCATAAATGATCGATCCTATGGCTGATGCATAAGGAACACAACTCATGCGCTCGACCTCTTCCGATGTCTTGGGTGCCTGAGATTTACTCAAATGCATCTCAGAAATCATTGGAAGGAACCCCTTTTTTGAGTTGGTCATGCTGAACCTTTCAAGAATCTTATCTATGTAAGACTCCTGGCTGAGTGAAAACATCCGTTGTGATCTATCTCTATAGATACGGATCCCCAATATGCGTTGTACCTCACCCAGATATTTCATCTGGAAATGGTTCTTTAACCATACTTTTACCGAAGATAAGAGAGGAATGTCATTCCCAATCAAGAGTATGTCATCGACATACAATATCAAGAAGACAATCTTACTCCCACTCGACTTTACATACAAGCATGGTTCCTCGACCGATCAAGTGAAACCATTCTTTTTTATCACCTGGTCGAAACGATGATTCCAACTCCGAGATACTTGCTTAAGTCCATAAATGGAACGCTTAAGCCTGCAAACTTTCTTAGGATTTTTAGGATCAATAAAACCTTCGGGTTTTACCATGTACAATTCCTCCTCCAAATAATCGTTTAAGAAGGCGGTTTTCACAATCATCTACCAAAATTCATAGTCATGAAAAGCGGCAATCGCTAAGATTATCCGAATGGAACGCAACATAACTACGGGTGCAAAGATTTCATCATAATGCAATCCTTGCACTTGAGTGAAACCTTTTGCCACTAGTCGTGCCTTATAGGTGTCTGGTTGTCCTCCATGTAACAACCCGAAATGTACCCTATTTTTTCTACTGAAAAGATATTACGGAAACTTTCAGCAAAATTAAGTTGTATTTAGAATTTATTGTTTCCAGTCGAATTTGGAATGTCGAGTTTCGTATTTGGAATTTCGGCGAGATTCCATGAGAAATCCCGTTTTAAGTCGACTTTGACTTTCGTGGATTTCGATTCAACCCGTAAATTGAAGACCGGAAATTATATGAATAATATCAATTGTAATTATTTTTATAAGTTCTTTGGACATTTATGAAAGTAATATAATTATTTTGATTGATTCGGATTTTAAGAGAAGGTTTACGTTTAACCCCGAACGTCATTAACTATTCCCGAGTCAACTTAAATCCCGAAACAAACCCGAAACCCGACTTTGGCATGAGTCACACGCCCCATGTCACCTTTTTCCACTCACTTTGGATCTTTTAATTCTTTCGATTAAACTAATACGAATATCTAAGATATTTGTAACTTTATCGATCCGTCAACTTAAATTACGCAAATCGCTTAAAAAACAGACCCGATTCTTCTACAATCACACGGCTCCTTTCCCCTCTCATAGGACTAGATATTTTCTTTCTTTTCATTACAATAACATAATATCTAATTAATATCTAGATATTTGATTAAACTATCATTAAATCTAATGATATCTAATTAATTACCTTACTATAATTATAAAACCCGAGTCAATTCCGTAACAACAATTTCAAAACCCGACTCCATTTTTCTCTATATTTACACGGCACACACCCACCCATAATTCACTACTTATCTTTTCATTTTACACTAAATCAACTTAATATCTAATTAATACTTTCTTTAATATAATCAAAATCGTTCTTGGTGTTCTTCATCGTTCTTCATCGTTCTTCATCGTTCTTGAGCAAAATCATCACAAAACCTTCGTTACTTGTTCAAATCCGTCCTATTTTATATTTCTAGAGTCTCCTCTTCGCTCTTCATCTCCACGTATGTTTTATTTTCAATTCCGACAAAATCGTTTTCAACACTTTAATTATGGAAAATCAAGTTTTAATTCTAATAATATTATTCTTGTCATTTCTTATAGGAGAAGATTTTGAAGACGAGTTTGGTGACTCGTATATTTTAGGAGAAGACTAGTAGACGGGTTTTCTTTACTTCTTATTTTTGGTGCTACTTGATTTTGCTAGCTAAGGTAACGATTCCGAGTTACTCGACGAATTTATGTTACATACTTTTGTTTTTGTTCATGTTATTTTTATTTATGGTTTTTAGTAGTAACATGATAAGTAGTTGTGATTATTATGTTGTATGGAATTTTTAACATGTTTTGTGTTCTTGATATATTGGGATGATTTATTCATAACCATGATTTTTGTATGAATGATGGTTAAATTGATTGTTAAAAATGGATGTTGGTTAATTAAAACATGTTAGAAATAATTTGGGATTTGTTGGTTGGTAGAACCGTGTAGAGGGGCTGGAAAACCGACCCAAACCAGGCCGGTTCAGGCCCGGTCCAGGTCCGGTCTGGGCTGGTCCATGAGTGGGCTTGTGGGTTGGGTCGATACTTGATTGTTTTGTTGTTGTTTTGACGGGTTTTAAATATGTTAAAGCATGCGGGAAATATTAAGAAACGAGTTTAGAAATGTCGACTCAAAACAGGACCAAACCAGGCCCGTGGGCCCAGTCCAGGCCCGGTTCTTTCTCGGCCCAAAACAGTCTGTGGGTCCCCCTTAGGACTTGTGACGGTTTTTGAATTTATTGTTATTATTATATCGTGTTTTGTAATATTTAACAAGTGGGAAATTTTAATAAGTAAATTATTTAATTAAAAAGTTTTCATAATATTATTATTTCTGACATGTTAGAAATTATAATACGAGATTGTAGTTTAATTTGATATCCTTTAAGTCAAGCGCGTTTTCGTATGATTTTAATAATTCACATGTTAGAAGTTGTAATAAAATAGCATGAGATGAATATGATGATTTTATGTTCAAGTCTAATTGGTAAAGACTCTGTTTCTAGCCGGTTTGACCAAACGGGTTTGGTCAAACTAAGATCTAGTCAGCCCCGTTTTGACTGATGACCCGTCGAGGGACTCGGGTCGGGGATTTGTCTTCAAGTAAGGTTGTATTTAATTAATGAATTAGCCTTAGTAGATATTAGGCGATATGATATTTGAATATGATTTATGTGCAATTAGTCACATGATAGGAAGTTTTTCCCGTGACTGTTTGATTATATGGTTGGTGTCGTGTTGACTAAGTACCCATAGAGAATTATGAGTATATGGCGTCTTGACCATTCTAATTCTAAATGAGTATCTTGGACCATGACATGGATAGGCCGTACTATCTTTAACGAGTATATAGTTCATGGTTAATAGCTTTTGTGTCACGGCCTGGGGGGTTTATCTCCAAGTCGGGGCATGGTTGCCTAATAGTTCCACTTTGGGAATGGAGCCAGCTTAAGTACTAGCCAACTCTGCTTAGGGGGTCGCCTAGTAGAGATTCTTATGTACTTTTGGTCATGAGACGGGGAATGGAATAGTTGTTGTCGCTAGGTCTGATCAGTCTAGGACTAGGATGTTTTCCTACCTTGTGGTATAGCCTCGAGTTACAGAAGTCGACTATTGACCGTGCTAAGAACTTATGCCTGTTTCTAGAAGTATGGGTCTTTCATGTTTGATGATTCTATGAATCTTAGAAGGTGAGATGCAAGCCGACTAAGGTTGATAGAGTTTGGATTACCGGTTGTTAACTGATTCACATGATGGTTTGTATGATTAGGGTTGAGTGTATCATGGCCATGTTTTAAATGTAACCTCTGAGCTAGCATACCAGCTTCCCTACCTCGTGGTATAGGTTGTTAACCGATTCACATGATAGTTTGCATGAGTAGCTTAGCCTTCATATGCTAGGTTATATGTTAGTTATTTGTTTCATAACATGAACAGCATATCGTATATGTTAAGGCTTTGTATTTTCCATATACATCTCTTTTATGTTATTCATGTTTTATTAAACTCGACATTTCGTGGCTGGGAGAACTCGGAGTTCCTCCCCACTGACTGTGGCTTCCGTGTTTATATTTAATGCGGTTGGCAGGTTTGTGATGCATACTTTGGGTACATTGACGAGCTAGCGAGCGAAGTATTTACCTTGGACCTATATTCGGTTCTTTAGGATTGTATATTATTATACACTCTTTTATTTCCGTATTTATACGGGAGATATGTCTCCCGTTTTGGATATTTCTTATGTATAATATTATTCCCTTTTTGTTATGAACCTTTTTATTTCAGACACCTTTGTTATGATGAATATATTTAATAGTAGGTTCCAGTTTTAAAATTTACCGATTTTCACTAATGTGAACCTATTAGAAACGTATTCTCATCTTTTATTTATTTAAATTATTTTTTTGATTTCCGCAAATTTGAGGGTGTCACATTCTACATAATGTTTTATCTTATAAAGCCATTTGCACTGAAGAGGTCGTACCTTATCAGGCAAATCAACCAGATCCCATACGTCATTCTCATACATGGAGTCCATCTCGGATGGCATGGCTTCAACCCATAGCTTAAAGTCGGAACAGGTCATGGCACCTTTATAGGTAGCGGGTTCGTTACTTTCTAGGAGCAAAATGTCATCTCTATCATTCTCCTCGACCATACCAATGTATCTGTCTGGAGGAATGGAGACACCTCTACCCGACCTCCTAGGTTCCTGAGGAATATTAACCGTAGCAGAAGTTGAAGGAACATCTTTCTCCATCGGTTGCGCGGTTGTTGGTTCTTGAATCTCCGAGAGATCGAAGGTTCTATTACTTGACTTGTTCTCGAGAAACTCTTTCTCTAAGAACTTCGCACTAGCCGCAACAAAAACTCGATGTTCGGTCGGCGAATAGAAGTAATGACCAAACATTCCTTTCGGATAACCAATAAAGTATGTCTAGACCGATCGCAGGCCGAGCTTATCCTCGTGTCTCCACTTGACATAAGCCCCGTAGCCTCAAACCCGAATAAAGGACAAGTTAGGGACCGTTCCCTTCCATATCTCATATGGAGTCTTGTCTACAGCTTTAGACGGACTTCGGTTAAGTATAAGAGCAGCTGACATAAGAGCAAAACCCCATAGTGAATCAGGTACTACCGTGTGACTCATCATAGATCGAACCATATCAAGTAATGTTCGATTTCTCCGTTCGCACACACCATTTAATTGAGGTGTTCCAGGTGGAGTTAACTGTAACCCTATGCCACAGTCTTTAAGGTGTTGATGAAACTCATTTGAAAGATATTCGCCACCACGATCTGATCGAAGTGCTTTAACCTTTCTTCCATATGTCCACACACATCAGTATGTATGAGTCCTAATACGTCATTAGCACCCATTCCAACACCTTTGAAGGAAATTCGAGTCATTTTGCCGATAAGACATGATTCACACGTGCCAAATGATTCGTAATCAAATGGGGAGATAGTTCCATTCTCAATGAGCTTCTTTACACGTTTTTCATTTATGTGTCCCATACGACAGTGCCATAGATAAGTTTTATCTCTGTCACCAACCTTTACTTTCTTACTATTCACATGTAATATGTCTGTGGTTTGATCTATGATATAAATGCCATTCATGGAAACTGCTTTGCCATAAATCATTTCATTCAAAGAGAAAATACAGCTATTGTCTTTTATTGAAAATGAAAAACCGTCTTTATCAAGCACGGAAACATAAATAATGTTCTTAGATAAACTGGGTACATAGTAACAGTTATATAAATACAACTCAAATCCACTCGGGAGTTGAATTACGTATGTTCCCATTGAGACTGCAGCAACTTTTGCTCCATTCCCGACTCGCAGGTCCACATCACCCTTTGCGAGAGGTGTGACGTTTTTTAGGCCCTGCAAATGATTATACAGATGAGAACCACAACGAGTATCAAGTACCCAAGTTCCGGAAATTGCATGGTTAATCTCAATCATATGAATATAAGATGACATACCAACAGGAGTGACGCGGCCTGCTTTTATGTCCTCACGGTACACGGGACAGTTCCTCCTCCAATGCTCAGTCTTGTGGCAATGGTGGCACTCAATGTCACTGTCCTTGCTCTTCGCTTTGCCTTGTGAGCTACTAGTCTCACCAGGCCCACTCTTACCCTTTCCTGACTTTTTAAACTTTGGTTTCCCTACATTTAGGTCGCCATGAGCCTTGCCCTTACCTTTGTTCTTGTTGGAAATCATGAGAACATCTTGCTTCATGCTCCCACTCAATTTCAGATCCTTCTTGGTCTGTACGAGAAGTGAGTGTAGCTCATGAAGACTTTTCTTCATGTCATTCATGTAGTAATTTGCCCTGAAAAGGGCAAAACCATCATGAAGTGAATGAAGCACATGGTCAATGAATATGCTCTCACTGATTTTGCAATCAAATGCCTCCAGTTTCTCGACATTCTCAATCATATCAAGAATGTGTGGGCTAACCGGTTGGCCCTTCTGGAGTTTCGCCTCAAAGAAGCGACATGTATGCTCATAAGTAACGATTCTCGGTACTTTTGAGAATTCGTTAGTGAGCGTGGTGAAAATCTTATTTGCACCTTGGGCAATGAAGCGTCTTTGCAAATTGGGTTCCATTGCAAAGATGAGTACGTTCTTTATCGCACCCGCTTCCATAACGAAGTCACTATAAGCAAGTGACTCGTTAGCTCTCGCATTGGGGCCTGGGTTTGGCGGCATGGGCTCAGTCAAGTACTGGAGCTTGCCGTCATCAATGGCTGCATTCCGTAGTGCCGCCTCCTAGTCCGCAAAGTTGGACCCGTCATTCTTCAGTCGTGTGGACTGATTCACGTGGTCCATGAAAGTTTTAAGCCAGGACTCGCGTGCGAGTGTGGCACTTGGCATAGGGACATCATTATGGCCAGCCATTTGTTATAGCAGTATTATCAATATAAGACGAATTCTACTCTGCGGAAAAAGAAAAATATAATAATAAGCATACTCATCGATATGAATTAAGTCTAGTGCAAAAACTCGTTTAATGCGAAGACTCAAGCATTTATACAATTGACCTCACTCAAGAATTATATAAATGATCCCAAGACTCAATTATCTGTAAATTGATAGGCCAACCTCTTGGCTAATTCTACCTTTAGAATTCTTGGTCGTTAAAATTTTATCTTTAGTCCATCATAATCACGAGAAACTCTTCGGATTATAATGTTGAGGTAAAATAAGTCAACACATACTACTTACCCAACGTAGAAGAGGTCATATCGAGAGAAAGGTCTTATATGCCTACCGATGAAGAAGGGACTCATAGTAGTTTGGCCTGTAAAGATTAGTCTCAATTTTAGGTTTTAGAGGAAGATCTCATCAACTTTATTTTAATTCATTTTAAGTGAATGAATATCTAGCATGCGAGAATGAATAAACTAAGATGATGGCTTTAATTCGTGTGACATCTTTATTTCCATGATAATTAACAACCAAACTATATGAGTCAATTTTCATGCATTTTAGTAGGTGGTGGTTTGGTTTAGGCGGAATATGATCCACTAACTATCATGTGAAGGAAAGCAACAAGAACGAAAAATACGTAAAATTACAAAGTCGTAGTGTGACCTATCTACCAAAATGAACAAAAAACAACTTTGGAATCCATCCAAATTGGACCCGAAAAGCTTGTCTTAATGTTCCATCTTGGTCCATGTAGCGGGAGTGAGCAATACTATCTCCATCTTTAGTCTTCTCAAATTACATTTAATAAATTACAAAACATAAACTTATTTACATTCTAATTTAAAAACATAATTTTAAAGAAAACAAAACGAGATTCGATATCTCTAAATTACATCAAGATAATGTTTCCATCATTACGAAAACATAATCAACTAAGGCCACACTAGGTAATACAAATTACAACCAGTTGCAAAAATACGTAAATAAACCATTCAACAAATCATTCAACAAAATAAAATGCATCAACAATAAATTAGTCATTCAAGACATAATTCCTTAATTATGTAGAGTAAATTTATCCAAACCACCTATTTTAAATTGATCAAAATTATGTGACAATTCCTTAATTACTCACATTAATTTCAATCAAACATAATCCAATTTTAATTCATATTATCGTATAATATGAATTAATCCAACATTATTTTAAACCATTTTAAAATAATTGGGTATCCAATAATTGTGAACCTTTTCACAACAACAATCATACATTATCAATATAATGTATAAACAAAAAAATTCGGCCAACATAAAAATAAAAAAACAAAAAATCCGAAACAATTTTTTTTTTTATGAAACAGCAGCCACGGGCTGTTTTTTTATTTGTTTATTTATTTTATTTGATGTTGCTAATATAACAAGATCGGTACAATTATCAACATTTAATCATTATTAAATATTGATACAAACTAGATGATTCAATTTAACATTTTAAAATGAATATCTAAATCATGATTAAATCGATTATCTTAATATTTGACTAATCATAATTGATTTGAACATCATAATTGATTTGAACATCATTAAAATTAATGAATCATGATGCAAAATAACAATTTAACATCATGTATACCGAAAATATATAGCAAAAATAAATGTTCATAAACATTCAAAACAATTTCCATTTACATTTTAATTTAATCCTTATTAAATTAAAACATCTACAAATTTATAATATTGTCATCTTCACATATTAAAAAAACAATATCAATAAATCAAAATGAAAACAAGAATCAAAAATAAAAAAAAATACACGGCAAAAAATAGGGCTGAAACAAATTGTTTTTTTATTTTTTTATTCATGAAAAATCATATAAAATAATTTCATAGGCTTGGCTCTGATACCACTTGTGGGAAATATCGGTATATTTCAACATGAAATTAAAGGATTATAACGAAATTATAATATATGAAATACGAGTCATAAACGAAAAGCATAAAGATTAGAATCAACCTTTGATCCTAGCAATATGGCCTAAGAACAAATATCGAGATCGATATTCTCCTAATTGTTGCACCCAAGATGCTCTGAGACACTACTACAAAATACTTAATAGACATCACATAATAAACATCAGATTTATGAAGAAAGCCAATGTCTAAATTTGGACATCTGATATTTAAAAAAAACTGATGTGTATGTAATTATATAGACATGAGACTTTTACTAAAACCCATGCCTATGTAAAAAGAAGTTATATTCCATTTTAATATACATGGCAGGACTTAAAAACAGATGTATACTAAAATGAAATATTGGCGCTGCTATTTTCACGACACACAATCTCAGATACTTCTATTAAAACTCTTCATCTCACCAATTTCTGTATTGGTTTCTAACCCAATACTCAAATACTCCTTCCCCTCTCAAATACATCACATACTCAGTACATTGTGAACCCATACTCTTCTTACTTGCCACCATCACCATCGCTCACTCGCTACCGCTGACGACGCCTAGGGGTTCCCGTCGATTCGCCGCCATCTATCACTGCAAATACTTCTTACTCTAAACACTAGGTACTTCAACTTCTTTAATATACCAAATTACTTGTATTTTAATCTGGTTTAGGTTTGTACAAAATTTAGGGTTTTTCGTTTTGATTTTGATGGGTATGCAATTGATTCGTCTCATTTGTTTTGTTTTGTTTCATTGCTTGGTTATTAACTTGTTCATAATCAAAATTTAGGGTATTAGTTTCATTTATTGTCACTGTGTAATTTGCGTTAGTCCTGATTTAGTATTTGGATCAAAGATCAATTAGTTTATCTTTCTGCTGAGATTATCGATGTTAGCATCGGGTTTTCAAGTAATCAGTTTTTGTCAATTTTTAGTTTTATGGTTCTTTTATTTGGGTGTTTTGCTAGACTGTATTAGCTCGATATTGATGCTTGATGCTTATCAAATATTAAAAGTTGCGGGTATTGTGCTCATTAGAAACAGGCTAATGATCTTAGGGGTAAGAATTGGACAGTTTCTGTGACTAATTCCAATTCTAAAATAACCAATGCTCAGGCTATTGCGGGTAATGTGTTCACCTTGCTTTTTATTTGTTAGCTTGTCAACTTTTCAGGGTGCACTCACAATCTTTTTAATTAGCTTTGAAATATGTTGGAATGAAGCTAAAATGTATTCACTTTTTTTATTGTGAAGCAACAGTAAATCAGTGACTTCTCGATTAAATTTTCATAGTCGTCATTTGGAAAGTTGCCTTTTGTTTTTCTTCTTTTTTCGTTCTTTACATGAATTTACCTATCACTATATGTGATAGTTTAAAAGAGCCAAAGAGGTTGTTTTTGATAAATTTCAAAGATAACTTAGCTGAGTTTAATGTGTCAAAGGGGAGAGCTTGGACTCGGTTTAAGCTTCAACGTCCATGAGGATCTTGATTCACATGAAAGCTTCCTCACTAGCTATATTATACTTTATGAAAATTGAAAGAGTAGTTCATCAAATTTGGATTGCAGTGTTCTTATGGCTGCAAAGTTTCTGTTTTTACTAAAGGAGATGGAGTAAGGAGTTGTTATTCATCAGATGTGAGCTAACGTTGAGAAAAACATGTCAATATTCAAGGTTAGTTTTCAGAGCTTCTAATTGAACTAATTTTTTATATTGATGTTGATAAATAGTCTTTTCTTTGTCTTCTCATAATATGTTTGTCTGTGTGTTGGTTATAATACACTAGTATCGGCGGAGAAAAAAGTGAATTTATTGGTTTATGTGGGTTTCGTGTTTTTCTAACTGGTGAAGTTGTATGCTGCAAAAAGTTTTGGTTTTGTGCTCTTTCTTTTTACCTACCGCTTGGAGGTAATTTCCGAGACTATCTCGAGACTGTTACATACGAATACAAATGAGATACTCATAATTCTTTGCATTAGTTTATTAATAACACTGTGTTGAGACAAATTGATCACGGTATTCCTGGCTATGTTTTTTGACATGACGAATGCAATCCGGTTTATGTTTAATTGCAGAGCCCAACACCAGCTTGACATTGAACACGAAAGTTGCAGCTCTCTGGAGCAATCAAGCTAGAAGGTGGGTAATGATGTTTTGTGTACTGCAAATATAAAGATAAAATGATCAATTTCCGCTAATTGGGTAACAATTATTTCGAAAACGTGAGATTTTGCATAATACAGGAAGATGAGGTTCACAAGAAGATGTATAAGGCGTTAATAGATTGCTTGATGTGTGATTGTAAGAGGTGACAAGGCTAAAGTGAAGGTCAAGAAGTATGAATTGCTAAGGAGTACTCAGTAACATTCGTTGCTTTGTATTCATTTATCAAGATGGCAAAGATAGTCTTACGGCTAATCTTACGGCTAAGTATGTATTTAAAAGTGTAGCTGTTAATGAAGCATTGGTTTCTATTTTTTTCATATCTTAGTTGGTTAAAGATCTTTTGATAATTGACTTCGAATAAGCGGTTAATTGTATAAAATATTTGTTGTTGATTATCGAATCATCTTGCATTAGTGATGTAGGATTAATGTATTGGGCAACAATAACATAATTTATTTTTTTACCAAAAAATTTATTTTAGACATCAGTTTTTTAGAGCTCTGATGTCCATTGTCATGAATAGACATCTGGTTTTCTTAAACATCTGATGTCTATATAACATATAGACATCAAATTTCTTAAAAGTCTGATGTCTATTTTTCAATAGACATCAGATTTAAGACTGATGCATAAGCATAAAGAATATACATGTGTCAACTGTGCATCAGTTGCAAATCCGATGCCTATTGATGAAAATGTCTGATGTGTATGATGATTTTTGTAGTAGTGAGATATGCCTTTTCTTGTGCTAGAATGAACACCAATATTACTGATAATATTTTGTGAAAAGTTATGATGATCATGTAGAGAAAAAGAGTTTAAATAAAACTATTCTCTACTCTCCTTGTGACCGTCCAAGTAGTAGTCTAGTAGAGGGAGGAGTCTCCCTCTTTTTCTTCTACTTGTTTTTGGTAAATAGAGTTAAGATAAGAGTCTTCCCTCTTTTATTTATTTAATGTATAATATGTGTATGTATAATTATTGTCATTTATGTTGTCACATATTAATAAGTCCATACAACATTTTGTAGTCGATTTATTAATACCGGTCTGACATCATTTATTATGACAATATCATATAATATATACGTCAACTATAAATATCGTATATTTATAATTTGCTAATTAAATATAACAGTTTATATTTAATTACGAATTAAAATTTAATTCGTTTAAGCTTACATTATTTAATCGTATTAAATAATTACATTATATACATTAATTAGATATAACAGTTTATATTCAATTACGAATTAACATTTAATTCGCCTCAGCTAGTATTATTTAATCGTATTAAATAATCGTATCATCATTACATTGACTAACCTTTTAGTCATATACATCGACTAACCTTTTAGTCATATAAGGCATCAATATGATTATATTTTTCATATAATCATATCTGTGACAACCCTCGCGAATGCGGAAAATAAAAACATACAAGCATGTGAAGTAATTAGCGGAAATACGGTATTTTAAAAACTTTTATACATGCAAGTAGAAGTATATGAGGAGTGTCAAATATTACAAACTAAAGTACGAAATACAACAAAGAGACGGAGTCTCTCAAAATGTTATAAATGTCAAAGTGTTTAGCAAACTAGCTAAAATCGTCTAGAGGTGTTTCAATCCAGGGACAACGCCCGCTAGCTCACACCTGAACCCAAAACATCAAGCAAAAAGCCATCCATGCAAGCAATCTGTTCATCCATGAAAAACATGAACGCCACAATCAGTGGGGAATAACTTCGGGTTCTCCCAGCCATATCACATTAAACGTATATTAAAGGAAATACAAAATAGAAGCATGCATATATAGATATACATGTGAAATATGATAAGGATAGATAGGCAATTCAATATTTATTGATAAGAGCATATTGAATACAAATCCGAATCCATCATGTGATACAAAGACTCGGGGAAGACACTCTTAGGCAACCGAATACGCTCACTAGGGCTTACATCTCACCGTTAGCGGTATAAGTTTGATAAGATTGAGACTCGACAAACAAACCATGCCAAGTCATGGTATGACCATGAATAATCAATCATGTAATCACCCATCCACACATAACAATACATTGACGACCTCTCTCACGGTAAATGAAACGCACTAGCACCGTGTACATGGCAAGCATGATTAAAAGGCATCCACGAGATAAGCATTTCCCTGAACGCATACACGATTCAATTCATTTCGTATATGTGGACTAATTTCCTCCTGGTAGAACGACGATATAAATACCCGGTCCTAGTCTAAATCTGGCCAGAATCCCAAAATCACATTTTCCGGTTCGACATGCGATAAACGTTTCGCATCCAAGACTCGGTCATACAAAGAGGCCGAGTACCCCAAATTCGGTAGATACAATTCACGAAAGAGGCGGAAAAGAGCACAAGCCTCATAACAAGCTGGGTCGATCAACGCAAAGCGTTCGCCTCCCAACAACGTCGTCGTATGCCCACTAACACATGCAATTAAGCAGTAGGATACATCCCCGTTCCGACATTCCAGCCTTACGAACGTGGAGGTAGCCAAGGGAATGAGAGTACAAAGCACATAACAAAATAGTGCTCAAACCGTAACATTTGTAAAAACCAACTCCATGTGGGACATACCAAAAACCGTCACAAAACATGTGATACAAGCGAATGGAATATCATATATTCAAAACATTAATATTATAAGTCACTACGTAAAATTATACGATAAACGAACCATGCGAACTATTATAAATTACGAGTTTTAGAAATTGTAAGAATAAAACACAGCCGTGTTGCCGGCCGGTCAGAGGACCGGCGGCCGGTACCCCGGCTCGCGCCTCAAGCCAAAACCAAAAATCACAAAGAAAATGCAGTGTGTTCCAGGCCGGTCTGGGGGCCGGCGGTCGGGCACCCGGCCGGGAACATCACTACACACAAAAATCCAATTTTCCTACTGATGTGTTCCCAGCCGATGGGCAGACCGGCGGCCGGTCACCCGGCTGGGAGCACCAGTTCACCCGAGAACCTTCATCAAGCACTCAATCATTTTAAATTCTCATAATCTACTTCCATTATCTATCAACAATCATTAATCATCATCAACAATCATCAACTAACAACAATCATTATCAATAACATGAATCGTAAGCTTTCTAATCGTATACTAAATACAAATTCTAACATAGAAGCATGTAAAACACGTAAATGATATCAAGTAACCCTTCACCGTTACCTTTATGCGTCTTTACTCCGCGTCAAGGTCCTCTTCAACTAAGAAATAGTCTTTGTCGTTATCTTGAAGGTCACCACCTACAAATAGTTAATAGAAGATGAATTTACTTCACCTTGAGAAAGACGGAAAGTTTGAAAAGCGAGAAAGACGGTAATTTTATTATCAATACGGATAGAGGAAGGTAAGAGGGGAAAAATAAGACGAACTTACGTGAATTTGAGCAAGAAATGAGCGAGATATGACGATTCTAAGATTGGATGATTATGGAAGCTAGGTTTTGATTTGGGTTTTCTTAGTGATGAAGTAAGCTTGAGTTGTGGGAATGAAATAGGTTAGGAAGTAGTATGAGGGAGTATGAGGGAAAAAGTCAAGAAAAAGTCAAAGACGACTTAAGACGGGATTTACTTGAAATCTCGCGTAAAATCCAAATATGAACTCGGAAATTCTAAATTCGAATCGGAAAATTAAATTCTAAATTAAAACTAAATTTCGCTGAAAAGTATCCGTAAAATATATTCACTATAAAAATAGGGTACATTTACGGGTGTTACAATATCTCTCAAACACATTCTTTAGGTGTGACTTTTAGGGACCAGTTGATCACCGCCATTAAAATGACAATAACGTCAAACTTCAAGCAAGCCAACCGTTATCGATAAACGTTAATCAGCTGATAAGAATACTAAGTATACCCTGTGAACCTGTAAGAGATTTATACATGTTATCACACTAACTGTGGAGGACACTAGCTCCAACAATCTCCCACTTGTCCTCACAAGTGTATGTGCGATAACCGATTCTCATATCTAAAATTTCTCCCACTCAATGTAAAACAATTTGCAAAGTCCGTATTCACAAAGGTCATATTTTACAAGTGATCAATATCAAGAGTGGTTATCCCGACTAGAGAGTAACTTATCTGATAAACGAATCATTATTCGAGCATGGCCATGCAGATCAGTTACAACTCCTAGAGTGGCCCTGAGAAATAACAAAACCTGATAAAGGTTGGATATTTTCTTCAACTCGAATCCTACAGATACAAGCACAGTATGAAATGACCCAGTAAAAATCTACTTAGCCTCCTGTTACGGTCGACCATGAGAAAGAAACCAAAGTCACCCAAAAACTGCCTTAATCTCAAGAGACAGTCGATAGTCAAAAGAATCGACTTTAGGAATACTATGGACGTCCAATCCACGACCTGGCACCGAATGTTCTTACACATTTAGGACTCCATAAAGTTGTCACGATGTCCTACGAGGTATCTTTATAACTCGTTTCTGTGATCGATCAGTCAACCGTTTGACTTATGGCTCGTTGAACCCACCATCAATCAACTTCACAATATAATTGCCAGAGTTATCAGCTGATATAGGCGATTACGGACCAAACAAATATAATGTAATTCAGTTCACTTTGTGGCGTTTAATGTTGCCGTACAATCCACATGAAAAACAAAATATGAAACAATACGATGATTTTATGAATAGTATATGAAAAAGAGACATTCATCTAATCCATATAAACGGCTACTACAACTCAGGAACACGTTTAATTCACATGGAAATAACGTTCCCTTCATGCTTATCATATTTTAACGGTTTAGTGAGAGGGTCCGCGATGTTGTCATCCGAAGCAATCTTGTCTATCACTATCTCCTTTTGCTCCACGTAATCTCGGATCATGTGAGCCTTCCGAAGTACATGTCTAGACTTGTTGCTAGACTTAGGCTCCTTAGCTTGGAAGATGGCACCTCTATTATCGCAATAGATGGTGATTGGGGCATTCGAACTAGAAACTATGGTTAGTCCTTGTAAGAACTGACACATCCATATCGCTTCCTTTGCAGCTTCCAAAGCGGCATTGTACTCGGACTCAGTTGTAGAATCTGCTATAACACTCTGTTTGGAACTTTTCCAACTGACCGCAGCGCCAGTAAGAGAAAAGACGAATCCAAACTGAGATTTCGAGTCATCTCGATCCGTTTGGAAGCAAGCATCCGCATAACCAATTGCGCATAGCTTAGTATATCCTCCATAAGTCAATACCCAATCCTTAGTCCTTTGTAAGTACTTAAGGATGTTTTTAACAGTCATCCAGTGTGTTTCACCTGGATTGCCTTGGTACCGACTCGTCATACTCAATGCATATGCCACGTCTAGAAGTGTGCATATCATGGCATACATGATCGATCCTATGGGTGATGCATAAGGAACACGACGCATGCGCTCGACCTCTTTCGATGTCTTGGGTGCCTGAGTTTTACTCAAATGCATCCCAGAAATCATTGGAAGGAACCCCTTTTTGGAGTTGGTCATGCTGAACCTTTCAAGAGTCTTATCTATATAAGACTCCTGACTGAGTGATAACATCCGTTGTGATCTATCTCTATAGATACGGATCCCCAATATGCGTTGTGCCTCACCCAAATCTTTCATCTGGAAATGGTTCTTTAACCATACTTTTACCAAAGATAAGAGAGGAATGTCATTCCCAATCAAGAGTATGTCATCGGCATACAATATCAAGAAGACAATCTTACTCCCACTCGACTTGACATACAAGCATGGTTCCTCGACCGATCGAGTGAACCATTCTGTTTTATCACCTGGTCGAAACGATGATTCCAACTCTGAGATGCTTGCTTAAGTCCATAAATGGAACGCTTAAACCTGCAAACTTTCTTAGGATTTTTAGGATCAATGAAACCTTTTGGTTGTACCATGTACAATTCCTCCTCCAAATAACCGTTTAAGAAGGCGGTTTTCACATCCATCTGGCAAAATTCATAGTCATGAAAAGCGGCAATCGCTAAGATTATCCGAATGGAACGCAACATAACTACGGGTGCAAAGATTTCATCATAATGCAATCCTTGCACTTGAGTGAAACCTTTTGCCACTAGTCATGCCTTATAGGTGTCTGGTTGTCCTTCTACAGAATGTTTTATCTTATAAAGCCATTTGCACTGAAGAGGTCGTACCTTATCAGGCAAATCAACCAGATCCCATACGTCATTCTCATACATGGAGTCCATCTCGGATTGCATGGCTTCAACCCATAGCTTAAAGTCGGAACAGGTCATGGCACCTTTATAGGTAGCGGGTTCGTTACTCTCTAGGAGCAAAATATCATCTCTATCATTCTCCTCGACCATACCAATGTATCTGTCTGTAGGAATAGAGACACCTCTACCCGACCTCCTAGGTTCCTGAGGAATATTAAACGTAGCAGAAGTTGATGGAACATCTTCCACCATCGGTTGCGCGGTTGTTGGTTCTTGAATCTCCGACAGATCGAAGGTTCTATTACTTGACTTGTTCTCGAGAAACTCTTTCTCTAAGAACTTCGCACTAGCCGCAACAAAAACTCGATGTTCGGTAGGCGAATAGAAGTAATGACCAAACATTCCTTTTGGATAACCAATAAAGTATGTCTAGACCGATCGCGGGCCGAGCTTATCCTCGTGTCTCCACTTGACATAAGCCCCGCAGCCTCAAACCCGAATAAAGGACAAGTTAGGGACCGTTCCCTTCCATATCTCATATGGAGTTTTGTCTACAGCTTTAGACGGACTTCGGTTAAGTATAAGAGCAGCTGACAAAAGGGCAAAACCCCATAGTGAATCAAGTACTACCGTGTGACTCATCATGGATCGAACCATATCAAGTAATGTTCGATTTCTCCGTTCGCACACACCATTTAATTGAGGTGTTTCAGGTGGAGTTAACTGTAACACTATGCCACAGTCTTTAAGGTGTTGATGAAACTCATTTGAAAGATATTCGCCACCACGATCTGCTCGAAGTGCTTTAACCTTTCTTCCTAGTTGGTTCTCAACCTTATTCTGGAATTCCTTGAACTTTTCAAAGCACTCACTTTTATGCTTCATTAAGTAGACATATCCGTATCTACTCAAATCATCCGTGAAAGTGATAAAATATCTATAGCCGTCTTGCGTTGATTGACATAGGTCCACACACATCAGTATGTATTAGTCCTAATAGGTCATTAGCACGCATTCCAACACCTTTGAAGGAAATTCGAGTCATTTTGCCGATAAGACATGATTCACACGTGCCAAATGATTCGTAATCAAATGGGGAGATATTCCCATTCTCAATGAGCTTCTTTACACATTTTTCATTTATGTGTCCCATACGACAGTGCCATAGATAAGTTTGATCTCTGTCACCAACCTTTACTTTCTTACTATTCACATGTAATATGTATGTGGTTTGATTGGGTTTCATTGCAAAGATGAGTACGTTCTTTATCGCACCCGCTTCCATAACGAAGTCACTATAAGCAAGTGACTCGTTAGCTCTCACATTGGGGCCTGGGTTTGGCGGCATTGGCTTAGTCAAGTACAGGAGCTTGCCGTCATCAATGGCTGCATTCCGTAATGCCGCCTCCCAGTCCGCAAAGTTGGACCCGTCATTTTTCAGTCGTGTGGACTGATTCATGTGGTCCATGAAAGTTTTAAGCCAGGACTCGCGTGCGAGTGCGAGTGTGGCACTTGGCATAGGGACATGATTATGTTCATCCATTTGTTATAGCAGTATTATCAATATAAGACGAATTCTACACTGCGGAAAAAGAAAAATATAATAATAATGTAACACCCGGAAATGTACCCTATTTTTCTAGTAGAAATATTTTACGAAATCTTTTCAGCGAATTTAAGTTTTAAATTAGCTTTTTATGTTTCGAGTCGAATTTAGAATTTCCGAGTTCGTATTTGGAATTTCCGCAAGATTCCATGTGAAACCCGTTTTAAGGCGTCTTTGACTTTTCTTGACTTTTGAGTCGTCTTTGACTTTTCTTGACTTTTGAGTCGTCTTTGACTTTTCTTGACTTTGAGTCGTCTTTGACTTTTCTTGACTTTTGAGTCGTCTTTGACTTTTCTTGACTTTTGAGTCGTCTTTGACTTTTCTTGACTTTTGAGTAGTCTTTGACTTTTCTTGACTTTTGAGTCGTCTTTGACTTTTCTTGACTTTTAAGCCGCCTTTGACTTTCGTTGACTTTCCGACTCACCCTTTACTTATACTCCCTCATAACCTATTTTTCCCTCACAACTCAACATCTCCTTCTTCCTCATCAAACCACCAAAACCCAAAACCCTCTTTGATCCGATCTTATAATCATCATACCGCATTCGTTCTTTGACGGAATTCACGTAAGTTCGTCTTATTCTTCCCCTCTTAGCTTCCTCTATCCGTATTGGTAATAAAATTACCGTCTTTCTCGCTTTTTAAATTATCCGTCTTTCTCAAGGTGAATGATATTCATCTTTTATTATCTAATTGTTTGTAGGTGGAGACTAGGAAGGCTTAGTAATCGATTAAAGACGCGTAAAGGTAACGGTGAAGGGTTACTCGATATCATTTACGTGTTTTACATGCTTTATATGTTAGAAATCATATTTAGAATACGATTAGTAAGTTTAGGAATTATGTTATAAATGATGATTGTTGTTATTTGATGATTTTTGATGATGAATATTGATTGTTGTTAGTTGATAGAAGTAAATTATGAAAATTGGAAATGATAGAAATGGTGTTGTTGTTCTCGGGTGGACTCGTGCAAATTCACAGCACCGACCCTTTTTGGTAGAATGCTCATTTCGCCTTCGTTACTTGCTTGTTTTGGGCTTGTGACCACTCGTTAGAACCGTAAGAGGATAAGCTATCACCTCGACTTTGAATTTCTGAATTTCCATATCTATAACTCTAGTTATGACAGTTTGAAGTGAACCCTTGTTTAAGTTAGTTTCCAAACTTGTTGTTTTGGAGAGTTATCTTTGTTTCTTATTTATTATGCTTCTTAATATCTATTCGCTTGTATCACATGTTTTGTGACGGTTTTCGATATGTTCCCACTTTGAGTCGGTTTTTACAAATGAGTCGGTTTGAGCACTATTTTGTATTGTGCTTTGTATTCTCATTCCCTTGGCGACCTTCCCGTTCGTAAGGCTGGAATGTCGGAACGGAGAGGTATCCTACTGCTTAAATGCATGTGTTAGTGGGCATACGACGACGTTGTTGGGAGTTGAACGCTATGCGTGGTTCGACCCGGCCGTCAAATGTTGTGTACTTGCGAGGTGGTGTTATTTGCATGTAGCGTACCGCTTGTTATGAGGCTCTTGTCAGATGTTTTCCGCCTCTTTCGTGAATTGATCTACCGAATTTGGGGTACTCGGCATTTATTATTATAAGCCCGAGTCTTGGATGCGAAACGCTTTATCGCATGTCGAATCGGAACACGTTTATTCCGAGATCATGGCCAGGTTTAGACTAGGACCGGATATTTATTATCGTCGTGCTACCAGGAGGAAATTAGTCTACATATACGAAATGTAGCATCGTGTATGAGTTCAGGGAAATGCTTATCCCGTGGATGCCTGTTAATCATACTTGCCATGTACACGATGCTAGTGCGTTTCATTTACCGTGAGAGATGTCGTCTTGAGTCGTCTTTGAATGCGTGATTTCATGACATTATTCATGGTCATTGCATGATTGGACACCGTCATTATCTTGGTTCGTGAATGGATGATAATATGTTGGATTTTGTGTAATCATCGCATGACTTGACTGGTTTGTCTGTCGAGTCTCAATCTTATCAATCTTATACCGCTAACGGTGAGATGCAAGCCCTAGTGAGCGCATTCGGTTGCCTAAGAGTGTCTTCCCCAAGTCTTTGAATATCATGATGGATTCGGATTTGTGCCTCTTATGTTCTTATCATTATCTATAGAATTGTCTATTTATTCTTATCGCAACTCACATGTATATCTATATATGCATGCTTTACTTTTGTATTTCCTTATATGTACGTTTAAGGTGATATGGCTGGGAGAACCCGGAGTTACTCCCCACTGACTGTGGCATTCATGTTTTTCATGGATGAACAGGTTGCTTGCTTGGATGACTTTTTGGATATGATATTTTGGGGTTCGGGGTGGTGACGATAGCGGGCACGTTGTCATGGAAGTTTCACCCTAGACGATTTTACTCGTTTTGCTAAACACTTGTTCTTTGTTAACGTTTTAAGAGACCCCGTCTCTTTGTTGTATTTCCGTACTTAGTTGTAATATTTTGACACTCCTCGTTTTATTTAACTTGCATGTATAAAGGTTTTTAAAATACCGTATTTCCGCATATCTTTTCACATGTTTGTATGTTTTATATTTCCGCATTCGCGAGGGTTGTCACATAATGAAGCAAGGAAGACTCATTGTTCACACCACGAGTTACAATGCAAACAATGGGTAATGAACCAAGGAAGACTCATTGTTTACACAAGGAGTTACAATGCAAACAATGGGTGATGAAGGAAGACTTACACAAGAAGTTACATTGCAAAAACTGGGAATTGAAGTAAGGAAGACTCATTGTTCATACAACGAGATGCAATGAAAACAATGGGTAACGAAGCAAGGAAGAATCATTGTTCACACAAGGAGATACAATGCAAACAATGGGTAATGAAGCAAGGAAGACTCGTTGTTCACACAAGGAGTTTCAATGCAAACAATGCGTAATGAAGGAAGGAAGACTCGTTGTTCACACAAGGAGTTACAATGCAAACAATGCGTAATGAAGGAAGGAAGACTCATTGTTCATACAACGAGTTGCAATGCAAACAATGGGTAACGAAGCAAGGAAGAATCATTGTTCACACAAGGATTTACAATGCAAACAATGGGTAATGAAGCAAGAAAGACTCATTGTTCACACAAGGAGTTACAATGCAAACAATGGGTGATAAAGCAAGGAAGACTCATAGATCACACTAGGAGTTACAATGCAAACAATGGGTAATGAAGGAAGACTCACACTAGGAGTTACATTGCAAAAAATGGGAAATGAAGCAAGGAAGACACATTGTTCACACAAGGTGTAAGAATGCAAACAATGGGTAATCAAGCAAGGAAGACTCATTGTTCACACAAAGAGTTACAAGGCAAACACTAGGAACTGAAGGAAGGAAGAATCTTTGTTCACACAAGGAGTTACAATGCAAACAACGGGTCATGAAGCATGGAAGAACCATTGTTCACACAAGGAGTTACAATGCAAACAATGGGTAACGAAGCAAGGAAGAACCATTGTTCACACAAGGAGTTACAATGCAAACAATGGGTAATGAAGCAAGGAAGACTCATTGTTCACACAAGGAGTTACAATGCAAACAATGGCTAATGAAGCAAGGAAGACTCATTGTTCACACAACGAGTTACAATGCAAACAATTGGTAATGAATAAAGGAAGACTCATTGTTCACACAAAGAGTTACAATGCAAACAATGGGTGATGAAGGAAGACTTACACAAGAAGTTACATTGAAAAAAATGGGAATTGAAGCAAGGAGGACTCATTGTTCACACAAGGTGTAACAATGCAAACAATGGGTAATGAAGCAAGGAAGACTCGTTGTTCACACAAGGAGTTACAATGCAAACAATGGGTAATGAAGCAAGGAAGAATCATTGTTCACACAAGGAGTTACAATGCAAACAATGGGTAATGAAGCAAGGAAGACTCATTGGTCACACAAGGAGTTACAATGCAAACAATGGGTCATGAAGCAAGGAAGACTCATTGTTCATACAACGAGTTACCATGCAAACAATGGGTAATGAACCAAGGAAGACTCATTGTTCACACAAAGAGTTACAATGCAAACAATGGGTGATGAAGGAAGACTTACACAAGAAGTAACATTGCAAACAATAGGAATTGAAGCAAGGAGGACTCATTGTTCACACAAGGTGTAACAATGCAAACAATGGGTAATGAAGCAAGGAAGACTCGTTGTTCACACAACGAGTTACAATGCAAACAATGGGTAATGAAGGAAGGAAGACTCATTGTTCACACAAGGAGTTACAATGCAAACAATAGGTAATGAAGCAAGGAAGACTCATTGTTCATACAACGAGTTGCAATGCAAACAATGGGTAACGAAGCAAGGAAAAATCATTGTTCACACAAGGAGTTACAATGCAAACAATGGGTAATGAAGCAAGGAAGACTCATTGTTCACACAAGGAGTTACAATGCAAACAATGGGTGATGAAGCAAGGAAGACTCATTGTTCACACAAGGAGTTACAATGCAAACAATGGCTAATGAAGCAAGGAAGACTCATTGTTCACACAACGAGTTACAATGCAAACAATTGGTAATGAATAAAGGAAGACTCATTGTTCACACAAAGAGTTACAATGCAAACAATGGGTGATGAAGGAAGACTTACACAAGAAGTTACATTGAAAAAAATGGGAATTGAAGCAAGGAGGACTCATTGTTCACACAAGGTGTAACAATGCAAACAATGGGTAATGGAAGCAAGGAAGACTCGTTGTTCACCACAAGGAGTTACAATGCAACCATGGTAATGAAGCAAGGAAGAATCATTGTTCATACAACGAGTTGCAATGCAAACAATGGGAAATGAAGCAAGGAAGAATCATTGTTGACACAAGGAGTTACAATGCAAATAATGGGTAATGAAGCAAGAAAGACTCATTGTTCACACAACGAGTTACAATGCAAACAATGGGTAATGAACCAAGGAAGACTCATTGTTCACACAAAGAGTTACAATGCAAACAATGGGTGATGAAGGAAGACTTACACAAGAAGTTACATTGCAAAAAATGGGAATTGAAGCAATGAGGACTCTTTGTTCACACAAGGTGTAACAATGCAAACAATGGGTAATGAAGCAAGGAAGACTCGTTGTTCACACAAGGAGTTACAATGCAAACAATGGGTAATGATGGAAGGAAGACTCATTGTTCATACAAGGAGTTACAATGCAAACAATAGGTAATGAAGCAAGAAAGACTCATTGTTCATACAACGAGTTGCAATGCAAACAATGGGTAACGAAGCAAGGAAAAATCATTGTTCACACAAGAAGTTACAATGCAAACAATGGGTAATGAAGCAAGGAAGACTCATTGTTCACACAACGAGTTACAATGCAAACAATGGGTAATGAACCAAGGAAGACTCATTGTTCACACAAAGAGTTACAACGCAAACAGTGGGTGATGAAGGAAGACTTACACAAGAAGTTACATTGCAAAAAATGGGAATTGAAGCAAGGAGGACTCATTGTTCACACAAGGTGTAACAATGCAAACAATGGGTAATGAAGCAAGGAAGACTCGTTGTTCACACAAGGAGTTACAATGCAAACAATGGGTAATGAAGCAAGGAAGAATAATTGTTCACACAAGGAGTGACAATGCAAACAATGGGTGATGAAGGAAGACTTACACAAGAAGTTACATTGCAAAAAATGGGAATTGAAGCAAGGAGGACTAATTGTTCACACAAGGTGTAACAATGCAAACAATGGGTAATGAAGCAAGGAAGACTCGTTGTTCACACAAGGAGTTACAATGCAAACAATGGGTAATGAAGGAAGGATGACTCATTGTTCACACAAGGAGTTACAATGCAAACAATAGGTAATGAAGCAAGGAAGACTCATTGTTCATACAACGAGTTGCAATGCAAACAATGGGTAACGAAGCAAGGAAAAATCATTGTTCATACAAGGAGTTACAATGCAAACAATGGGTAATGAAGCAAGAAAGACTCATTGTTCACACAAGTAGTTACAATGCAAACAATAGGTAATAAAGCAAGGAAGACTTATAGATCACACAAGGAGTTACAATGCAAACAATGGGTAATGAAGGAAGACTCACACAAGGAGTTACATTGCAAAAAATGGGAAACGAAGCAAGGAAGACTCATTGTTCACACAAGGTGTAAGAATGCAAACAATGGGTAATCAAGCAAGGAAGACTCATTGTTCACACAAAGAGTTACAAGGCAAACACTAGGAACTGAAGGAAGGAAGAATCTTTGTTCACACAAGGAGTTACAATGCAAACAACGGGTCATGAAGCATGGAAGACTCATTGTTCATACAACGAGTTGCAATGCAAACAATGGGTAAAGAAGCTGAAACAGGAGTAGAGCTCCATCATCACCAAGCCAAGAACTCAACTAGCCAGGATTGCACCATTACAGCCAAAGGGTCCCAACCAACCCCCAACCAGACAAGCAAGAGCCCCACACCAAAGGCACCAGGTATAACACTCCCCAAGCACCCCCATTACAGTCAAGAAGCAACAACAAGTCAAGCAAGCACAGCCACAAGAAGGGTCACAAGAGCAGGGTCCAGTTTCCTGAAAAACAGCCAAGACCAGCCAGAGTATCAATCCAATATCATGCAGTACAAGTCCAATTAAGGGCTCCATCTTCTTTTCCCTTAAAGTTGAGGTTCTTAGCAAGAGAAAAGTCCAGGACAAGTTTTCCAAATAAAGTCTAGTAGTCCATCTAAAACAGCCTAGAAGAGTGAAGGTCATATGGAGGAGTCAGCTGGCACCAAGGCCAATATTTCTGTCCAAAGCTCCTTATTTTTGTGTATGATCAACCTCAGGTGTAGTTAGTATGTTAGGAAGGTCGTATATGAAGCCTTTGTCAGTCCCAAACACTGCAAGAACTGCAGCAGGAGCTGGGGCACAGGGCAGGGCAGAATTCAACACTAGGGACAGGGGGCAGGCCAAGGGGGATCAAGGGGTGAGCATTGGCAACCAAGGGGAGGTCTACATGGGTATCCAAGGGTCAATCTGGGGGCAAGGGATGGGTAACAAAAGGGGAAGCTGCAAGCTGAGCAATGTTGGCCAGGACACGAGTGCAACAGGAGTTGAACCTCCAACCAGCCAGAACAATGTCACAGCAAGAACATGGAGCTTACCACCTACCCTACACCCAGGCAGGGGTCCCACAACAGAGACACCAGGCTTACTACCTCCCAAGCACCCACCCTTTTGTCAAGAACCAGCAGGAACACCAACAAGAGCAGCCACAGCAAGACTAACCAGAGCAGGGTCAATCCTTCAGAAAACCAGCCAGAACAAGTCCAGTAACCAGCCAATTCTCATGCAGCACGAGTCCAACCAAGGGCTCCAACTTCTTTTCCCCTTTAATTAAGGTCCTTAGCAACATAAAAGTCCAGGACAAGTTTTCCAAATAAGTTCTGGAAGTCCATCTAAAACAGCCTACCATATTGAAGATCATTTGAGGAAGTCTGCAGGAACAAGTCCAATTTAATCTGTCCAAGACTCCTTACTTTTGTGTGATCAACTTAACCTAAATAAGAACGTTGGGAAGGTATCTAGCAGTCCCTCTCAACCCCCAAGAACAGCAGCAAACAGCCAGACAAAGAACCCCTAAGGAATTCAACAACATTACCATTTAAGGCAAGGGACAAGAGCACTTTTCAGCTTTGTTTTCTGTCAGTTGCAGTCTGTCATGGCTCGTCCTTATTAGCTGACTTTTTGCATTTCTTTATCAGTATTGTAAGGCTCTTAAAGCCCTTAGATTATATTATTTTCAAGGGTGGAGATCGTTTGTAATTGCCTATATAAGGCCTGCTTGTAACCCTAAGGAAATCAGACTTGAATTAATATAAACCTGAACTTTGTTCATTTGCAATTCTTTAGCAAAGCTAAGTATTGTGGTAACTCTTAGTGAACTTGTGTGTGACCTAAGATTACAGTGTCTAAGAATCATTACTTGTGTGTTTTGAGTCTTAAACACAACCTTTGCTACCTCTGCTTGTGTGCTAAGGTGCAAAGTCCTATCTGTTCTGCCTGGCCTAGTGCAGGTTTCTGACTGAGTGAGTGTACGTGTGAGGGAGTGTTCACCCTGGCCCCTTGTAGCCTCTGAAAAGCTCTATTTTTGTAGAGGTTTCAGTTCAATTGGTTATCAGAGCTTTGGTTTGTGAGTACATTTACCTAACTACATTCAAAAATACAAAAACCAACCATGAGTGAAGAGAGATTAGCAGGGCTTGAAACTACAGTTACTGGCCTTGCTAGAACTGTCATGGAGATTACAGCATCCTTCAATGAGTACTTAGATGGCCAGCTCAACAATGGTGGAAGAGGAGGTAGAGGTCGTGGAAGAGGAGCACCTGTACCACCTGCTGCAGGAAGAAGGAGACAGCATGTGGAACAAGAGGAGACCTCAGATTCAGAGGCCTCAGAGCAGGGTCTTCCTAGACACCATGACAAAGACATAAAGGTAGAAATCCCTGACTTTCTAGGTAGCATGAACCCTGATGATTTCCTAGATTGGTTAAGGTCAGTAGAGAGAGTCTTTGAGTTTAAAGGTTATACTGATAGGAGGGCTTTTAAAGTTGCCATCATGAAACTAAAAGGATATGCATCTCTATGGTATGAAAACATGAAAAGTCAGAGGGCTAGGGAAGGTAAAGACCCTATTAAATCTTGGGATAAGCTTAAAAAGAAAATGAAGGATAAGTTTGTGTCCAAAGACTACACCCAAGACATGTTCATCAAACTAACCCACCTGAAACAAGACAGTAGGTCTGTTGAGTCCTACCTGAGGGATTTTGAACAACTCACACTTCAATGTGAGATTACTGAAAAACCTGAGCAGAAGATAGCTAGGTTTCTGGAAGGTCTTGATGAAAGGATAGCTAGTAGGGTAAAGTTACAGCACCTGTACTCCTTTGAGGAGGCAGTTAGCCTATCCTTGAGGATTGAGAAATTAGGAAAGGGAAAGTCAGCCCCTACCAAACCCCCAGCTAGACCCTCTTTTAAACCTTACACTGGAGTCAGGATAGGAGAACCCTTGGTCCCTGCTAAACCTCATGTAGTAGACAAGGGAAAGGCCCCTGAGACAGACCTGAGGAGGACAGTATCCCTCAGGAAATGCTTTAAATGCCAAGGCTTTGGGCATTTTGCCAAAGATTGTCCCTCTAAAAGGGCTTTGAGCAACATGGAGATTGTGGAGTGGGGTGATGAAGAGATCCTTGTGTGTGAGGAGAGTCTGGAGGAACCTGAGGAAGAACCTAGTGAGGAGATGATTGAGCCTGATGCAGGCTTGAGTCTAGTGACTTGGAGGGTTATGCACACCCAACCTCAACCCTTGGAAGATGATCAGAGGCAGCAGATATTCAGAACTAGGTGTACCATAAAGGGAAGGGTTTGTAACATGATAATTGATGGGGGAAGTTGTACCAATGTAGCCTCCACAACTCTGGTGGATAAGTTGTCCCTAATCACACAAGAACACCCCCACCCTTACAAACTGAGATGGCTGAACAAAGGAGTGGAAGTGAGGGTTGATAGGCAATGTGTTGTGCCTTTCTCTATTGGCAAGGGCTATACTGATGAAGCCTTGTGTGATGTTCTTCCTATGGATGCTTGCCACCTCTTGTTAGGCAGGCCATGGGAATTTGATAGAGACTCTATACACCATGGGAGAGACAATACCTATGCCTTCAAGTTTGGTAACAAGAAAATCATCTTGGCTCCTTTGCCTCCCAATGTTAAGGGGAACCTAACTCCTGTCAATGATGTGTCCAAGGAGGTTCTGCTGTTGAGTGAAGCTGAGGTTGTTCAAGAGCTCATGGGTGATGAGCCTGTGTTCATCCTCCTTACAAAAGAAGTTCTGCTCCCCCAAGAAAGCATCCCAGCTGAGGTCCAGCAGGTACTGGAGGCCTATGGAGATGTGTTTCCTGCTGAACTGCCTAGTGGGCTGCCCCCACTCAGAGGGATAGAACACCATATTGACCTTATTCCTGGAGCAATGCTACCCAACAAGCCTGCCTACAGAAGTGATCCAAAGGCCACTCAGGAACTACAAGCTCAAGTTAGTGACCTACTCAGCAAGGGCTTTGTGAGGGAGTCCCTCAGTCCATGTGCAGTTCCTGCCTTGCTAGTGCCCAAGAAGGATGGGTCTTGGAGGATGTGCATAGACAGTAGGGCTATCAACAATATCACCATCAAATACAGGTTCCCCATACCAAGGTTGAATGATATCTTAGATGAGCTGAGTGGAGCTAAGGTCTTCTCCAAGATTGATTTGAGACAAGGGTACCACCAGGTGAGGATCAGGGCTGGGGATGAGTGGAAGACAGCCTTCAAGACCAAGCATGGGTTGTATGAGTGGCTGGTAATGCCTTTTGGGTTGTCTAATGCCCCAAGCACCTTTATGAGGTTGATGACTGAGGTACTGAGGCCCTATCTAGGGAAGTTCATTGTTGTGTATTTTGATGATATCTTGGTATACAGTCCTTCAGCAGAAGAACACCTCCAGCACTTGAAATTGTTGTTTGATGTATTGAGGAAGCATAAGCTATTTGGCAAGATGGAGAAATGTACTTTTATGCAGGAAGAGGTTCAATTCCTAGGATTCATCATATCCAAGGAAGGGGTTGCTGTTGATCAAGACAAGGTGAAGGCAATTAGGGAGTGGCAGGTCCCTAAGACTATAACTGAGGTGAGGAGTTTCCATGGGCTGGCCTCCTTCTACAGAAGGTTCATTAAGGGGTTCAGTTCCATCATGGCTCCCCTGACTGAGTGTATGAGAAAAGGAGAATTCAGGTGGAATGACAAGGCTGGGAGGTCCTTTAACATCATCAAGGACCTCTTGTGTGAGTCTCCTGTCCTTGTTCTCCCTGATTTCAGCAAATTATTTGAGGTGGAGTGTGATGCTAGTGGTATAGGCATTGGTGCTGTCTTGACACAAGAACAAAAGCCTGTGGCATACTTTAGTGAGAAGTTGAGTGGTGCTAAGCTCAACTATTCAACATATGACAAAGAGTTCTATGCAATAGTCAGGGCTTTGTACCATTGGGGTCATTATCTGAAGCCCAAGCCTTTTGTATTGCACTCAGATCATCAGGCACTCAAGTACATCAATGGGCAGCACAAGTTGAATACTAGGCATGCTAAGTGGGTGGAATTCTTGCAGTCCTTCTCATTCTCCAGCAAGTACATTGAAGGCAAGAACAATGTGGTGGCAGATGCCTTATCAAGGAGAACCATGATGCTGACTTTTATGGAGCAAAGGGTACTTGGGTTTGAGCACATGAAGGAGTTGTACAGGGAGGATCCTGACTTTAAGGAGGACTGGGTGGCAAGGATGGAAGGCATTCCTAAGAGTGGAAGTAGATACTGGGAGCAGGAAGGGTTCTTGTTCCTAGGTAACAAGCTGTGTGTACCAAGGGGTCCTTACAGGGGGTTGCTAGTGAAGGAGGTACATTCAAATGGCCTAGCTGGTCACTTTGGAATCCAGAAAACTTATGACATGCTGCAGGAACAATTTTATTGGCCAAAGATGTTGGGAGACGTTCAGGATGTGATCAGGAGGTGCAGTGCTTGCCAGAAGTCCAAGTCATTCTTCCAGACTGGAGCCTACACCCCCTTACCAGTTCCAGATAAGCCTTGGGAGGATGTTAGCATGGATTTCATTGTAGCTCTTCCTAGGACCCAGAGGGGCAAGGACTCAGTCATGGTGGTTGTGGACAGATTTAGCAAAATGGCACATTTTGTTGCCTGCAAGAAGACTGAGGATGCCATGGGGGTTGCAGACCTATACTTCAAGGAGATTGTCAAACTCCATGGGGTACCAAGGACCATAGTATCTGACAGGGACTCTAAGTTCATGAGTCACTTCTGGAGGACACTTTGGAAGCTGCTAGGGACCAGGCTCTTATTCAGCACCTCCCACCACCCTCAAACTGATGGACAGACAGAGGTAACAAACAAGACATTGGGCAGGATCCTCAGATGTATCATCTCCAAGTCCTTGAAGGATTGGGATCTAAAGCTGGCTCAAGCAGAATTTGCATTCAACAGAGCCCCCTCTACCAGCACAGGTAAAAGCCCCTTTGAAGTTGTTTATGGCACTAACCCCTTGATGCCAACAGACCTTGTACCAGTAGCAAGGAAGGTGGTGCCCTATGATGCAAAGACCAGAGTGGAGCAGATGATGCAGATGCATACCAAGGTGAAACAGCAAATTGAAAAGTCCAATGAAATGTATAAGTCCAGAGCAAGAGGTCCAAAGAAATCCAGAGAGTTCAAGGCAGGGGATCTAGTGTGGTTGCACCTAAGGAAGGAAAGGTTTCCTGACAAGAGGAAGAACAAGCTGAGTCCAAGAGCAGAGGGTCCCTTTGAGGTCATTGAGAAGTTGGGTTCTAATGCTTACAAGATTGACCTCCCAGGAGAGTATGGAGTGCATGGTACCTTCAACGTTGGTGATCTAAGCCCATATTATGGAGAATCTGATGATGACACTAGTGAGGATTTGAGGGCAAATCCTTTTCAGGAAGGAGAATTTGCAACAGGAGTTGAACCTCCAACCAGCCAGAACAATGTCACAGCAAGAACATGGAGCTTACCACCTACCCTACACCCAGGCAGGGGTCCCACAACAGAGACACCAGGCTTACTACCTCCCAAGCACCCACCCTTTTGTCAAGAACCAGCAGGAACACCAACAAGAGCAGCCACAGCAAGACTAACCAGAGCAGGGTCAATCCTTCAGAAAACCAGCCAGAACAAGTCCAGTAACCAGCCAATTCTCATGCAGCACGAGTCCAACCAAGGGCTCCAACTTCTTTTCCCCTTTAATTAAGGTCCTTAGCAACATAAAAGTCCAGGACAAGTTTTCCAAATAAGTTCTGGAAGTCCATCTAAAACAGCCTACCATATTGAAGATCATTTGAGGAAGTCTGCAGGAACAAGTCCAATTTAATCTATCCAAGACTCCTTACTTTTGTGTGATCAACTTAACCTAAATAAGAACGTTGGGAAGGTATCTAGCAGTCCCTCTCAACCCCCAAGAACAGCAGCAAACAGCCAGACAAAGAACCCCTAAGGAATTCAACAACATTACCATTTAAGGCAAGGGACAAGAGCACTTTTCAGCTTTGTTTTCTGTCAGTTGCAGTCTGTCATGGCTCGTCCTTATTAGCTGACTTTTTGCATTTCTTTATCAGTATTGTAAGGCTCTTAAAGCCCTTAGATTATATTATTTTCAAGGGTGGAGATCGTTTGTAATTGCCTATTTAAGGCCTGCTTGTAACCCTAAGGAAACCAGACTTGAATTAATATAAACCTGAACTTTGTTCATTTGCAATTCTTTAGCTAAGCTAAGTATTGTGGTAACTCTTAGTGAACTTGTGTGTGACCTAAGATTACAGTGTCTAAGAATCATTACTTGTGTGTTTTGAGTCTTAAACACAACCTTTGCTACCTCTGCTTGTGTGCTAAGGTGCAAAGTCCTATCTGTTCTGCCTGGCCTAGTGCAGGTTTCTGACTGAGTGAGTGTACGTGTGAGGGAGTGTTCACCCTGGCCCCTTGTAGCCTCTGAAAAGCTCTATTTTTGTAGAGGTTTCAGTTCAGGTCGTACCTAGTACGTTTGGATCTTATTTGTTACCTCATTGTGTTCGTTATTTCCATTGTTTTTAAGTCCATTTCGTTCCATAATCTAAAATAGAACAGTACAACTGACTGTTCATTTCGTTATTTTCCGCTGCACTCATACGAGTATTACTCTTCCGAGTATAATTCGTATCAGTAATGAAGCAAGGAAGACTCATTGTTCACACAAAGAGTTACAATGCAAACAATGGGTAATGAAGTAAGACTCACACATGGAGTTACAATACAAAGAATGGGTAATGAAGGAAGACTCACACAAGGAGTTACAATTCAAAAAATAGGTAATGAAGTATGGGAGACTCATTGTTCACACAAGGAGGTAGAATGCAAGCAATGGGTAATTAAGCAAAGAAGAGTCATTGTTCACACAAGGAGTTATAAAGCAAACAATGGGAAATGGAGGAAGACTACGACATGCAGTTAAAATGAAAACAATGGGTAATGAAACAAGGAAGACTCATTGTTTGCACAAGGAGTTACAATGCAAACAATGGATAATGAATCAAGGAAGACTCATTTTTCACAAAAGGAGTTACAATGCAAAGAATGGGTAATAATGCAAAGAAGACTAATTGTTCACACAAGGAGTTACAATTGATAGAATGGGTAATGAAAGAAGAGTCACACATTGAGTTACAATGCAAACAATGGGTAATGAAGAAAGACTCACAGAAGGAGATACAAGGCAACAATGGGCAATGAAGGAAGATACACACATGGATTTAAAATGCAAACAATGGGTAATGACGGAAGACTCACACAAGGAGTTACAATGCAAATAATGGATAATGAAGGAAGACTCACACAAGAAGTTACAATGCAAACAATGGGCAATGAAAGAAGACTTACACAAGGAGTTACAATTCAAACAATGGGTAATGAAGCAAGGGAAACTTATTGTTCACACAAGGAGTTACAATGCAAACAATGGGTAATTAAGCAGAGAAAACTCGTTGTTCACACAAGGAGTTCCAATGCAAACAATGGGTAATGAAGCAAGGAAGACTCATTGTTCACACAAGGAGTTATAATGCAAACAATGGGTAATGAAGTAAGGAAGACTTATTGTTCACGGAAGAAGTTACAATGCAAACAATGGGGAATGAAGCAAGGAAGACTCATTGTTCACAGAAGGAGTTACAATGGAACCAATAGGTGATGAAGAAAGGAAGACTCATTGTTCACACAAGGAGTTAAAATGTAAGCAATGAGTAATGAAGGAAGGAAGTGTTGGAGTAGGTGTCCTCCACAATAGTGCGCCACAAAATAAATCTTATTATGGAATATAATTGGGATAATTATTGACTATATATATGATTAGTCAGTTGATTAACGTAAATCAATAACGGTTGGCTAACTAGAGTTTGACGTTATTGTCGTTTGACGGCGGTGATCAACTGATCCCTTTCGGTCACACCTAAAGGATGAAATCCAAATAGTAACTAATTATTTGTATACGATACAGTTAATTAGTACATTACATATATTCGATATGTACGAGAGTTAATTATTAGAAATTGAGTTAAGAACTCAAATTCGATTAAACTTATTTTTCAATTATGCGATAATTGACTAATAAATTTATATCTTATTTTAATACGATTAAATAAGATTTAACTTAGTAATTAATCGTTAAATTACTAAATTAGTTGAGGTTTTGAGATAGAGGTAATTAGTTAATTATATTTACAAGGAGTTGTAAAATAAATTAACTAAGCATTGTGGGACCCATTATATATTGATATAATGGTAAAATATTACTTAAAATGTTAAGTACATATTATTTATTTAATTGAGTCATATAATTGTTATATGATCAAATTAACACTTAATTATACAAGATAATTAACCATATGATCAATAAGTATTTGTGAGACAAATATCAAAAATCAAAATGGACCAAACTAGGCCATAATGGACCGGTTTTGGAAGTAGTTACATGGTGATGATTTTGTTCTTATTTTTACTCTTTAGTTACTTTTTGAAAGTGACATAACAAGTATAAAACAATCATCATATTTTCTACAACACTCCACTCAAATGCATGTGAACAAATCAAACAAAATAAGAGTCCTTTTAAGGACTAGATGATCCGGCCTTATGGCCTCAAGGATGAAAAAAAGTTGTTCATTTCATTACTTACTTGATTTTGTTCAATTGTCATACTTCTTTCTAAAATTCTTCCTCTCACTAAAACTCTCAAATACTAATATTTACTAAGTATTACTAGTGTAGTAATATAGTCATAATATTAGTAGTATAATATCTATCTTATTATCTAGTTAATAATAAGGGTAGATTATTTGGGTCATCTTGGTGCAACTTGAAGGAGGTCTTCTAGTTTGGAGATTCTTGTGTTCATCCATATTTATAGCTCAAGAACAACAAGAAGGAGTTCTTGTTGTGCCCATATATTTCCATATCAATGTGAGGAAATTTCTTCTTTTATATAAATGTCTTTATATTTGCATGCATGTTACATAGATCATTATAAACTAAATTAAAAGTAATTTAGTAACTAATTAGAGGAGTCTAATTAAGGTCTATGGACTTTCAATTGGTATCAGAGCTAGCTTGTAGCATGCATGTTCATTTTGGACATTTTTATTAAAGTTATAAGATAACTAATAAATCAAAGATTTTGAGTTAAATTACGATTCTGACGAAAATTTTTGGTGCATGTATACCTACTGACCTCAAAATGTTTGTGGTCAAATTTCGTGATTTTAGGGATTAATTTGCTATTTATTTTGATTTTTGGCGCGTTTAAACCGAGTTAACATGCATTTTATGAGTTAAAAGTTAACTAAAAATAGTTACATGTTGATTCTGGCCATGAAATTTTAATATGATCTCACATGCATTTCTTACATATTGTATGTAAAATTTCGTGAATTTTACTTATGTATTGCATGTTCATTGATTTTTATACGATAAAAGTCGATAATATGAGATTGTAATGCTCATAAATATTGAAACGGCCATTTCTGGTCTTGAAAATTTTTGTACATTTTACATTCTGATGTTGATACTCATGGTGAAATTTCATAATTTTTTTCACTGTTTTACTATATCTAATGTTTTTATTTGATAAAACCATTAAATACAAAGCTGTTTGTTCATAAAATTAATTTAAATTTTTTGAGCAAATGTTTTTTATTTTTATAGTTGCTGGAATTGTTCCAGAATGTACAAAATTTTTGGTGTCAAATTTTATGATGTTTATATTTTATTTTGGTTTTATTTCATAACTGTTATGATTAAACCGTAATATTTAGCAAATGAAATCAAATCGATCTAATTAATAACCAACAAAATTAGTATTGACTAATTTTGAGTTCTAAATCAGTTAAGTTAATTAGTTTGAATTTAAATGCGATTTAAATGTTGATAGTGATTTTTAATGGTTAAAAATCAATAAATCCCGGAAGAAATCGAGCTACAATGAGCATGAAGAACTTAGGACGATTTTGGCATGAATTTTGCAGCAATTTATTTTATTTATGTTTGAATGAATGAATTTCATTTATTTAATAATTTATGCAAAGTTTGTACCTAGTATGGCCTAGTTATTTTTTTCGTTATTACCCGTAATGTAAGGGAATAACGGTTTGGTTGTAATTTTATTGCGATCTCGTATCGCCGGTTTGTATAATTTTATAATTTTATTTTATAGAATAAATGTATAATAGGAATTTGTATATTTCTATTTTTTTATAATTATTTTTATGAAGACGGGTGACTCCTTCAAGACGGTGCCATTTTGGAAGGTGTTCCAAGTGAAGAGGCAAGGGACCAAGGAGTTGGTTTCCGAATTTGTAACTATCTAGTTAATTTTGATTAGTTAGGTGGCCATACTAGGATTTTATTGTTGCTTGATTGCTAGCTTTATTTTCGCTCATGCCAAAATCGTCACACATGCATTTTATTTACCGTTATTGTCAATTCAACGTTATTCACAATTCACTGACTTAGTTCGCTTATAGGGAATTAATAACAAAATTGACAAGACCTCTCACATAACTTAAAAAAAAAAAATTGAGATTTAGCCTTACCAATTAGTAACACCTATGAACCCCGTGTTCATTAGGGCTACCACGCTCGTGGGTCCCTTTTTATCTCGGGTAAGTAGGGTGATGCGATCACAAGCCAAAATTGGATTGGACTCAACGAGATAAGCGTTATCTTGGGACTAGGAGATGGATTTAGTTGAAATCAGTCAACCAAGAGTTCTAAGTGTAGAATTAGTCAAGTATTGACTTACCATTTTTAGATAAAGGTAGCATGCGATGACTATTTTTGTCTAAAGATGGGTCGTGGAATCACTTATGTAATTTCGTGAGGGGTCATTATATGAGTGACTTGTTTAAAATTGTTTTTACGAGTAAATTATATATAAGCAATGAATGTTTATTTTCCGTTGAGATTTATTTTTATACGCCGCAATGGACAATTTATTTGCTTTCTATGAACTTAACAATCCGTTCAATCGTGGCAAAAGGTTTACATTATTTTTTTTTTATATGGTAAGCATTTTGATTGCAATCTCCGTTTTTATATCCACAGTAGTAAAAGACAAAATGAATTGTATCTTTGGATCCTCATATTCACCATTGCAAGGTTCTTATGGAAGAGTAAATGAATAAGTCACACTTAGTCAAAAGCGTTTTTGAAATATTTTGTGCGCCCGTCTTATAAACAATGGTACATCAAATTTTTGCTCCAAAAGAAAATATTTGTATTTTGGTATGTCGTCATTATACTCCTTATCGAGGCTTACCTCAAAAGAGGCCAAATCAGTTGGGATGACTAGGTTAATCGATTTATTTGAAATCGTGAACAAACCAAATACCGTAATCACTTCATGAAAAGTTTATCCTTTTGAAGGTAAAACCATGAATGAAATGAAGAATAGTCTTCACAATAATTCCTATATACTTGTCTAAAGTAGAGATTCATGAAAGTGAGTGGGAGCACTAAGAATGATGTTTATATTCTTAAATTGTTAAGACAAGGTTAAAGAGTAGGTTGGCTCGACTTTGACACAAGGCAAGGGAAAAAGGCAAGACTATT